>JARKIC010000096.1:0-482114 GCA_029378375.1 Mycena olivaceomarginata | reverse complement strand
GATTCGAGTGCCGATGTCGTCGTCAAGAAGGAACCGGATTTACCGCGCCGCCGGAGCGCTCGCTTCGCAAGCGTGAAGCCGAACGATGTCAAAGTCGAGCCGGATGTTGCCGAGGTCAAGCTTGAGCCTGACGTTCCCGATGTGCACTCGGCGAGCCACCGTAACTCTCTATCGTCTCAGTCCGGAATGTCTGCTCAAGATCATGATCTCTATTTCGGACCGGACGAATCGGAGCTTGAATTCGAGTCGGCCTTGTCAAATGAGGTGATGGAGCCAACTGAAGAAGCTGAAAAATTTGAGCTCGAGGCAGAACAATGGAAGAATTTGGATGATGAAGCTTGTGAGTAACTGAATATTCTCCCGGCCCTGCGACGCTGGCTCACTGGAAGAAAAGCTCGAGAATGACAAAACCTGATATAGATGCTCGCCCAGTGACCTGGATGAGCTTCACATCATGTCCTGTCTTGAGTTTCGGCGGATTGGTAAGAGCTTCAAGTGTTTTGCGTGAAATTAACGTTATATCGGAGCCAGAATCGATGATAATACGGGTGGGATCGGTCTCCAGACCACCAATCGTTGCCGTTGCTTCGGTTGCAACTGCACCGAGGAACGAGGATCCTGGCGGGTCTTGCCCATGTATTTCCTCAATTCGATTAACGGCTTCTCAACTGATGTTGAAACTCGGTAATTCACGGCCTTTATCTCGCGTGCAAGCCGTCTTCTAGATCTCCGGTTTAGTGCAGGCTTTGTATGGAAAGCTGCACAAGAGGTATCTGAAGAAGTGGCTGTCTCACTAACCAAATCCGGTGAGTCCAATTCGATGTTCGTGTCCGAAGAAGTGAATTTATTAACCGTCTCGCTGTCCCCCTTCAGGGCTGAGGAAATTTCTGCATCGTTGGACGCAGACTCAGTAGTCTGAAGGGGCTGATCAAAACCCTGCGGTTCCTCAGCTGCATCGGTTTCACTCAAATTTCCTTCGTCCTCACTATTGAGTCCGTAGTAGAGCTCATCGTATTGGTCTTGAGCTTCAAAGTCTTGGCTGCTGGCCGAAGCCAGGTTAGCACGTGCGGCACGATTTCCTCTGAACGAATGCTTACACTCGTTATCCCAATGTTTACCACTGCCGCAGTGTCGACATGGGCGTGCTCCCTTGGATTCGGGTGTAGCACGCTTAGAAACGTTTTTATCGTCCTTCGGGAACTTTGGTGGAGGTAAGTCTGATGACCATCCGACTAGGTTCACACGAGCGGGACGAGACGAGTTTCGATTGTCGAAATCACGGTACGGTCTTTCCCTTTCTCTGGCATCGAGTTTCATTAAAGCCTCTTCGTGGAACCGAATAGCTGCTTGGAACTCAACGACGTCCTGGTATAACTGGGTAGTCAGAATCGTATTCCAGAGAGTAGGTGCACCATCCATGACATGTAGGATGATTTCCGAGTCGCTAAGCGTATACACAGTGTTGAGCAACTCAGTTTTGCGAATGAAGTACTGAGTTGGTTTCTCACGACCATGTCCAGCCTCGTGATACGACGCTTGGTTAGCGCGTGAGCGTTGACGGTCGAGCCAATTGCGGTTCATGAAGTAAGTCATGAACACATTACGCAACGCATCCCAATTAACTTCAATTGCATCGCGATAAGTTTTTGGGAGGGACCAATACCACGTTTCAGCATCACCTTCAAGTCTCCGCGGTGCGATTCGTCCAAGTTGGCGCCAAACCGTCTTCGATTCTCGCGCCAGATCGTTAACCTTCAAAATCCAGCGGACTATAGTGTCGACGTTGCCGTCCCACTTAGGTATGTTTTCCGCTTTCAATTTGAACTCAAAATGCGGTTCCCTGGATGACAGGCGATCACTGCTTGTATCGCCTTGTGCTGGCGGTACCGTCTGATTTCTCGGGGGTCGCGGTGGAATACCGGCCGGTCCTCGATTCGGTGGGTTCATCCCTCACCTGGACACCCTCCAAATGACGAGAAGATCTCAGAAAAGCGAAAGGCGCACACAGCTTCACTTACTGCCAGCCGATGGAAATCCAAATACACGGCCTAAGAAAACTTACTTCCACCTGGTGGGAGAAATTAGAAAGATCAATCAGAAAGTCGTAGCAACGGATCGGAGCAATGCCACGGCCGTGCCCGGGGAGTAACCGGCAGGTCTAGGTGGAGCGGTAGCCGAACATGCGCCTATGTGCACCTCAGGGAGCACCGCCAACATTATGTAAAGGTCCCTTAAGGGGGGTGCGCGGCGTGGGGTGTGGGTGTGGGTGTGTGTGTACGGCGTGAAGCTCAGCGCGGAGGACGATGAGGGGCCGGTGTACGAGACGGGCCGCGCGCGCTTGACGTCGTGCTCCCTCGAGGACGAGCGGGGCGTTGTTGGAGGTGGTCGAGGGAGTGGAGGTGGACGTCGAGAGCGACAGTGCGCCAAAAAAAGCGCTCGAGCGGCGTCGTGCCCGTGCCTGCGCCCGCAGAACGGGGGTATCCGTGCGCCGACGACAATGCGTTGGTGAGGTATGAGTTGCCACCGTGTGGGTGCATGTCGAATCTTCGGGCGGCTATCAGGCCTCGCAGCAAGCCGATGCGACTACAGAGTTAAGTGGGAGTGCGGTCATCGACGAGTATTTCGACCACAGGGTGAGCGCCTTGGCCTTCGAGTCCACCTGGATCGGTCGCGTCAGCGCAACGAGGAAACGTTGAAATCGCTTACCTCGGGCGGAAGGATCTTATAGTCGCGTTGCTGGTAATAATTGGGTGATTCCTCGTGCGAGAGGACAATAGTGTTGACCCCCTTTACCCAGCGCGCGCCGAGGTATCCCGGAGTAACTACCCGCAATGGCTCACCATGGTCAGCGCACAGCGTATCGTCGTTCATCTGAAGGACTCCGTTGTTGGATATTACCAGATAATAACAGTGTTCCTATCATGTGCCGACTCGCTTGAAAAACTGTGGGAGACCTTACGTGTCTGGTGTGCAGCATCAACAGCAAAATTCAATGATAATAAAACTGTTCTACTTCCCTTTGGAAGTCCCTTCTATCGTGCAAAAGTGATAAAAGAGAGACGCTTGAATGACGACACACCGCTTGGAAGTATTGAAGATAAATTCAAAATAGTCCCCGATGGGCAGACTTGTCGCATGTTAGGTGCTTGGATTGGAAATAATGTGCCATATATCACTCCATGGCCTTCAGTCCTTGAGAAAATCTCGAAAGACCTTGAAAGATGGAAACTGACTACTCCTACTCTAGAAGGGAAATAACACATCATAAATATGGTACTGTAATCGGTGGAAGAGACAGGTCTTTGACACGTGGCAGTGGGACGGTCCTGATCTTATCTTATCTCACTTGTCTTACAGTATTGGGCAGAGAAAAATTATACCTCAGTGCCGATAAGATGCAGTTGTTCGCGTCCGAACTAAACGTTCTTGGGCATATTATTGACGAAAAAGGGATCAGGATGGACCCGAATAAAGTCAATAAGGTGGTCAATTGGAAGACACCTACGAATAAGGCCCTTTTGGCCAGTTTCTTGGGTGCAGTAGGCTATCTGGCTCCGGATTGCGCAGGTATAAGGATCCCAATGTTGATCCTATCATCTATCAGTGGTCCTGCAGCAATATGGCGATCGCATCCGACTCACCAGCGGGCCTTTGACGAGGTGAAGAAGACTGTTGATGAATGGCGAGACCATCATCGCACCGTACTGGACTATTCTGAGGGCGCGGAAAGGATCAATTTGGTCACAGACGCGTGTCTTACCGGTGCTAGCGGGCATTTGAGCCAAGGCAATGTTTTGAAAACGGCTAAGGTCTGTTCATTCTGGTCGGGAAACTTGAATTCGGCTCAACGGAAGGGACGTATACAAACTCGTCAGTCATAGTTTGGTTAAGTCTTCGTCAGTTTGATCGTGATCTTCGTGAGTTTGATGGCGATCTTCGTCAGTCTTGATAGCCGGAAAGTTTTGAACCGTTCACAGGGGATCTACTAGTGGAAATTAGAGAGGATTTTGTAGTCAAGGGTATCTTGGAGGGCTTTCATGGTTGTCACAATCCACAAATATGCTGGTACTGACCATCCCGCGAAAATGTCAAACGAATGTCTATTCAGTAAGAATAGAACAAGCTAGGCGAGTGGAAAATAGAATAGTGGAACGTACTTGCCAATTTTCCAGATGCCGAACCTCTCCACCAAATTCGGTTCGCCGGTGGTTAATTTTTGTGTTCGTTTCCCAGAGTACTTGTTTCATGCTCACAAACATGATTCCACAAAAAAATCCGTGCCCATTCCACTTCTGAACGAACAGGAAGCAAAATACTCCCAAATATAGAAATATTGCTCAACTCGGTTCGCCGGTGGTTAATTTTTGTGTTCGTCTCCCAGAGTACTCGTTTCATGCCCACGAACATGATTCCACAAAAAAATCCGTACCCATTCCACTGCTGAACGAACAGGAAGCAAAATAC
This sequence comes from Mycena olivaceomarginata, assembly GCA_029378375.1. Classification (NCBI taxonomy): domain Eukaryota; kingdom Fungi; phylum Basidiomycota; class Agaricomycetes; order Agaricales; family Mycenaceae; genus Mycena; species Mycena olivaceomarginata. Next base: position 477,650 of record JARKIC010000096.1, on the reverse strand, counting down.
TCCCAAATATAGAAATATTGCACAACTCGGTTCGCCGGTGGTTAATTTTTGTGTTCGCCTCCCAGAGGACTTGCACCATGCCCACGAACATGATTCCACACAAAAATTTGTACCCATTCCACTTCTGAACCAAGACAAAACAAAATACGCCCAAATATAGAAATATTGCACAACTCGGTTCGCCGGTGGCTAATTTTCGTGTGCGTCTCCCAGAGTACTCGCTTCATGCCCACGAACATGATTCCCCAGAAAAATCGGTAGCCATTCTACTTCTGAACAAGCAAGAAGCAAAATACTTCTACACCTCCTTTGCCTCCGGACCACCGGCTGTATCCAAGCGAAGCACCATGTGGCTCCTTTCCCCAAGGAGTCATCGACGGTCTCGGCAAATACCCCTGCAAGGTTTGTGCAAATTGCACCTGACACGGCTGTATGTAGTCAGCAGTGTGACATAATGTCTCATGACAGAAGCTTTCAATAAGTCCTCGCATTGGCCACGCAGCAAGACACACCACACCCAAATTGATAGTTTTCTCGCCGCAAATTCGAATCCCATCGGGCTGAAAAGACTTGGACTGAGAGGGGTGCGCGTTCCTTCGTTGCGACCATTTTCCATGGACTCATCTGTCTCGTTTAAGAACTGGCTGGTTGAACAGCAAGCTTGACGTCGATTAAGCTTCTGCAGCTTTTTTAAAATACTCCAGATTCTGATGATCCGTCAGAATCTCGAACTCCTGCCATGCTCCCATGAGCATCTGCCTCCACTCATCAAGGGTGAGCATTATTGCGAGCATCTCTTTGTCGTAGATCTCGTAATTCTGCTCCGTCTCATTCAACCTGTGAGCCTGAAACGCAACAGGCTGCCACTCGCCATTCTGTTCCTGGCTGAGTACTGCACCTGTGGCCCCGTCGGATGCATCTGCCTCAAGACAGAACTTCCTGTCGTCTGTCGGCAACACCAACACTATGTCTTCGGCTATCCTCTGCTTTAGCTCTGAAAATGCCTTCTTCTGGTTGTCTCCCCATGACCATCCAGCCTTGCCGGTTAATTTAGTAAGGGGCTTAGCAACCTCGCTGTACCCACGCACAAATCGGCGATAAAAATTAACGAAGCTTAGGAACGCCTGCACCTGCTTGACGTTTTTTGGCTCCGGCCATTCCATGATCCCCGTGATCTTCACCGGGTCCATCTTCATTGAATTGTGAGAGACAATGACACCCAAATATTCGATCTCAGCGCGTTTGAACTCGCACTTCTCGGGCTTCAGGTATAATTTATTTTTCTCGAGTGTCTCCAGCACTCATTTGACAACAGTGTGGTGTTCCTCCACTGCTGATGGCCCGAGCGCCGCCCTCGACCGACGTTTTATGTGCGTGGCCATGTGTCTGTGACAACGAACCATCTTCGCCTCCACAATACACGGTCCACCGTGGACATCATATCTTCCATGAAATCCGTGGCTCACAGCAATCGTGTCCGACTTCAGGTTAACCTTCATTCACCAGTTTTCGCCATTGCCGTCATATTCATGTCCTCCACAGGCAGCGCCACTCCGAGCTCGCCGCCTGGGCCCGTGCACCATGTATAAGTGCTCAGCGTCGTCCGGGAACACGCCGCTCGCCACTTCCTTCAAGGTACACTCTCCCTGGAACCGGCACATCAATTTAATGTGAGGTTCAAGAGCTTGATCGGCGGGGGCGCGGATGCTGTAGAACTTGTGACGGGCTAGTACAACACCCATTTGACCTTTAAGCTCGAAAAGGTGTGAGAGCATTTCCCATGCACTCAGAGCTTTGGTCTCTCCCTGGATGTGGTGCACAACATCGGGAGCTACACGGAGTTGGATCGCGGAGAGTGTACGGCGATCAGCCTTTTTCCACGCTGCCAATTTCTTGGCATCAGACTCATCAGGAGCAACGGATTCGGGATCGACATGATCATCGAGGCCGAGATCAGCAGGTTTTTTTGCACTGGCCTCCAGACTTGCATAGTGCAAGTTTAGTTTTTAGTTTGAGCTTCAAATGAAACAAACATACCATCTGGCCGTGTTGAGCTGAAATTTCCAGTTGCATGAGTGAATTGAAATGGTCCAGCGGTGCTTCTCGGGCTTGACGCATGTTCTCAAATCCAACTGATCAGTAGCTGCATTCAAGAAGAGCAACAACCAACCAGATGTTTTTTCTCCTGAAGATCCTCCTAGTACGGATGTCCCCACATGCAATACAGAAAGATCACAGATCCCAACATCCTTCAATTTATCGGCCAATGATAACGATGCAAACTGGTGGGCGGGAAAAATTATGTGGTACATACTTGATACGTGAGAAATCTCCAATTTTGTGATTGCGTCTCAACCGGTCCATGACCTCTTGTACAGGGTACAAAATGGCTGTACAAAGCATGTGACTCAAAAATGCCATTCAAACCTTAAATATGTTAACTGCTTCCTTATCCCTCCTGCTTGCAGCTGAATTAAATCATTCAATAATGAGACACAGGGTTCAAATGGCAGTATGAACCATGTGATTCAAAATGCCATTTGGTGGCATGGGGTTCAAAATGCGAATTAAATTGTTCAATAGTGAAGCACAGGGTGAAAAATGGCAGTACGAAGCATGTGATTCAAAAAGCCATTCTGTGGCATGGGGTTCAGTACTGTAAACACTCAATATGATTTTTGCGAATTTTCTTTTTCTTGGACCCCATAACCCCTCATAACCCATGGCTTAGGTCTTCGACCGAACCACATGGGTTATTAGTGACTGTAGCTCCGAGCTTCTAATCTCCCCTCGAATCAGGGAACGGTAGTGCGGCCGAAGACGATGATATTCATGGACTTCGAAGGCAACCCCGCCATTCCAAGGGTTTCCCAAATCGGTCGAGGGACCGAATAAGTCCGACCATCTTTGGGACGAAACCCTGGGCAATTTGGGGCCATTTCCGAGCAAATTGAAGCCCTTCGAATGACTGATTTTTTAGTTGCGCGGTGGATTCTGCGCATCAAAGCACGTGACGGATCACCTGACATCACTGTAAGGAATCTCAGCAAACAAGCGTACACACAACCACCTCACCCTTTAGCTCGCGGATGCGGGCCCCCGAGCGCCCGAAGGCGTCCACTCCGCGAAGTTGCCGGAGATTCAGAGATTCCAAAGCTCTGGGTGTCAGCCTCAGGCCGGCTGCCGTGCCCCGGTCCCCTGATTGTGCTGTAAGCCGTCATTTTCTGGGCCGTCTCGAATCTTCCCAAACTACATGACCATGTAGATGATCCCTCGAAGCAGCCGTCTCAAGTCCCTTGAAGACAAATACCGGGCACTTCATCGTCTTTGGTCTACACATTGTTCTTCGTTGGACAAGGAACTGGGACAATCCACCAGGAAAACAAGAATCCCCAGGGAGGTCCAAGATAATTCGGCTGTTATTCCGAATATGGAATGCCTGACACTTCCGCGCCCCACATTGCCTAATCAAGGAGTTAACCTCGATTCATCATTGGCGGGCGGGGATACCGAACTTATTGAAGACGCACCGGCCTATTATGCAGTCGTCTGCAGTGGAGTGGGTTGGAAATCGGGAGCTTTTGGAAAGCGTTCGCTGGTGCTAAGAAGGACTTTGGCGCCATCGCGATACACATGGGGAAACCGGCATCAGAGTGCATCGAGTTTTATTACTTGAACAAGCCGCAACGTCCCCTCAGGCTGGCTGAACCCAGCAATTCAAACCTTCCCAAGAGTGGTGGGACAATTCAATCCATTGTCATTCTTCATCTCACACCAAATCTGCAGACGATCCGATATCCAATAATAGAGCGGCATCTATCGACATAGATGGCAGTATTTGGTTTCGGAGTTCAAATGGCTACTCGCCTCCTTCCATTAGATGGTCAAAACACGACCAGGGTCTGGTCTGGTCCTATTTCTCTCCCTCCCTCACTGACTAAACTTCTAGAGACGTTTCGCGGCATCGCCAATAAATTTCCAGATGTTTTGCCAGGTCTGGGGTTTAAGATTCCTGTGGGAAGCAATGTTCTTCTCGCATTCAAGCGAATAGCTGCTCAAATGCCACATATGGTAAGTGAGCCCACGTCAGTACTTATCTCGTGACTGATGATTCTCAGACCACTGCGCAGGTCCTGGAATTTCACTATTGGGAGAAAAATCCCACGAGATTCGACGACGCACACCTTATTTATGATGCAGACCTTCATTCTCACAGAGCGTCCGTCCTGGTGGTGGGAAGGCGCAAGCGGGCTTGAAGCGAACGGAGGGGAAACAATGGTCCGGCCATCAGCATGGCCGAAATGGACCGCCAACTTCTCTTCAAAGTGTCACAATGGCACTCCGAGTCAGACACTGATTTTAACCGTATTCATAATTAAGGCTATCTCACATCATTAAGTCCGATGTTGTGACTGAGCATGTTTGAAGTTAGCACCAGCTCAACCTGCCCTCATTAAAAGTTATATTTTCCATATACTGTACCCATATGGCAGCAGTGAAACTATTTCATGTCAATGAAAATACAACACCTATTAATGAGGGCCGAGTTATATCACCATCCAGACCCAGTTGAAACGCGGGTATAATGTTTTCCAAAGGTCATTGATGGGTTGGGGTTTGGCACCAAACAAGCTCATGTTAAATATGGCTGCCAAAAGACAGACAGATTGCAAGTATCACAAGGGGAGGTCGGCTTCCGAAAATCGGATATGCGGTCCAAAAGTTTTTTTCAACCTCGAGCTGACCCCCCCCTCCCCCCTCCTTCCATAAAGAGAAGGAGTTTCCCACCCGCGGCGGGCCGTGCTTTCCGACTTATAAGTACAGCATCGCGTCCAATGTCTTTCCTTGTCATCTCTCGCTATTTACACCTTATCTGCCCGCTACTTTGCTCTTCTCTGGCGCTTTGAACCCTGCCCATTCCCACCGCATGACTCGCACCGGACCCCCCAAATCCGAGCATGAAACATGGAACTACAGCGCCGCTGTTCGGTTAGCTGGAAGCAAAATTGGCATGCTAGAATCGCTTACCCAGCGCGATTCACAACCCCTCTTTGTACACTCAGCAACCAAATCCCTGTTCTTCTTCTCACCCTCAGAGATCATCGCACCACAAGTATCGCCGGTGTTCAGCAATCTCGTCGTTCGGGTTCCCTTTGCCGGTAGAGTTCACTCGGCCATAGATGGTGATGAGGGCGCGGGCTGGGGGAGATTCGTAGATGGTGCCGAGGGCATGGGATTGGGCTGGGGGAGATTCGTGATTGGTGTGTGCGCTGCCATGTCTTCTTCCACCTCTGCTGACTCCATCGGCTAGTCCTGGCTCCGACGCATCACCCTGCGTAACATCGTCACCAGATTCATCGTCCGAAAACGTCTACTTATTGGCAGGATCAAAAAGTAACAGATCGCCTACAAGAGCCTTTGAGGGACCCCCTGCGGTAAAATCAGTGGCAATGGACCTGTTTTGAGTGGGACGCAATTTGAGGCACGTGAGAGGCTTCCATTTTGAGCAGCAGGACCGAATGCAGATTGAATTTAAAGCATATACTTGGGCATTTTGAAGCACACGAAAGGCTTGCATTTTGAGTTGCGTGACTGAATGCAAATTGAATTGTTACAGCTATTTGCGGTACATAAGGCGCGGAGCGTTTTTTTTTTTTTTTTGCAACATTTTGCTTAGAACACTCACCATGACCTCAATTCTGGTCAGAATCCTTCGGAGTAGGTGCGTTCGACTCGCACTGAGAATCCGCAGGGGATCGAGTACCGGCTTTTTTGATGTAATTATGTAATGAAATTTCTCCTTAAAAATTGTGGTTTCCATTAGAACAGCTGCACCACAATGAATACTGGGCCAATTGACTTAAATCTTGGATATGTTATGTATCAGAACTATTACCAGGGGACTATCAGGTTTACAGATCTAAATCCACTCAAATCTGCATGGTAGGCTCTACTTATGTTAGTACATAAATATGGTGTTTGGTAGAGTGAGTGCCAAATCACAATGAGTTGGGATAACACCCAAAAAAGATATACCATCCCCTGGCACTAGTTTTGATACATAACATATCCAAGAACTAAGTCAATTGGCCCAGTATTCATTGTGGTGCAGCTGTTCTAATGGAAACCACAATTTTTCGGGAGAAATTTCATTACATAATTACATCAAAAAAAGCCGGTACTCGATCCCCTGTGGATTTTCAGTGCGAGTCGAACGCACCTACTCCCGAAGGATTCTGACCAGAATTGAGGTCATGGTGAGTGTTCTAAGCAAAATGTTGCAAAAAAAAAAAAATGGTCCGCGCCTTATGTACCGCAAATAGCTGTAACATATACTCTGGCATTTTGAAGCATGCGAGGGGCTTGCATTTTGAGCAGCGTGTTGCACGGAAGATCAAGCCAATTTCAGCCAGTTGTGGGGGTGCCCTCACTGGAATTGAATAGCCCTGGCCATTGCGGTCATTTCCATCACTTAGCTTGTGCTGCCGGGCCATTATTGGGCAAGTTAGAGGGCAATCAGTGGGACACATTTTGAGGCACGTGCAAGGCTTGCATTTTGAGCGGGGTGACCAAATGCAAATTGAATTGTTGGCATATAGCAGCGGGACCGAATGCAAATTGAATTCTTAAGCATATATGTACTCTGGCATTTTGAAGCACGTGAAAGGCTTGCATTTTGAGCGGCGTGACTGAATGCAAATTGAATTGTTAGCATATACTCTGGCATTTTGAGGAATTTGAAAGGCTTACATTTTGAGGGTGGAGGTGTCTTGGTCGATGTTGTACCGGGGACACCAGCCTGTATCTTGCACATATTTCAGGAGGGACGAGCGGTTCTTGGCCTTGCCGAGCAGGGTTTTCTTGTCGAGTGTCTGGCGCCCATTCTCGTACAGTGAACGTCGAAAAGCGTCTCTGGGAGCGGAAACGGCGGCAGGTGAATAAGAAATGGTTGACTGTTTCAGGTTCACCGCATGTCTGACACAACGGCTCAAATTCTAACAGTGGATAGAAGCCAGGGAAAAATACAAAATAGGGACTAGTCTAAGGGCTAACAGTAAAATGCACGTTAGGATGTCCAGAGGAGGACAAAGTGAGAAGAAGGTCGCCCAAACGGCGAAAGGATTCGAATTCCGGGTTGATCCAGCTTGATCCCCATGGCCGATCAATCAATTCGCTTAACGGCATCAAAGTCCGAGATTCAGAGATCAATCACCTCAGGACCCCTGTTTCAAATTATCCCTTGGCATCCTAGCCCCTGTGCCGGACAAAAATTTGGGATTTTGGCCTTGAACCTAGGTCCTGACTGGACAAAAATGAGTCAAAAACAAGGTGTTTCTGGCTGGAGGGGTGCTCGGTTTATTACACGGCTTTTTCTTGCACAAATCTTCTTGTCGAATGTGTTTTTCTTTCAATAGATACCTCCCCTAACCTGACCCGCCACGACAAAACCTTCGGGCTGGCGCATATACACGACCTCCTTCATCTCGGAGTTGAGGTATGCGCTGACAACATCCATAGCCCACATAACCCACCCGGGCTCATTCGCAGATGGCCCAGAGCATTCTGAGAGACTCGTACCGGACGACACCGGCGTATGTCTCGAAGAAGTCGATTCCGGGGATCTGCTGAAAGCCTTTCGCAACGAGGCGAGCCTTCCATTTGATTATCTCGCCCTCAATGTCATATTTGACTGCATAAACCCACTTGCAGTGTTTGGAGGGTAATAAAAAAGTTCCTCAGAGATATGCTGCTTCATGAGCCGTAACACTACATCTGAGACTCAAACACATGGCAGTAGCCATGCGAATTGTAGTGTACGGCCATGGCTGCAGCCATGCGCCTGGCTAGCATCTCTCAGCTGTGCTCGACTATACACCTCCCATTTTGGGACGTGGCCTGGGGGGCGGGTAGGTTTTTTGATGCAAATAGATACTCTAAATGTTTTTTCAGCAATAAATATATTGATGGCGTACTGTTGCGATGGAATGGGGTTACCGGCGCGCGTCGGTAGCCATCCCGCCGCTGTCCATCAATCCCGCCAGCTCTGGTCGCCTCGGCTACAGCCGGGCGCAGCCCACCGCCGCTTTCCCTGGCCCCGCGCCCGCGTGCCCCCTGCCGCTGCTGCCGCCCGCCCGCCTGCTCAATGCGTTGTATGGTAGGCTGGCTTCCCTCATCTAGGCCTGCAGCTAGGTGAAACACCGTCCCAACTTACCTAGCATTAGAGTATATGCTTACCAAATGAGGGTGGCTACCTGGTTGGGCGCGGGGCGGCGGGCTTTGCTGCATGGGTATCGCTAGGCGAGCTTTCCCGCCGCGGTCCATCAATCCCGCCAGCTCTGGTCGCCTCGGCTACAGCCGCGCGCCGCCCACCGCCGCTTTTCCCGGCCCCCGCGCCCGCGTTCCCCCTGCCACTGCTGCCGCCCGCCCGCCTGCTCAATGCGGGCTGGTGCCGTTGGATGGTAGGCTGGCTTCCCTCATCCAGGCCTGCAGCTAGGTGCAGCACCGTCCTAACTTACCTAGTATTAGAGTATATGCTTACCCCTCATTTCTGGCATGTAGGAATGACGGCGGCTGCCTGGTTGGCGCGGGGCGGCGGGCTTTGCTACATGGAGATCGCTAGGGGAGCTTGATTGCGGGCCCTGGCGTGTGCAGATTACAGGGATCCTTACACCGTCCTAATCCACCTCGCGCTACGTGTTATACGCCGAGCCTACCCTTTTGCGCACATGGGAACGAGGCTGCCTGGTTGGGTAGCGGGGGTGGTAGGCTGGTGGTGGGTGCGCGTGGGGCGGGGCTCCATGGGGATCTATAGCCGAACTAATGAAATTTGTGCGGGGCGGCGTGCCAGGATTGTTTGATCAGGATTATTTGCCATCAAGATGGCGCGGTACTGGGCTTTGAGCTGGGATTCAGAGAGCGGGATTGGTAGGCCCAGTTGAGGGATGAGGGCTGGGATAACTGCACTTGGGGTTTGGCGGTGCGTGGGTAGCAGACCTAACGTGTGAAATCAAAAGAATACGTTGATCATGTTGTAATGACTGCTTGTGTCATGCCGTTGGCTGGCGTGAGATCATGGCGCCGTGCAGTCCTAGCTTTTGATATCCAATAAGTGCGTTACTTTTCTTCACACCGCCGAATTCTGAATCAAGTAATTTGTGGCTGTGAATTTCCAGATCATCGGATCCATGGGAAGGTCGCACCCAATCCGCTGACCAATGCTGGGCCAGCCGACCCAACTCGCAGTTGCGGCTCGAGTAGTTTGATCTCGGCACCATAATGCATTGATGCCAACAAACTGGTGCCGCTACGAGCCGCTTGTCACCGCGTGCCTCCACAAAAGCTTCCTCCAACCTCCTAATGAGGTAAATCACGCCCGGAAAGACAGAATGTCTCATACTGGGGCTTCTCGGTCGGTTTATCCCACAGAATGACGGAGGTCGACTCAAGGCAGTGGCAAAGTCCTGAGTCCATCTACATCATGCACACTTCTAGATTTTCTTGGGCAGACGGCACATCCTCACCGCTCGATGGCGCAACCTCAACTAACCCCTCAGCGTGCGGGAGGCAGATATGAGCGGGCACAGTGCGATGCGACATCAGTGCCTTGTCGGATTTAGTCTCCGTGCCACGGGAGTATCGCTACGAACCTATGCATTTTTTTTTCTAAGTCCTCATGCTCACGCCCCAAGTTACAAAAAACCAATAAATAGTATTCATTTCTTTGGAAGAAAACGGGATGTATTATATCAAAAATAATAACAGAAAGTGCACATGTAGAGACGACACTTGGACAAAGGACAGACATATGCAAAGTTCGGGGAAAAACATGGACGCAAGGGGGCACCGGAAACTCACCATTTAAACCGCTCATAGTAAGTCGCCATGCCCTCGAGTATCCAGCCGACATCGCAGACCGCAGCCTCCCATGCAGGATGCAAGCTCGTGTCCTCCTAAGCCATGCGGCCCCACATGTACAGACTGGCGACAATGCTGACAACGCCATGTGGACCCCAGGTGTACAGGCTCCCCCAATCCGCCCCCTTTCCACCGTATTGCCCCCCAAGCTTCCACTTTGCATCGCCCTGCTTGGTACGCCACGACGGCTGAAGGGAGTCCCACCAGCCCTGCCACGCGACAACAAATGCTTCGATGTTCAGGATCTTCGGTGTCGCCTTCTTTGATCGCATCCATGTCGAGACGGGACCTGGGCGGTTGGTGGCAGGGAGCCGATCGTCCCCTTCCTCAAAGCGTGACGCCTTCTCAATCCGAACCCATGCCGCCACCACAGCGTTGTAGTGCAAACCGAGTTTTACCCCCGTGAGCCGCTTGTGTGCCGTGACAAACCAGCCCGCGGCGTTGGGCGGGCATCAGTCCCATCCGCCGCTCTTGACTTCCGGGACCGGGGCTCGCGGTGGGTGGTAGTGGTTGCCGGAGTTGTGTCCCCAGCGGATCGGCGCGATTGGCGTCTTTGTCGTTTTGGTGATGATGCCTCAGGTGTGGTGCGGGTCGTGCCATCGCTGGGAGCAGTGTTGGTCGCAGTGCTCTCGGCTGTGAGGGCATTCGTTGGGGCGTCGACGGAGGATGTGATGCTTGTGAGGTTAGGAGCGTCAATAGCTGTTGGGAGCACGTTCGGGGTGACGAGTTGGTGGGTCTGTGATACTGACACGCTCACGGGGAACCGGGGGCATCAGGAATAGAAGCAGTGCTGATCGTGAGCGGGAAGACGCCAAAGTCAATTGAGTCGAAATCCGATGCCAAGAGCTCGGATAATCCACCTGGGATAGGATTTTGGGGGGTGAACGACGTGAACGAGGGGGCACTCATTCTCTGTGTTGCAGGAATTGGATTGAATGCACGGAACATCCCGCTCGGAGCCTCAAAGCTGCTGAGAGATGATGAAGCGGCAGTAGTGGTGGTGGGAAATATGGGGACAGCCGAGCCTTGGCTAACGAGACTGCCGGGGGGAGTGGAGCTGTCGCTTGACAGCGGCGGAAAAGACGGTGCCTGCCAGCCAACCAAGTCACCAGAGAAGTTCCACAAGCCATCGTTGGGTATAGTTGGCTCAAGCGGTGCAGACGCCGACTGAGACGATGTTGTGGGTGGCAACTGGGACTGAGTGGAGAGTGCCAGTGGTGGCAGGGAAAATCGTGTTATGGTTATGGCTGATGCAACCCGCTGTTTCTTACGCCGCTTGTTGCCCGAGCCCAAATCCGAGTCTGAGAGCGTTTCGGAGTCGGAATCCGAATCTGAGGATTCCGACTCGCTCGAATCCGAGTCCGAGTGCTCCCCAGTCCCGACCGCTCCAGTGGTTCCACTCGTGCGTGAGTATACAACCTTAGTACTGGTGTGCGGCTCTGTGGTGCTCCCTCCCTGGGTTCCGGGGAGTGCCGCATTTGCGCAATCAGTTGCGGCTGTAGGTAGTAGGTAAGCCTACATCCAGCGAGATAACATGGTATGTACTCACTGTACGCTGTTTGCAGATACTCGACAAAGAAGCTCGACACCTGTTTTGAAAAGCGCGCCTCGTCCCACTGCCCCCAGTGATCGGCAGCGGCAGTGAGGTTGCGACCAAAGGAGATGCTGGTTATTGAGGTCAGCCGTGTTTTGGAAACAAATCTAGAACTCACTGCCGAGTGCTAATTCCCCTCCGTACTCCGGGATTGGACCACCAACTATGAGCGTTGCATGGCAGCCTGTGGTATTGAAGATCTCCGCAAGGATTGGCGCCATGAAATCGGTAAGCCGGTCAAGTGCCCTTTGAATAAATGGTTAGCCAGATAAATGATTCCTGAACCCGCGTACTTACTGTGGGCGCGCCTGAGGCGTAGTCGCTGGCGCTTGCTGAAGCGCAGCCTTGTAAGTGGCTTTGGCAGTATCTGCCTCCGTCTTCGCTTGATTTGCAATCTGCTCACGTTCCACCGCAGAGAGCGCCATGAAGATTTCCTTCGACACGCGTGCAGAGAATGCGACTTTGCGGCTCTTCGTCGCACCGGGGTTCTTGCTGAGGAACTCAGCCAATTTTTTGTTGACGATCGCCTCGCATTTCTCCTTGTGAGATTCATGCATGAATTGCTGGTACCTCCACTCCTTCATTGCGGTTGGGAACCGGATGCTGTTGTTTGGCAGTGAGGAGGGTCACGACAATCAGGACGAAGCCCACGTGAAATTGCCTGAATGGGACTTTGCCATCGAAGTTTCCTCCAAATATCTAGTCGACCGGTGAGGGCGTTGACCGGTGCCATCAGATGGCTCCAATGGTTGCTGCGCAACCAGGCTAATGATTCATAATGCCAAGATTACAGCTGTTTGCAAAATTGATGACAGTCACCTGAAAATAAAACATTTCAAAACATTTTGAAGTCTCCGCTTTCTGAGCTTGTTTTGCTTCCTCTGAACACTTTTCCGACATTTTTGATGGTACCAAACACGTTTCCATAAGGTAAAATACCCTACAGTGCACTTGAATCAGCGAAAACCGTTCGGTAGAAGATCAGCCGTTTCGGCGCCGCATCAGACGGGTTTACATGCGTGCGAACCTTGTTCGCTTCATTCTTGCTTCCACCTTTCTCGCTTTTCCTTCCACCACACTCGCGAAAACTTGTGCCCTCTCCTATTGCGTATACGTACCCTCACCATGCCAGGCCGCGTCGTTCAATCCTAGGTCAAACTGGCCGCAATGAACCTTTATGAACGCGACATCTTACCGCTCGATGATATTCTGGAGATCGTCGGGTTCTCGGAGTCGACATTTTGGCGTACACGGAAGCTGTGGAGGACAACAGGGTGGGTAGAGAAACCCAAAAGTACTACCTCGGGACGCCATCAAATTCTTCAGCGAGACGACCTCAATTACATCATGAATCTGGTCAAATTGCGGCCAGATTGGTTTCTCGACGAGATGCTGAACCTCCTGAAACACAATTGATACATTTCCGTGCTTTTCACCACCATCTTCCGCGAATTGGAGCGCCTTGGGATGTCGCGCAAAAAGCTGAAGAAAATTGCTGCAGAGCGCAATGAGAAGGTTCGCATGGACTTTGTACGAAGAATGGCCGAATATCCCACAGAGTATCTTGGCTTCCTCGACAAGACTTCGAAGAACAACCGCTCGTGTAGCCATGGGTATGGAAGATCAAAGAAAGGCCAGCATGTGAAAAAGAGGGAGAAATTCGTGCGTGGGACTCGGCTAACGGCGACGGGCCTACTCACCATAGACGGTATGATGGCGAACCGCGGTGTTGAGGGCTCGATGAAGCGTGCTGATGATTTAGACTTCATTGAACATGAAGTCGTGAGTGTTTTCCCGGCTCCAAATTGTTACATCTGACACTCAACTGTCAACAGATGCCCCTCACCTCTGCCTTCCCCGGTCCTTTGTCAGTGCTAGTTATGGACAACGCACAGATCCACCATGGAGAAGAAATACTGGAACTGGCCGAGTGCTTCGGTATGTGATCCATCTTTTTTGAGGACGCAAACTGCTAATTCCTTGCTGCGTATTCAGGTGTCCGGATTGAATTCTTACCTCCCTACTCACCGGACTTCAATCCGATCGAGGAAGCATTTTCCGAGATCAAAGCCTTCATTCGTCGCCATTCAGACCTCTTCTCCGCATCAACAGGTGTGGGCCTTATCTTCAACATGAAAATTGCGATGGAGATCATAATGCTGTCGGACGCCGATGGATATTTTATGCACGCAGGTTACTTCTAATCATACAAATGTAATGCGAGTTTATCAAATCATTTGGATTACAGCTGAGTCGAAATCAGTACAAGAGAATATGCAATGTGAACAAGACATGCGAGAGGAACAACGGCGAGCAAGTACGTGCGATGAGGAGCAGAAAGGGTGTCTAAGCCAGTAAATGGGCCATGGTTAGATACACGTCATTTTGCATGTTTCTGATCAGACTTATTACTGAAACTGTGGATAGCGTGTTGGAATGGCTCTGACACACTTATAGAAAGCCTTGTGTGTGGCGTGTTAGAACCGTTCCAACACACTGAGAGCAGCCTGTGCATGGAGTGTCGGAACGGTTCCGACATGCTACACACAGGCTCTTATAGGTGTGTCGGAACGGTTCCGACACACTATCCACAGCTTTTTGTGAGTGTTTCGGAATGGTTTCAACATACCATGCACAAGTCTTTATGAGTGAGTGTGTCGGAACGATTCCGACACCATACCCAGCTTTTTATGAGTGTGTCCTAATTTTTGTGGATTTGAATGTAGAATTGCCCAAAGAGCTCATAAAACATGCTCTGAAGTTTTTCCTGCGAGCAAATTGCGGCGCCAAATTTTTGGCCAAAGATCCAAAAAAATAAAATCATGATTTGAGACGATTCGCGAAAAATGGGTTTGCACCGCCACTGATGCCATCAATCAGGCACCTGACAGCGCCTGAGCACCGCTAAAGCACTGGCTGAGATTGACCGATGTTGTTTCTGCTGCTTCAACACCATTCTGCTACCCATCCCTATCTGCATAAACCTCCATTGAAAGCATCAGATCAATCAAACATGTGATCAAAGAAAGAACATTTAATTACAATACAACTACTCACTGGAATTTCAAGCTTTTTAGAGATTCAGATGCGGCTCAATGAGCTGCGTTGATTCTGCATTTCTTCATATTTTTCAATCAAATATGTGATCAAAGAAAGAACATTTAATTGCAAGACAACTACTCGATGGAATTTCACGATTTTTACAGATTTACTCGTGGTGGAAAAAAGTGATGGACGGTCGGTTTGACGGCCATATCTCTACGACGGAGTATCTTTTTGATGCAAACTCAACTATGCAGGACATATACCGGACAGGTGGCAGTATTTGGAACCATTGATGACATCACTGACAGCTGATGTCCCATCAGAAACCGCCAACAACCAAAATGAGCATTTTTCAACTCGCTCTAAAAAATTTTCTGGTAAAATTTATGAAGCCTAGACTGAACCCTCTGTCACTGCGAGTAATTCTACCAGTCAGACGGTCGTAAAATATGCATCCGTTGTGGAGATATGAGGGGTCATCATTTGACTGTTTTGTCCTGTTTCGTTGGGAAGTCGGCATTTTTTTGATGGCATCAATACCCTACAGATGTTCTTCCAGCCCAGTAGAACTCCCCCGTATTTGGTTTTGGGCCCTTACCTCTTCTTCCAGCTCCGGAATCTGTCAGCAAATTCCACCGTCCATCACTTTTTTCCACCACGAGTAGATGCGGTTCGATGAGCCCCGTCGATTCCGCATTTTTTCATATTTTTTTCCCACGATATTTAAGCGGCCGCCAAAATTTTGGGTCCTAAATGGCTTTTTACGGCAGAACGGCTCGACAGAATTACTTGATTCTTATATGGACGGGGAGCCCTTGAAGAGATGTTTCGATTGGCGTCTTTTTTTTTGGTGGACTTTGTTTGTCCAGAACTGTAGGAATTACATACCTCTGAGGCTTCTGACTAGGTCCAAAATTTATATGAGTACAAGATGTGCCGCCGCTTCGCTCCGGCAGTGAGCAAAGGAGAAAGAGATCTTTTGTTCACCGCAAAATTTATTATGATTCAACAAACATTTCGGAAATAGAAAGACAGGAATGGGTATGTGTTTTAGGATTTTACTGCTCAGAACCTGTGTTTGGAAGTTTGAAAGCCGCCAATCCCGATTAGTACCACGCACCATGGTGAGCTTTTCAAAAGGGTCAGAGACAAAGGCAGGAATCGCCTGGGGAATATAATGGGCCGCAAATCATGCGCAGCAAATGGTGTGTCTACAAGGTAGTCACTTACAAAGTAGCCACATAGGCCGTGAACAGCCTGAGCGCTACTATAAATATACTCCATAGGCGCATAATATTTCGCACTGGATCAGCCCAGCGGAGACACGCAGGCACAAAAGAATATGATTTCCATGGTCGGCCGAACCGAGCCTTGTAGGCTGTACTCCTTATGGACAAAAGTGATGGACAGTGGGTTGTTTGGGCATATCTCCACAACCAGTGAACATTTTCGCCTTAAACTGGATATGGGACGAACCCTCCGACCTGGACGCACATTTCTAGCACGTTGACGGAATCAAAGAGTGCTGATTTACCATCAATACTGCGTGAAAATTGAAAACCACAATTTCCAACTTGGCCCACAATTTTCTTTCGGGAAAATTTAGAAGGTCAGATTGTAGTTTTTGATAATGCAAAAAATCCACACGTTGAATTATGGTGAAATCTATTTTAGTTCAGGAGCCGTAAGGGTCGCAAAACCGCCAAAATGGCCAAAAATGGCCAAAAACAGCAAAAAGAGGCATTTTGTATGTCTCATAGCTCCTCAACGACAACAAATTACAGCATGGTTCAAGTTAGGGACTAATTTTTATCATCAAGGACTACAGTCTGGCCATCTAATTTTTCCCCAAAAAAATTGTGGGCCAAGTTGGAAATTGTGGTTTTCAGTTTTCACGCAGTATTGGTGGTAAATCAGCACTATTTGATTCCGTCAACGTGCTAGAAATGTGCGTCCAGGTCGGAGGGCTCGTCCCATATCCAGTTTAAGGCGAAAATGTTCACTGGTTGCGGAGATATGCCCAAAAAACCCACCGTCCATCACTTTTGTCCATAAGGAGTATAATATTGTGGCCAGCTGATCCATGGTTCGGTCGAACCGAGGTTCATAGGCCTGAGGATCGAACTCAAGGTCTTCTGATTATCGCAGAAAATAGTAGATTATGTAAATCAGAGGCATAACCAGTCACCACCGGAAAATGTGAATTTTCACCCCAGCTGACAACATTGCCGAAAGCGTTGGTGTAGGCTGCAAATAAAACTGCACTGAAAAGGTTTTTGAAACTGAGGGAATCAGCAAAGCTGGATACATTACCGAACTGTTAGATAGGCGGCATATTTAGCCCGGCCGCTTCGGCTTGGCTCAGCCAACAGCCAAGTTGGCTGGAATGGCAGCCGAAAACACTATTTTCAGCGATCACTTTAGTGTTGCCGAAGTCATGGCTGAACCTTATTGTTTCAGCGCGTTCCGGCCGAAACTATGGCTGAAGTTATTGTTTCAGCCGGCAACCGCCGCAACAATAAGAATCAACCGTGACTTTGGCAACACCCGAACAGTAAGTGAAACTGTTGTTTTCAGCTGCCGTTCCGGAAAAGCTGTTGGTTTCGCCCTGGCTGAATCTGCAACTGAATCCACATGTTGAGGTTGCACTTTCGAACATTATATTCAGCAGCGTCGAAACTGTAGTGTAGTCTAATATTTTCAGTGACATATTCAACTCGCCCGAAACCTTTAGTTTCAAACACATTTTCAGCCCACTTTATTTGCAGCTTAAACTAACAGTATGTCCGCCGTGATGCGCTCGAGTCCCTTTCTGGTCTGGCAGCACAAGGTATGCCTTCTCTTGTGAACTTGGAGTGCTTTATGGCATACTGACGCTGGTTTGTAGCAGAGTTTCAGCAGGAGATCAGGGCAGCAATTCCTGACATCGTGGAATTGCTGGGGGACGATAGTAATCCCCAGGGAGCAGACAATTTTTTGCATCAAGGTCTGCAGACATTGCTAGGTCAAATTTTCAAAAATTTACCCATCTGTAAGGCCGAAAAAACCTTATCTTTTGGAAAGTGGCGCCACTTTCTGGGATTAGATAGATAGGTCTTGATTGAATTTGACCTCTTTGACCCTGCGCCCGCGATCAGGGTCCCCAAAAAAATTAGCAACCATGTGGGTGACATCGCGGAAGGCCTCCACACATGCCGAGCCTTTGCGAATGATATATTCGACTGTGACGCCGGCGCCTGAAGCGATGAAAACGCGCTATTTCCCACTACAGAATAAGCTCAGATAGTAATGTGGATGCGGAGCACTTACCTTGACCCAGAAATTGAGCTGCTCCAAATACAAATCCGATGCAATGGAGCGACCACGTTTGCCCCAGCGATTTATGAACCGAGATCGTTCCAGCGCCCGCTTGAGCTTGTCGGGGAGTTCATATTTCCATCGCACTAAAACTTCGGCACATTCGCGCGCATAGTTGTGCTGCCCGACACCGCGGAAGGCCAGACCCCAGTATTTGAGGACTCGGATGAGTTGCCCCGGGTCCCCAAAGCTCACAGCCTTCTCGAACAGACAAAATAACAGGGTCAACTTGATACTTACCCCTAGCGATGAAGATCTCCGTCCCACTCAAGCTCAGCATACGGCTGCGTCTGGCAGCTGCCCTAAGGCCAAGGACTTCGATGATGTGACCCAGGAGATCATCTCGCTCGCTATCACCGAGTACCGTGTCTTGCTCAGTGGCAAGTATGCATTCCCGGACCCTACTATTGAGCTCGATTATCTCCGCCGGGCTTGGACCAAGGCTTTCAAGGAGCTCGAAGTGGCTATAGAGTCGACTCCGACGATCTCCAAACTGGTGTGTCTTGTCTTTCTCTCCGTTTTCTTGAGATGACGTGTCTGCAGGTCAGGGGTCGTGGCTCCCACCTGTGCGGCGAACTTAAGACTAAAGTCAAGCCACTTGCGGAGTTCATGTACGAGTTCGCCAGCGGCCAGAACAAGAAGGCCATTGCTGCCAATCGCCAGCGGAGCGAGGAGCTGAAGGAAAATTTGACTTTCACTTTCAAAGTGCGTATTCTTCTTTTATCTTATTTTTTGCTCTAACCGCATACGTTGCAGGACATAAAGGGCCGCAAGGGTATCTACCGGCACCCGCTCTTCCAGAAGGGCGTCAACGCGATGTGGTTTGCAAACCGTCGTGACGAAGGGCCTCGTTATCCGGCTGTATTCAATCTGTTCCCAAAAGAAGCTCTGGCTCTCACTGACTGCGGTATGTGACGACCTTGCCTTCTTCATCCCGCTGACACATTGTCTTGTGCGGATATACTAAGAGAGGACCTACGGATGTGAATTGCTAGGGACATTTGGATGAGGTATTTCCTGGACAGGGTGGAGAATAAGGTTATTGCAGTGGAGGAGTACAAGCAGTTGTACTAGACGGAGATCACAGCTTGAATGATTTCTGGCAACTGTCAGGAAACGTCGAAAAGTCGAAAAATTCGTCTCAAAGTCTACCAATTGAAGATGGTTAAGGGCCTGATCGTGTGCACTAGAATCGCCTTAGAATTGCCTTAGATTCTAAGAATAGAATCGGCCGGGTAAGATCCGAGCGGAGGCCCCCGATCACCCATGCTGGGTTATGTATATAAGTACAGACGAACCTTCGCTTCGCTCCGGGAGCCAGAAATGCAAGACGACCGCAGCGATAAATCATAATCGCTTAGCTAAACGGAAAACAAGTTGGGAGTGGAAATTCGAGCTCGTGAAGCGGCATGCCCTCGTAGATTTCCACCGAGAGTCTGAGACCCAGAGGGCACTACCATTTCACAACATGAATGGAGATTTATTGGTTGGGTTAAAAATACATCAAGGTTGTGAGAACACCTACTCCGCATCGAAAACAGGGACTGTTGTCGTACTGAGGGATTTGAGGAACGGTTTGACTTGCAAATACTAGGGGCAACTTCTGCAATCGAACCAAGTTGAAGACCACGAGCATGGATTACCGCAGCTTCGGCATCCAGAAAACCTGCGCCAGGACGCAGAGATAGTGCAGCACGTTTGAGAAGCGAGCATCCGAAAGAACAATGCCACCGTGCTTGAGAACGAGAGAAGTGGGCAAAAGAGTAATATTCCAACCGACCATAGCGCCGCTTTTATGTGTCAAGAATTGGCCAGGAGGACTACGCGGCTTTGCGGCTGGATGAATCAGTTCACGCTGCGCCATAGGCAGCAGTTGCGATCTCCTGCGCCCCGTCAAGAAGAGACTGCGCACTAGTCAGCTGTCTCCCCTGGAACGAAACGGCTATGTTCAGAAGCACGGAAAGTTGACGATAGAAGGGGTTATCACAAGAGGAGGAGCAGAGAGAAAGCAAAAGGAGACTGGATATATGGGGCAAGAGCACCGCCGAGTGAGCAAGATCTTAAAGAACAGATAATGTAATGATAGAATGTACCGGCACGGCATTTCATGCGGGATCGCGGCGCGAATGTCGCCCGAGTACCATCGCAGCATTGATCAATGATGGGGATTGCGATCCGATTTGCGGCATCGGCATCCTCCGGCAATCATCCGGCTGCTGGGGCTGATCCGATAGAATGGCCCATTCTATAATTGAATTCTAATGCAATTCCAGTGGGATGGGGGCTGATGTAAACCAATTTCGGTACCTGCAGGCTGCGGCAGGACGGGCCACACATATCCCACTCGGATGATGATGAAATGGGGCGGGACCTAGTCCACACCGTCAACCGGGTGCCGTTGCAGTGAGTTCTTCTGCCGCGGGCACAGAAATTGGTTGTGTCTTGATCATTCATTCACTCATTCTGCTAATTACGAGGAGGTATTCATATTCAAGCAGACCTGGAGGGTTTGCCTCGGCCTGCATCCCGAATCCAATTATAGAATAGGCTACATTCTATCGGATCAGGCCCGGCAGCAGGATGACCACCGGAGGATGCCGATGCCGCAAGTCGGATCGCAAACCCCATCATCGATCAATACTGCGATGGTACTCAGGCGACATTCGCGCCGCGATCCCGCATGACATGCCGCGCTGGTACACTCTATTATTCCATACTTATATAGCCTTAGCACGGGCGATCGGGGGCCTCCGCTCGGATCTTACTTGGCCGATTCTATTCTTAGAATCTAACACAATTCTAATGCGAATCTAGTGCACACGATCAGGCCCTAACTTGTGATTCTCTATCGATGGAGCTCAACATGTTTCTCGACGAAAGGGACTCTCCTCCGAGCCTGACAAAAACGATGAGGACGAGTAGCGCGCTGTCGACGAGACGCGATGAGGTTTGATGAAACTGCACAGCCACATATCTGGCCTGATCGGGACGCGTCGGGCGAGAAACTTGAATTCCTCATGAGTGCTCATCGGGATAGCTTGTTTCGATCTGGAAGCTGTTACAAACAAGCGAAGTATGAGCTAAATATTGTTTGTAATGTCTGTCTACGAGAGACTAGGAAGCTGTCCAAGGTATTCGAGGGCCGCCAGATCAGGTTTATCAAGCGCGAGGATCTCGACTCGATCTAGGTTCAATGCAATCTTAGAGGTGCTTGCACAAAAACCGGGTTCACGTGGGAAGGTTTCGATACAGAGTGTTGTCAGCTGCTGGTATCGAAGATCAAGAGTGGGTAGCAGAAGAATGCCCGAAGCGGACATGACAACTGAGAGAGTGATGTCTGTGAGTTGAGCACCGGCAAAAAGCGGGATAAACGATAACTCCACATCGTCGTGTGGTTCCAAACGAATGCTTCGAAGGTTCGGGAACAGGTACTCCTGTGGAAGGGAAGAGCTAATGATCTCGAGCAGATCCCGATCCGGGAAAGCGTAAGGCGAGCTCCATTCGTCCAATATTAACCGTCGGACGCGACGCGCATGAGCCAGAGGTCTGTCCCACTCTGCCCCTTAGAGGACTTCCACACCCTTCAGTAAAGCTGTGAACTCCAAAAATCCGCAGTGCCCCTTGCTTTTTTTTGTTTTTTGGCGCAAACTTTCGAGTCCGAAAGTGTATTCAATGCAGCATTAACTTGAAGTTCTGCTTCTACCTTGCAGTCCCCAATGACACGTAGCTGGCTCTTTGATTCCTCGTCTGCGCTGCTAGCTTGACCATATTTTCGGCCTGGCAGGCCTCCGAGTTCACTACAAGATCTTCAGCGAGCATGAAGGAGAACGCACCATCTCCACCTGCAGTGGAATTGTGGGGCACACGACCACAAGACATGGATTTGAAGGAAACTTTGCTGACGGACAGAGCGCTGGATTTTTGAGGACCTCGAGGATGAGGATGATGTAAAGTATATAGTAGCTCGTTTTACCGCTTCCAGTAGGAGTAATGGCGAAGAGATGGACGCCGTCGAGGCTCTTGCACACGCCTTCGAGCTGGTGGTCGTGGGGCACGTATGGAATGGGAGTAGGCTCCAGAATGCGCCGTGCAAGGTCGTAGCCAGCTGGAGAACTCCAGAGAAACTTCTCGGACATGAAAGACACGTTGAGAAGGGCTGCTGGCGCGGCGCGGCGCGACGCGACGCGGTGAAGGTCTTCAGCAGGCCGTGGGAAGCGTCACGTGCTGATCACGCTTTTCGCGGTCCTTTCAGGGGCCTGCCACTTGAATCAGACTCAACATAGGTAAGATTTATCGACTGTCATAAATCTCGTGTTGAGTCTGACTACGGGAGACTAGGGCGGGCACGTTATTTTTCTATTTTCGATGATTTTCACCAGAAACGCCACCACGACCTCAATTCTGATCGGATTTTCCTGAGACCGAGTGCGTTAGAATCACATTCAAAATCCGCAGTCGCTCCAATTCCGGTATTTTTGATCCCTTTACGTAATGAAATCTTCGTTGAAAATTCTCTGTTTCTGCTAGGAACACTTATCTCTTCCTGTTCTCCATTTCACGTATCTGAAGATTCGACAGGATGCAAAAACAGTTGTCTGTCATTTCGATAGAATTCTTTTCCTTCACAATTTATTTATTTATTATGTGTTCGTGGATAGGCGTCAAACGACATAATATTATGTAATTTCCATCATCTTATACCCTCTCGGCATCGGCGTCAAATTCTCCGTTGCCTGTACCAGCGCTATTCGCCATATGGTCCACGTTAGATGACGGGAGTAGGACCGGCTGCCGCACACCGTTCAGCGACCGAGAGCTCGGTTTAACAATCCGCGAATTGTTGAGCGCTGTCAGGCAGCGATCCACACTGTCCAAGTGGCGACGGCCGTCGGAGTCCAGCAGGCCTTTTTCCATGAGGACGCGGTAACAATCCAGGAGTTGGCCTCTCGTATGAAGGAAATGTAATGATAGGTTGTTTAGGTCCTCTAACTCTCCACTATCACTCAAAGATACTAGCGAGAGGAACCGTTCTAGGGGTTGCTTGATTAGAGGACTATGTAAGGCACTTAGGGCAGAATAGAATAGAAAACCTCACCGACGTCCACCTTCGACCAGGCAATGTCCGTTGTGGCTAGAAATGATTAGCTAAGCCCCTGCCGGAAAGCAACAAGTATGGAGGACACGTACCTGGTCCAGAATGGCGGCCCTGGTTGCGAGATGGTGTCGTCAAGTTGGAGCGTGTCCTGCCAGTAGAATCAGATTTATTGGTTGCCTCCTTCATGCTCTCGATGGGTGGCGCTCTTCTATACCAGAGAATATAAGAAGAAAAAACATATCACATCGAGGGCCACAAACGGTGTCCGTTTGCGGGTGGGCACTGCACTGAGTAGTTGTCGCATCGTCCGGTTTTCGGAACGAGTCCTCCTCTCAGTGCTTTGCCTGCGGGTGGTTACCATGTTAGCTTGGACGTTGGATGCTGGCGAAGCTTGAGTGTTCTTATAGCATAACAACATAGACATCATCTGATGCTTATTTATTATGAATTTATTTGATGAACTATTCCTATCGAGTCGGTGATAGCTGTTTCTTCTCCGTGAGCTTAGGCACTATTCCCTTTCGGCATCTGTACAGCGTCAAATCATATGATGCATGTTCAGGCATCTATTGATGCCAAGTTGATGATACCTGAAAACCTGCGATATCGCCTATCAACTCGAGAAGTCCCAGACTCCCAGAGACTCCCACTCGACTGGCCCGTCTCCCCCTCCGAGTTCAATACTTATTACCTGCAAGAGGTTGCTTTGCGTTCTCCCTGTCTTCTGGTCCCCTCGGCTGACGCCGCCTCCACTCTCTTCTCCGTCCACAGCGGCAAACACATGGTCTGCGCTCCGATCAAGCCAACGGTTGTGGTGGGACGAGGTGGTTATGGGAGAAGATTTATAGTCGAGAGTACGTACATTGTGTAGCTGTAACTAACGGCAATTGATTATTTTTTCCTATCGTTTTGTCCCCCGAGAAAGGTCGAAATAATAAAATTAACCAGATGTCAATTTAGATGGCGGAAATTTCGGTCTGCCATCTCAAAGCTGGCTCCAGTGTGGACCTAATGGGAAATGGGCTGGTGGCCAGCCTTCCGCAGGCTGGGCCCAGCTGGAAGCAACATGTCAGTTTTCTGCCAGCTCTGAGTGAGCCACATTGGCGGTGTAGTGAAGTATAGAGGAAACTATGCACAATTGTGAATCAAAAGCACGGGCAAAGCGTTATCGTGGAGATGAAATAAAGGGTAGGGAGGGTGAGCGCAGAAAGAGCGGATGGACCAGAAAACTGACTGAGGTCGGCGTTCACAAGTCAGATCGTCACGGGCACTTATTGCTGTGAGACGATTCCCACGGCATTCCGTAAATGTCGAGACGCGGGCGTGCTGCCTCTCGAGCTATATGCCACACCTTCGAATATTTTCTAGGTTTATAGAGAATGTGCTTGAATGTGCTTCGCTGAGGCTGCTGTACGCAGGATTGGGTGGAAATTTGGACCCCTAAATCCCCTTTATGCGCTTCTCGAACCATTGGATACAGCATTCATCATTTCTCAGCGCCTCCCGTGCGAGAATTGGTATATATAAGTACAACGCCCACTTTACTCGACCGTCTGCACCTTCGATCCACCAATCCACAAGTTCTTAAATGTTGTATGTTGATGCCAGTGAATCTAGGTCCTGCCTTACTTTCTCTTATCAAGATCGGCACGCCAGCGCCAAGAAAAGGAACGGAGGTCAAAGTAGATTCAGCAAATAGTAACATAGGCATGTTGGTCCGCCTCTGCCGCGTTCCGAACGCTTCAGGGAAGTAGCAACGAACGCAAGCCTGCCGAAGCGGGCCCCGCATGAATTGGGCTCGGAGAGATAGGCTACGGTACAAGTACATACAAAAGCGGTGTTACAAGTACAGTAGTTAGGAAGATAAAATAAAACAGAAATGGGAGAGGAGGGTGGGTGACGCGAGAGCACAAGCAAGAAAGCCTGGTGCATTATTAGTTTTCGCTACGCTCTCGTAAATGACGGCGACGGCGCTCACTCAGTCCAGATTTTGCTTTGTAAATTCACTGCGGCGAAGCCGAGAATGAACAGCAAAAATCTGGAGAGGAAGGAAATGATGAGAGGCGCTGCTAAACGCAGAAGCGCGGAGCGCTTACCTTGTGCTGGGTGGTAAAGGCGAAGCCGTGGGCAGCACAAGGAAATTTCCAACGACATATATATTGTCTCGGATCCGGCCTCCGCTAACTCAATAGCACCGAATCAAGACATGCCGATGAAACGGAGGGACAAGGTCGATTGACCTATGGATAGAAGATATGGCGGTGCCATTATAAATTGTTTTTGAGGCGGCGGAGCCGCGTATCACGCGTCGGGTGGGCGCAGAGGCCTCCGAAAAACCTCCCTACCCCCGGAATCCAATTTTACTCCAACCTCTGCCGCGTTCCGAACGCTTCAGGGAAGTAGCAACGAACGCAAGCCCGCCGAAGCAGGCCCCGCATGAATTGGGCTCGGAGAGATAGGCTATAATGAGCTGTAAATGTTGTTGAGGGGAGGTGGTGGTCAAAGATGATGAATGCGACGAGCTCTAGAGCTTAGAGGAGGCGAAGCCTCAGCGCGGCAAGCTGCTGTTCCGCCCGAATGGTGGGATTGTCGCGGATATAAATCTTCCACGCTGCGGAAGACCAACGGCCGATGGCCTGAATCACGCTCTCACTCAGACCGAGACTGGCGTAAAACGTCGCAGCCCCGGCGCGAGGAGAGTGGCCGCCATAGTCTCGCGACAAGAGCGCGAAAAATTTCTTGTCGAACCACGACCGCGTGGGGAAAGAACCGTCTTCTCGTAAGAAAAGAGCAGCGCGTGCGCCGTGGCGAGAGTCTCGTTTGGCGACGTATTGGTGGAGTAGGGAAACGGGGTCCGCAATTTCTTGCTCTGTGAAGAGGATGTCCGTACCACGATAGAACGGATCACCCTTGTGGTATGGGAGGTGGTATTGAGCTCGCTTGCCGACGAAGACCAACGACGCGCGCTTGATGATCTTTCGCCAGTCAAACAAGGATTTGTCGTTCTTGATGGCGAGCTCCCCTGAACGATGGCATCCGTAAAAACAGCAGGAGAGTAGTACTGCAAATAAGAAGTCGTCGTATGACCCGCTGCAGACGGCAAACTGAAGGAACGCGTCGAGGTGTGAAGGGCGCAATGGAAGCTTTCGACGGACGGGGTCGGCTCGAGCTTTCTTCGAGCCGCGGATGGTCGCTTGAACCAAGGGATCCCCGCGGACTTCGTCCCACTCAGGATAAAGATCCTTGAGGAAGTGGCGCGCTCCCGAAAGGTATTTGGGACCGGATGCGATGAATTGTGATGCGTAAGCGATATACCGGGACAGGGTTTGGGGCGTAGGGTCGAGAGGAAGTGAGTATTTCATGCAAAACGAGATATAATCTCTCGCACCAATGGCGTAACCTTTGGCAGTGGACAGCTCGATGGACGTAACTTGCAGATGGAGTGTCCGCTGATCTAAATCAGCGAGATCCATCTGTGGGCGGGCCTTCCGCGGAGCAGGCGGCCCACCCAGCGCGCCGGCAGCAGCTCCCGTGGGGGAGTGAAAAGGCGGACGCGGACCGAAGGAAACTCCCGCTGAAAATCTTCGAGCAGGAAGCGGGAAAGAAGATCAGCTCGGATGTTCTTCTTTCCAGCGATGTGGTGGACACGCAAGTCGATGCCCGACGTCAGAATGATCTGGGCGATGGCCAGGACCACTCCGTTGTGGATAGATTCGCGAGCGGCGAGGGACGCGAGTACAGATACAGAATCAAAGCTGTCCGACCATATGAGTAATCGCCGCGGAGGATTTGGTAACGTTGCGGCGTGGTGGACAGCGCAAAGGATTGCGACGAGCTCCAGGAAGAAAATGTCGATTTTAACGGTGGTCGGACACTCCTTCAACTGGTAAGCAAAGCCATAATTTGAATAGACAAAGGACAGCCCTGTGCGGAGACTCGCATCTGTCCACATTATCATATCGGCTTCACTGTCGTGCCAAGTGGTCGCGTCGACGAAGCGGACACCAATAGAATCGCGTATGACCGACGACAACCAGGTCAAGTCCTGGATAACTTCCTTATTTAGGAAGATTTCCGCATTGGCATGAACTTTGCCCTGCATTTTGCGGTACAGCTCGGTGAGGGCAGGCCGCGCCCATGGGAGCACGTTAAGCATCCAATTGAGGAGGCCGCCGAGCTTCTGCCAATCCCGTAACGGACGCTGACGACCCGGGGCTGTAAGGAAGGTGCCAACTTTTGCAATGATATCGGTGACAGATTCAGGAGAGAGTGAAATACTCCCGAGAGCGGCGTCGACCCAGAAGCCAATTATTTTCAGGGTGACACCGTGCTCCTGTTTTCTGTCCTCGAAGGGGCATCCAACGAATTCCCATAATATGAGGAGAAGGACCTGGCAGCGTGGCCGAAGCAGGCCGTGGTAAAAGACGAGATTGTCGAGGAAATCCCACCCGAAGAAATCATCCATGTAGACGAATAAGCTGATTATGTCGAATTTTCGAATGGCGATCCAGCAAAGAAGCCCAGACACCGCGCACCAGCACCGCGGAGAGGCCCGGTTGCCGAATACCAAACGACGCACGATGTGCAAGACAGTGTCGACTTCGACAACTTGATGCAGCTGCCAAAGCGGATGGGCCGGGAGATTCAGAAACGCGCCTTGGACGTCAGACTTGAATGAGACAATTTTGCGGCTGGGATGAGCGACATGCGCGTCATGCAATGCCTGGCCGAAGTCGTGCATGTCGTCGTAACGGACATGTCCTTCAGCTTTGGGTATGCCGTCATTGAGACCCGATGATTTGTGGTCAGTGATGACTCGTGGCTTCTCTTTCTGCCAAACGACGAACATGGGAGATTTCCTCATGCCCGGCAGGAGTTCAGTGTCGGGCAGAGCTCCGGACCAGTGGGATGAACTAATTTCTTTGTCACGGTAGGCTCGGATAGCGGCGAGATCGGCCGGGTCAGTCGCGAAGTTCTCGCCCTTGACCTGAAGCTCGACTTTGTACTCGCCGTCGTGGAAAGGCCAAAAACCCTCTATCACTAATTGCGCATGAATTATCCCGACATATCTATCTACATTCCATTCAAATCGGCGAAGAACTGGTTGAACTACGCACAATTCTCTGAAAACATTCCAAAACAAGAAAATTTTGCCCGCACCTTCGGTTCAGACATCGGCTGTAAGGAATATGGTTACGACAATTGCTAATTGCAGAATGCAGTTATTTTCAAATTTTAATGCTATGCTCAGTGTGAGACCTCATACCTCAAATTTAGCTGCCATATCCAACACCAAATTTCGTGAAGACTGAATCTGTCCACTGAAACGAAATTTCCGGTTACTTTTGGTCATGACGAGTACAATCCAAAAAAGCGAGTGAATTTGAGTCGTGCAGGTGTACCTATGTTGACTGAAAGGGTGTTGCATGTGGTTCAAAATGTGAATTAAACCATTCAATAGTGTTCAAAATGCCATTTAATTCAAAATGCCATTCCGGGGCATGCTGGAATGTGCTATACAACTCCAAATACATTGTTTTGAGTCCAAAAAAAAATTGAAATACCTCCCAATAGATCGGGAACAGAACCTGGGTTTTGAGGTGTGCTCTTTTTGTGAGACACATGCCTCGAAATGCCATTTTGAATCACATGCTTTGTAATGCCATTTTGAACCCAATTGAATGGTTTAATTCGCATTTTGAACCAGAGTTGACTAGCATCGAACTGCGATTCCCCGAAATTATCGAGCCACAAGTACCTGCCCTAGTGCTCACAAATCCCATATACCTCCCCGCTATGCGGAACTTTGAGGGGGATTTGGCAGTACTGTTGGCTTGTGTGCATCACTCACCAGGGCTCGTCAACGTGAGAGCCGATGTGAGGACGGTGCCACTGGGAGACACTACTGTCTTTCGCACTTTGGCAACTGATATGAACAACATTCAGCGTCTCGGATTCCTCACAAATTGGCCAGTGGGGGAGCTTCTCTCAGTAATGTGCTCGTGTTTCCCAAACATCAGAGCCCTTCGAATTTCCAAGTGGGCTGTAGCGTCACCCATCCGTTCTACAATCCCGAGATGCATGCTAACAGTGGTTATGAGGTTGAGCAGCTGCGAATTTCAAGTGCGCTGCTTTCACGGTTGAAAAATCTGGAAGAGCTCGCTCTAGATGGCCCAGGTGACTTGCCTATAAACAGCGCTTCGATTGCAAAACTGTTGGGGGCGAACTGCCCGACTCTGAAAGAGTTGCAGTTAAGTAAGTCAAGTAAAGCGCTGCCAATGAAGTCATGTACACAGAGCTAATAAAGACGACAGACAGCAGAATCTGGACTGTTGTCCCCACTGATAGCTCCTCGGAGGAACGATGGAGGCCCGAATTGGAACCGCGAAATTACAGGATGGGAGAGTTTCCATTGCAATGGTTTTGACGAAGTGAATCGTGCTGGGTATCTATATTTATCCTCAATAGCCATGATACGATGCGCACAGTATTTCGCAGTGCCTGCCTTCGACTTGTAATGATCTTGGAAAATATTGCGAGTGTCGGATCGCAGATTGACCTCGACATATTTTTCCTCGTTCGTAACCTTGAGCACCTCGTTTCCGAGCATGCAGACGGGCAAGGGAGTGGGGACCGTGGTCGCCAGCGATGCTGTTACTTGTGGAGGAAAAATTTAACCCAGCGAGTTAATAAATACCAATTTCGTTCTCCTCGCCAGGAGGATGACCCTCGCTTGCCTTTTCCGTCCAGTGTACTTGTACATGTATTGTGGGTGGGAAACGCAGTGGGCGAGCGCAGTCTCGATGCACGTGAGCGTCGCGGATGCGGGGAGGAAGACGCAGAACGCGACGAGGGCGGCGCTGGTGGGTACGGCGAGGATGTGCAGGGCGAGTGCGAGGAAGTCGTCGAGCTGCGTGGCATCCACCACACGCCCTGGGATGCTCGGCACGTCGACGTTGAGCACGCGGAGGCACGCAGGGGCGGTTGAAGGAGCGCCAGGCGACGGTGAAGAGCACATGGCTCAAGAGCCTGGGGGGCAGCAAACGGGGTGTCGAAGGGAACGATGAGCTGCATGTCCATGGGAGGAGCACAGCCTCGACGCGCGTGAGAGTCGAGGACGCGGGGAGAAAGACGAAGAACGCAAGGAGGGTGGCGCTGGCGGGGACGGCGAGCATGTGCGGCTGTGCAGCGCTACGAGTGTGAGCGCAAGGGGGTCGCCATGATGCGCAGCGTTCACTGCGTGCTCGGGGATGCTGGGTGTGTCGAGGAGGAAGCCCACGGAGCGGGAGGGAGAAGAGGTGCTAATGCCGAGACCTCTCCAGCGGGCGAAGCAGCTGCCCACGCTGCGCAGGTGGCGCATTGGAGCCAAAAGACCGGCGGTGATGGGCTTGGGGTTCACTTGGGCGATCCCGACGTTTGCGTCCATCTCGGCTGGCTCCTCGCCGGCGTAGGCGGGCAGTTTGTCTCGACAATGGCAGTGGTGGAGAGGATGGGCAGAGAGGCAACGACGTCACCAAGCAGGTAGCAGATCTGGCGCGCAAGTTAGCATCTCGGGGTCGTCGTGAAAAGACTGACTGACCAAGAATCATACTATGAAGAGAGTCGTGCGAGGTGCATGCTACGGTCAGCAGAACATAAATCAAGGGGAAGGGTGGCGACGCACTTATAGTCCTGCGCGGCTCTCGGAGTGTCTTCGACTTGCAGCTCGCCGTGGACAGATCATCTTGTCAGCACATGGATGGGCAAACTAGAGGACGGGACATAGAGTTAGCGAAGATGATGAGAGGGGAAATGAGAAGAGTAGATATCCGCACAAGTTCGAGCCGACATGAGCTGGCACCGTGATTCACAAATGCCACACAGGCGGATAGGCATCGTCTACAACGTAACCCTCTTCGCCGTCGGCGTCCTCGCCTACAAATTTGTCGGAAACCGCTTGGAAACCGGTCAATCTCCGTGTAGAGCATGTACGCCACTCCAAATGCCACCAGGAGTTTCCATGAGGCCCATGTAGAGGCGAAGGAGAAGGGCAGTGAGTGTCTTTTTTCAAGGGAGAGGACGCCGAGGATGTGAGGCAGATTTGCGCACACGTGGAGTTAACGTGGAGTGCCTTATTTTGCCCATCGGCTTTAGGCCCTTAGCGCCAGCTAGTCCAAGGGCAGCTTTGTCCGATTCACAATGAGAGAGTCAGAATAGTGTTGAGTCAGGTTGAGTCACCATAACATCCGTATGAACCTGAGGTGGGCTGGGATGAGATCGGATGATTGATGCGTGTCGCGTTGTCACATCGAGAATTGGATGTGACGTGATTTGCAATGGCTGACTTTCGTCTGTGAGTGTCCAAATTTAATTTAGAGAGCATATCTAGACATTGTTGAACGGCTACATAGCTAAGTGTCTATGTACTCCATTTTAGGCTTCAAGCCGCGGTTTGAAGCCGAGCCGAGCCAAAGCCGTCCAAAGCCGGCGGCTCACCGGCGGCTAGGCTTTCCCGTTTTGGTATCGGCTTCGAAGCCATCAAAAGCCGAGCCGAGACAGCCGTAGCCGAGCCGTGGCAACACTACTTCGATAGTTGTTTGGCACTACTTATTTTGTGTTTTGGTGTGTTGTAAACCGGATTACATGGCACAGTACGAATGACGAACACCGGTTTTCAGGAGTTATCCCGGTGTACAAAGCAAGTAAAAATACACCTTCGCCCCTGGGCCACTCCCAGCCATCTAAGCCCCAGAACGCAGGAACTGTGAGCTGCATAAGAATTACTTGCATCCTGTAGTGCCATTTCAGTCCGTCCTGTCCGCTCTGTTTCCGATTGACACAGGTGGTATGATCAATCAATTCATTCGGGAGTACACAACACATAATACCTGCTTCTAGTTTGGCTTGTGAGGGGCGGAAGTTCACTTTAGGAATACAGGTGACGCCTGTTGTGATACCATCCTAAAACTAGATACTCCCATCGTTGGATCAGACTTCACTTGGCTCCTTCGTGGGCTTCTCAGGGGACTTTCGCAGATCGGAGTGTGTGGTAGTATTTGGAGTTATGGCTCAAACAATGCCACCCATTAAAATCGGTCACGCTTTTCAAAACGCGGGCCATTTCAATGGACTGTCAATGCCCCAGATCACGCTTTTCAAAATGCAAGCCATTTCAGGGGAAATTGATTGATCAAGATGATGTCCTGGAATGCTGGCGCACCTTAAAATCTTTGAAAGAGAGCCCTGTGGCTTCCACTGGCTTCCGTTTCCTGTGATCTTCATCTGTTTCAAGCTAAGCACAGATAAATCAAACATGTTGGCGGATTGAAATGATAGAACACCTCAGAGTCGTCAAAGTCTAACATGAGTAGCGCGGCTTTCAAAGCCTGGAAGTAAAAATTTCGGATGCAAACATTCAGCGATAGGAACAAAGGTTCTCCGAACGCGTGGCGCTAGTGACATAAACTGATCCCTGAAATCCTTCATGGCTTCAATGTTGTCTTGACGCAAGCTTTCAATAAGATCGTCGTCGCTGTTATCAGGTTGCAACATATCCCCATACCCATTGCTCGAATCGCGAATATCGGCTGCGTCCTCCAGCTCCAGATCGAGGTCTTCTCTGATCAGCAAGGCAGCCGCAAAAGGAACAAGAATAATAAATAAGATGAAATCCTGCAGCAGTATCAATTCCAATTCTGCGTCATATTGACCGAAGGAATTTAGGTCTGCACAGACGGTATCGTGAATGATGCGGTGAAGTGAGAGAACCGGCTAAGGAGTCTCGCTCGTCCGCCCGAATACTGACAATTGTCGAATTGAGGATAAATTACTTCACTCAATCAGTTTGCAAGAGATAAAAGACGGAGAATTTAACTTACTACCCGGCGCGGCGTGCAAACAGAGCATATGTGTACCTGAGTAGGTCCAGACATCGCGAGGATGGATTCGTAGTTACATCAAAAAAACCAGCACTTGATCCTCTGTGGATTTTCAATGCAATTTGAACGCGCCTACTCCAAAGGAAATCTGATCAAAATTGAGCCCGTGGCGGCTGTTCTAGTCAAAAGTATCTGGGATGTTACTAGAGGATGGCACTCCGCCATAAGCAATATCTTGACCCAACGTGATTCTGCGCTCAGTTTAGTGAGGGCAATATTCATGTCCTGTGAGAAGCAGAGCTCTGGATTGGAACTGGGGTATACCCATATCTGTAGACCTCGTGGACCCCTAGAGATAGTTTAGATACATGACATATCAGACAATTATTCATTGTGCTACAGCTGTCCTAGTTAAAACCATGATTTTTTTGAAGAAATTTTATTACGTAGTTGTATCAAAAAAGCCGGTATTTCATCCTCTGCAGATTTTCAATGCGATTTGAATGCGCCTACTTCCAAGGAAATCCGACCAAAAACTCAGCCCATGGCGGCTGTTCTAGTCGAAACTGTCGAAAATGGAAAAAAAAACGAGCCGCGCCTTATGTTCCGCAAAGTGCTGTAATTAAATTGGCGAGTGAAGACGGGGATTATGGCTGCAACCTGGCAAGTTGCGCGCCTTATTGGGTTCTAGGGAATAATCGCTGCAACCTAGCGAGTTGCGAGCTTTATTTGGGTTCTGGGGATCATGGCTGCAACCTGACAAGTTGCATGCCTTGTTGGGTTCAGTGGGATAATGGCCGCAACCTGGGAAGTCGCGCACCTTATTGAGTTCTGGGGGATAATGGCTGCAATCTGGCAAGTTGCGAGCTTTTTTTGGGTTCTGGGGGATCATGGCCTCGACCTGGCAAGTTGCGTGCCACATTGGGTTCTGGGGGAGAAACGCTGAAACCTGGAAAGTTGTGAGCTTTGTTTGGGCTCTGGGGGATCGTAGCTGCAGCTCTGGTGAGAGCTTTTTTTGGGTTCTGGGGGATCATGGCCTCAACCTGGCAAGTTGCATGCCGCATTGGATTCTGGGGAAGAAATTCTGCAACCTGGAAAGTTGCGAGCTTTGTTTGAGTTCTGGGGGACCATGGCTGCAACCTGAAATGTTGCATGCCTTATTGGGTTCCGTGGGATAATGGCTGCGACCTAGCAAGTTGCGAGCTTTTTTTGGGTTCTGGGGGATCATGAATGCAACCTGACAAGTTGCGAGCTTAGTTTGGGCTCTAGGGGATCAAGGCTTCAACCTGGCAAGTTGTGAGCTTTATTTGGGTACTGGGGGATCAGGCCCGCAACCTGGAAAGTTGTGAGCTTTACTTGGGTTCTTGTGGATCGAGGTCGCAACTTGGCAAGTTGCGACTTCTGTTTGGGTTCTGGGGGGGGCTCTATTTAGGTTCTGGGGGCATAAGATTGAATGTAGCCTGGCCAGTCACGATCTCCGTCACCTCATACCTGGCGGCGTAACCTGGCCAGGTGCTCCGTCACACTGAGGTGCTTTAGGGTTCTGGGGGAGAGCCAAATTTATTGTGGGAAACCGATGGGCCGCATTGTATCCCCAATAAGAGCGTTGTAGGTTGGGTGTGAGCTGTGTGGCCTACCTGATGAGTTCAAAAGAACGAAACCAGGGCGATACCGGTTCTGGGCGAAGACGCAGGGTTTGGCTGAGAACGGCGATGGCTCGGAGGTCGACTCTGACAACGAGTGCGCGGTGGGATCAAAGCACAAGGCACGAGCAGGTACTGTACCTCGCAAACGCCAGAAGCCTGCTGTTGTGTCGACCCCGGCACAACCCCCGTCTGCACCACTGCCCATGAGCCCGGCACCCAATCCAGCTCCCGTACCGGCGCCGAATCCAGTCCCCGCTCCCGCTCCCGCCTCCTCACTACCCGCGCCAGCGCCCAATCCAGCTCCCGCACCGGCACCGAATCCAGTCCCCGCTCCCGCTCCCGCCCCCGCACCCACTCCAGCACCCACACTCGCGCCGGTCCCCAAGCCAGCACCCGCGCCCGCACCACCAGCACCACCCGCACCCGCACCCGCACCCGCGATCTATTGTGAGTCTTTGATCTTCTTTTGCGGCATGCGCTCGCTGACAAGTTGTAGTGCTGGTTCAACTAGGACGGTCGCTACAGATTCAATTCTGATCCAATTCCTTCGGAAATATGCGCGTTAAGATCGCACTGAGAATACGCAGCGAATGGTCTCTTATGATTTTTGATGCCATCAAAAAATAAACTTTTCATCATTTTCAGCATGTTTCCACATAGGACAGCTGCAACTTTGATTTCTGATGCTCAATCGACCTGGTTTTGTACACAATGTCTTTCAGCATATTAAATAGATAATGGTATACTGGGATAGTCAATGTGGTCAAAATTAACTCCATATTGCACTTTTTTTGTGGGGCATAATTTCACTATCCCAATGCACAGTGTCCTATCTAGGCAATATGCTCACGAAACTTGCCACAGGGGTCCCATTGTGTAAATACCATGTATACTCGTGGTGGAAAAAAGTGATGGACGGTCGGTTTTGACGGCCATATCTCTACGACGGAGTATCTTTTTGATGCAAACTCAACTATGCAGGACATATACCGGACAGGTGGCAGTATTTGGAACCATTGATGACATCACTGACAGCTGATGTCCCATCAGAAACCGCCAACAACCAAAATGAGCATTTTTCAACTCGCTCTAAAAAATTTTCTGGTAAAATTTATGAAGCCTAGACTGAACCCTCTGTCACTGCGAGTAATTCTACCAGTCAGACGGTCGTAAAATATGCATCCGTTGTGGAGATATGAGGGGTCATCATTTGACTGTTTTGTCCTGTTTCGTTGGGAAGTCGGCATTTTTTTGATGGCATCAATACCCTACAGATGTTCTTCCAGCCCAGTAGAACTCCCCCGTATTTGGTTTTGGGCCCTTACCTCTTCTTCCAGCTCCGGAATCTGTCAGCAAATTCCACCGTCCATCACTTTTTTTCACCACGAGTACAGAGTTGAAACCCGGATCCGAAAAAGACCCAGAAGCGAAAAAATATGATATTCTAGGCACAATTTTGAGGAGGGTAACCCGATTCTTTTGTGTGCGACCCTTATAGAGATCATGAACAATCCCACTTGAGCAAAAAAGCCCATACCAATCGTCGGCTAGCACAGAAAACTGCAAACATGCCAAAAAGCAGAAATGTGTGGCTGTGCCAGAAGTCCTGAGAAGAGAATCATTATTGTGAGCGCCCCCTATTTTATATAGACCTGAAATTGTATGTGGGAGGGCTTCAGCACTTCCTATCCCTCCTCATAGTCTCAGATTGTCCCAAGGGTACAATCTACTCCCATGCATGACCCCCATTTTTCGGATCGGGGCCCCTCCACCAAAATGAGTGACAAAAATAACGGGCTCATGTTCTATAACCACCCATCGTAAAAATCTGAAAATATTTGTTGACACACTTCAAAGCCATTGTATTGTATCCACCTATTTTGTTTTACAAGTGCTTGCATTGCCATTGAGATATACAGAAGAACATTATTTTTTTCGGATCCGGGTTTCAACTCTGTATGTATAGCACATTCAGGAATTAGGTCAATCCAAGCCCTGTGACCAAAGTTACAGCTGTTCTATGTGGAAACATGCTGAAAATGATGAAAAGTTTATTTTTTGATGGCATCAAGAATTGAATCTGTAGCGACTGTCCTAGTTGAAAAGTTCCAAAATTGAAAAAAAAAAAAAAAAAACGCTCCGCGCCTGTTGCACCGCAAAGAGCTGTAAGATACGGGTAATATCCTGATGTTCTTTCTTTTTTTATGCGTGCTTATTACTTACAAGTCTCTTAGTTCCATCGCAATTGTGTGGGTAAATGTGGGTAGAATTGGAGCTGCAAAGTTTGCGAAGGCAACATACAGTTGCGGCGAAAAGTAATGCTCGAAGTCGTTTGGGCTCATTTCTGGGTCGAATCCCCTCAAATAAAATTGTGGAATGAACTATGAGTGAGATTATACGCTATTTGACTCAAACATTACCTGACTCAGCAATCCACATTACATTTTCAAACACATGACTGTATTGCCCTCGCCGCAAGCAATTGGATTTCCAACATTTCCAGACCAATTTCGAATCCCGTACTTCGCAATTGAATTGCCTATTATATGCATTGTAATGCATTTCTGTCAAGTTTGGCTAGGATAAGAGAGCAATTTCGAATCCCGTGCTTCAGAATATGAATGGCTTAGCAGATTTTCACGGTATGGACATGAGTGAGTATGTATTTGATGATTAATAGACTGTGTTTTCTTGGTTAAATTACTCGGATTTTGAGCAAGCCCCCCACTACTGTAGCCGGGCACCGGCATACAAAACATATTTGGAATTGAAATGGTCTGCAGGATGTCAAGTCACGCGGGTCAAAATATAAACTACTACAGTCAATAGCTGGCCCTTGCATACCCGTCCTTGCAGAAAAAAATTCTCGGGCCCGAAAAATATTATTTCCCTGCATTTTTTGCTTTTCTGCAGTTCTGGATGCTATTGTGTTCACTTGATTAAAGTCAACCGAAATTTTTACAGAGCTGATTTTTGGACAACCTGTGGCCTTTCACTCCAGCAGTGACTCCAGGATATTAAACTCTAGAAATTTGTGCCGATACATGTCCACTGAAATTCATTTCAACCAGAGCTCAAGGTACATATTTTGAGAAGCGTTCAAGTCTATCATGGGATTCCAATGAAGCTTATAGTGAGTTTTCAGAAAATTTAACCCAGAAACATTCGAGGGATGGGATGAGATAAATCGCGGCATGGGAAAAAGCGAGTTCACCCTCGTGCAGGACATTCAGCGCCTCTTGCATATTCCACATATTTTGAGAAGTGTTCAGGGTGGATCATGGGATTCCAATGAAGCATATAGTGAGTTTTCAGAAAATTTAACCCAGAAACACTCTGGGGATGGGATGAGAAAAACTCGCGGCATGGAAAAGCGAGCTCAACCTCGTGTGTGGCGGTCAAAGTGCACTTTTATTATTTCCCGAAACATTTGTACCTTCCGCGAAATAAATAGCTATTTTGACGTGTTCCCGCGAAATACACAGGTGCCAATCAATCTTTGTATGTTTCGGGGAAATCATTGATTCCCCGAAATAAACACGGATGCCCGCGAAACATTTAGTCGGCACCTCCACGAAGCTTTTGGGTCACCCCCCGAAACATTTTTGTTCGACTCTCCACCAAATATTCCCTTGAAGTCCATAGACTCATTGGATATTCTGAGAAATGACCGGAGTGACTGTCAAGTATTACATTCCTAGGTACAAAGTACGAGGTCAAACCGTGGGCCGGGGAACCTTAGCGGCTATCTCGGCGACGCTCATCTATCGGCCATATGACTGCAGTAAATCCGCTAAACTGCCTCATCACTGTCATGCTTCAAGCAGAGCAGTTCAAGTAGAATTCAACCAAACGGCGGGAACTTGAAGTCTTGAGGGTGACGACGAATATCAAATCCAATGGAAGCCTCACCATTCTTGACTTCAAGACCAAGCAAGCACTGCGTATTCTCCGGAGGAACAGTCACAGGGTAAACTTAAATATTTGACCTCCCAGTAGGCTCGTGTCCAGCCGTTATAGTGCGGAAGTATTGACGAGCAAGCAGGTAATACTTACTATAACGGCTGGCGGCACTTAGCCGCAACTTGACAGATGGCAATTTCAAACTCCGACTATACCATATTGGGAAGTATCTCCCGGCAGAGAACATCGCATATTTTCAATTCTTCGATGGACGAGTCCGACCGTACTGTGCGCGACCGTAAGGCTCGCATGGCCGTGGCACCACTAGTCTGCTCCACCCGTACCTTCTTTTTACTAGCTGCCGTGCCCGGATTCTTGGATCTCTTCACTTTCTTCGCTGACTTCTCTCCCTCAAATATCCTCGCTTCCCTTCCTCTTTAGGGCCAATATCACTGGAATAGCCGTAGTTGGAGTGAAGATCGAGGGATCCTCGCGGCGAAAGGTGGGTGGACGAAATTCCGGGTCATAAATGGTGTGTGCCTTGTTGAACCTGAGCATCTGTGCGGTGACTTCTCCAGTAGTCCCCTTGCGAAGTGGTATGGCCCCAAACATGACTGCTAGCGCTCTGGGGGCCATCACTCAGGCAGGATACGACACGCTCGGTGATGAGATCATCCAATATGTCCCCATTGAGGTTGAGCGGCTCTCTGAGTTCATTTTGGACCGCCAGCAGCTGTAGAAGGACTGCACCGACACCCAAAACCCGTTCCTGGCGTTCTGACTCCGGGATATCCGAGAGAAGCCCATAATCCAGCAGAGAGGTCAAAGGAGACGAAAGAACTACTTCCATCTCCGGCGTGGGAGCCAAGCCGAATGTGCGCATCCAGTCAGACACACCCCGACGTCGTTCAGTCGCCTTCACTGATTTGATAAATTCTTTGAAGTTCCCAATCACCGGGTGACCAGGATCAAAGTCCACCAGGATTTTAGCCACCTGTGGGATTGCTGCCTCAAATATTTCCTCAAGTTCAGGATTTTTGTGATCAGGGTGGTCGGGTAACATGTAGAACGGCAAACGGACTTTCCCAATCTGAAGTTATAGTGAGGCCGACATCAATTTAACGATCGAAAATCGTACCTGTTTGGCGGTCAAATCCACCTCGGCAATCTCCTCGCAGAATTTTCTGGAGCGGGTGAACCTCCGAAGAAATAGCGGGGGCAAAATGGAGGACTTGGAATCATAAATGATTCCGTCATTGCACTCATACCACCTGAATTCGTACTCGTTATGCGGAGCGGCGTTCTTGTGACGTTCAATAAAAGTGGCTGGATACCAACGCGTCGCTGGCGCCCTCCAGTCCGGCACATTAGGGTCCGGGACCATGAGATCCTTTCCCCGCCATAGACTTGCACGTAACATTAGAATAATTGGGGCCAACAATAGAAATGGGACCTACAATTCACCGAGAGGGTTTTTTTGCAATGCAGTATTTGCAGACAAATCGGACGTCTTTAGCGCCCCAATCCACGCCTGAAGGAAGGCATTCCATGTGCGACCAGTTTCGGCACCTTTCACACTGTACCTCCTCAAATATCCCATCGCCCTCCGGGTCTTGCGCCCCACAGCCATGACACCACAATGGGCATAGCGTCTGAGAGTTGGTTTCTGCGAAGCTGACCTCTCCAGTCAGTGTCGGAGCAGGGCTCTGATCTGGGGTGAAAAATAGGTCTTGGCTTTGTGGAGGAGCATTCGTTGCAGGAGAGGAAATAGAGTCTATAATCATTTTATTCACAGTGTCGCTGGACTCGGGGGGCTCGGGGGAAGGAGTATCGACCACATTGGAGGGGTTTTCGGACGCTTCAAGTCTTGCTGAAGGGCGACTTCATAAGTTGTTTCGATTTCGAGGAGCTTTTTCTGGCTCTAGAACAAAATGAATGACTGTTTCAGTGCACCGATTCAATTGCGATGCACACCTCCATGATGTCGGTGCTGCGATGGTACACCCACAAAACAGCTGTCCTATCTGGCTCGATTATCACATCGCCCGGGCCTTGTGCAACAAGGGATCCACCGCGAGCCAAGTCGTCGTAAGAAAAGGTTATGTCGTCAATAAGGAATTTCGAGGTCCAATGCAATTTCTCAGCGTCATGGGATATGGTTCCAATGAGTTCGTAAACAATTAGACCACCCTGGCCGTCGTCTATGGTGAATACCTTTGTGTGAAGGAGAGGGTCTTGGGTCCCGGTATACGGATCGATGTGCAGAATTTTGGGCCAGACAGTTTCAATCGTTTCGAGGACCAGAGGTGAGGATTCTCCGAGACAATCTGGTTCCTCGCAGTCCGGCGCCGGAAAGGAGTGCACAACAGTCTCGTCTATCCGTGGTGTCGCAGTGGAAAAATATTCAGTCAGCGTCACAGCTGAACCGTATTTGCACGGGCAACACGCAGGTCGAATGGATCGATGGAGAGCACGGTTTGAATGCCTCCCACCGCGATAGAGCACGAATGTTTTGCAGAACATGTGCCGGACAAAAAATGACCAACACCGAACGTAAGTTGCACATCGTCACAGGGATCGCAATCCTGATTTTGGCTCGTTCTAGGCTCATAAAGAAACAACGGTTAACCACTCACTCGTATTGCGTGGGGAATCCACACTATGGAGGAGCCATATGCGGCCGGGTTGGAATACAATTTCCAACGAGTAAAAATTGCATATCGTGCCTTTGCCTGTCCTAGACCCAGTTCGCGAACGCCATCGAGATCATCTGGGGAGGCACTGGCTATCCATCTGAGTCGACGCTGAAAGTGGTAGAAAAAATCTGCGAGGGCCGATCTTGGTGGTAGCCAAGAGAGAAACAGGGCTCGTTTCTGGTCTGGCCATCGTGAAAATGCTCGGTACCAAATTTCCATCACGTTATCAAAAAAACGCGAGTTCGGGGCATCCCACTTGTAAGACTTCAGGAAATGACGTGAATGCGCGGCCGAGGGACCGGTAGGTAGGTTCCCAGACGGTGTGGAACCCGCCGTATTAAACTGGAAGTCGGCTGCGGCCAAAGCAGCAATTGTATCCGGAGCGCGGCCGTCATTTTCTTGCAATGCTCGCTGCTTAGGCACCCGACGGTTCCTCGGTTCGGCCGCGTTAAAATGTCCATCTAAGAAATCCGTCAGCGGACGATAAATTGATCGAATAAATCGATGAGCTCACCTTTAATGGCCAGGTATTTCTTTTCCATCTCGCGCACATGCAGGAATATTTTTTCCATTCCAGGTACAAGCTCTTGATCCTTTCCAACGGCGTGATGAAGTAAGGAATGTTGGTGTTCAATGGGGTTGGAGGTTGATGGAACTTTCGCCGCAACTTCGGGATCCACTGCACTTTTTGCCGGAAAAATCATCGAGGCAATGGGTCCACGTTCCCACCAAGCAAACCAATTTTTCGCAGCGGGAAAAGTGATTTTGAGCATACGAACAACTTCGTCAAACCGGTCTGACGTAGTTCTGGGTGACAAAAGCTCTCGCAAGGAGTTTTCAAAAGTCGAAGTTAAATTCGGGGACCACGGAATGCGTCTTCTTGATGCGGTCGGCACTGCGCCAGAAGTGGGTATCACATCCCACTTCACCCTCTTCCGCTTCACGCACGAGATGTTTGCGTTCAGCCTTCTGGGCTTCTGCAGATAGTTGCGAGAAGCCAGGAGTTATGGCAATAATTGCATCAGCATATTCTTCTGCGTGCGCGGCGCGTTGAGCCGCAGAGAAATCCATAACCTAGCCCAAAATGGTATTGAAATTCGGACATCTGGGATAAAATGAGACCCACGCAAAGAAGCATTT
The DNA here is from genome assembly GCA_029378375.1 of Mycena olivaceomarginata. Classification (NCBI taxonomy): domain Eukaryota; kingdom Fungi; phylum Basidiomycota; class Agaricomycetes; order Agaricales; family Mycenaceae; genus Mycena; species Mycena olivaceomarginata. The sequence continues at coordinate 435,402 of JARKIC010000096.1, read as the reverse complement.
TCCGGTTGAAGCGAGATCCTGCGTGCTTTATTACCGACTCGAAGATGTGGGCAAAGTGGGGCCGATGATGTGCGGTATCTTGATGATTTATCCACGAGTAGAGAACGGGGGTCCATTCGTTCGAGGTCATACTGTATGCACAAGTTGCGAGCAGTGTGCCCATTTGGAAGAATGTAAGGTCTCCATCGATTACGAACCCATGGCGGGCAGCAGTTGGGCCGTTTGTGAGGTCAAGAATCCACGATTCGACGGATTCCTTGATAATCTCATCCATGAATGGAGTTTGAAGGTTGATGAAGACGGGACCGCTCAGACTGGAGGCCCTGATAAACGGTGTAGGAAGACGCTTTTGGATGGTCCCCAATAGCACTGATGGTAGCGAGGCCACCTTTCAGTGAGGACGCGGTGATCCCGAGCCGGTCTTGGCTTTTCCCGACAGCATACCGTGCAGCTCTTGCATTCGCAAGTCCAGGTGAGATATCAGCAAGGGGCACGGATCCAGGCCCGCTATCCCCAGTCCGCAACTGGTGAACATTTGCCTCCTGCTTGCGAATTACCTGTAAGTCGATCTGGTCCTCCTGCACCTTAGACAATCCACCGCCCGGGGGGCGTTCGTGCGTGGAATGGTCGCCAAAATGCTCCCAAACAAGGATGGTTTCTCCACCGCGTTCAACCTTGTAATGCAATGAACGCGCCTCACATCTGTCGTGGACCAGAGGTGCCTCAAGAGAGCAAGTGCGGGATGTGCACCCATTTTCCAGCTGTTTCTGGCGGGAAGCAGCCTGGGTTTTGGGGCGCGTAAATCGCCCGCAACCTTCGCATCGGAACACACCAAGGCATATTCGCTGTTCTGCTGCATGACCCTCGTGCTGAACAGTGCCATTGGACCGCCATGCCCACTTGTTGTGTTTCCATTTATGGTCCTCCTCACCTTTAACGACTTCGCGGCGCACGTGTCCCGTGGGCCAATCGAATGAAGAAGACTCTGAATGGTCTGGAGCTTCATTAGAACTGTAAAATGTGCTCGGAAACTTTGTTACCGTGAAGTGTCTGAAGTTTGGCAATGCTACGAGATTCTGAGGCGACGTAGGAACCCTCCAGATTCGGGGCAGCAGGTGCAACAGAGGAGGTGCCCTGAATAGATCCAGAATAACCAGGAGGAGGATAGGGTGGCGGCGCAAAAATTGGCTGAGGTACAGATCGAAAGCCTGGATGGAGTTGTGGCAGGTTTGAGTGCCAATTATTCTGTGGAACGGCACCGGCAAATGGAAAATATCCCATTGGATTTATGTTCCAGTTTGCTGTCAATATATATCAGAATGATCTTCAATTCCAGACAGAAGTCTTTCGTACGAGGCTGTGGCATGGTGTTGTAATACATATTAAAGTTTGACTGAGTTTCGAAGGGCACCGGCTGGTAAGGGAGCTGAGACTGGGATACAGGCTGCAAATAGTGTGGAGGATAGTGTGGCCAATCCCGGGAGGTGTTCGAGCTTTCATCTTCCCGGATATTATTGTGCAACGGATTATTCTGTTGTTGTAAGTCTGTGGTGCGGGGGTATTTCCGAGGACGCTGAAGGGGTGGGGGGTCCGGGATACGATCTGGAGGGAAGAAAAAGTTCCGCAGTGCGCTAAACATTGCCAGAAGTATGCAGACAGTTGGGTGGCAGGAAAACGAACTTGTGTGATCGGCACCGTCACGTGCAATGGCATAAGCGAGTCTGAGACTACTGTATTGCCATCGTGGCTTTCACACCTTCTTAGCTCAATACACATAAATGAATCAAATTACTATGAGTAACTTCAAATACTTCCAGCTACTTCAAGTTACTTCAAGTTACTTGCAAGTAACTTGGCCCGCCAAGTTAGATCAATGTGATCAGACAAAGTAACTTATGCCATCAGATGGCATCAAATCCCGCCAAGTTCGTCAAGCTATAGTCGCGATAGTGTGAATTGGCACTTGGCACGACCTCACAAAGCTGAAATAGATCCTGGGGTACCTAGTACACATGTAACTTGAAGTTACTTAAGTTACTTGCAAGTTACTTACAAGTTACTTAAGTTACTTACAAGTAACTTTGTCGTACTTTACTTTACTTGTCTGCCACAAGTAAGTAAAGTAAGTTTTGTAAGGCTAAGTTAGTTTGTCTAAGTAACTTTGTTAACCATCCCAGTTTTGACACTTACATTGATCTTCGGAGGGACACGTCAGGCATGTACCTCTCCAACCCAGACAACAAGGTTCCTAATGAAATCAGGGTGCCGCCCATGCATTGTTCTCATTGAATACGCGAACAACTTGAGACTTCCTTCGAGAATCATGGGAGATGCGATCATTCAGCAGCTTGGGGGACTATACAAATGATCTAGTGGCATGGTCAAACGTGCGTATGCTGATAATTCCCACCGAATTTTGCTCACCGTTGCATTCTAGGATTTGTTCTCCTTCAAGGTGGAAACCAGAAGGAAGGATACGCACAACATAGTCTGCGTTATGATGCACGAGCACGGGATTGACCTGCAATTAGCGGTTAACATGTTGGGGAAGCTATGCAGTGATCGCATGGAGGATTTTATAAGGCTTCGAGCACAGTTGCCGTCGTGGGGTCCCACTATAGACGGTATGGTAAAGGTTTACGTTGACGGCCTCCAAGATTGGATGGTAGGATCTCTGTATTGGTCGTTCAAGACTGAACGTTACTTCGGAGAGAGGAGAAAGGCTGTTCTTGAAACTCTGAAAGTTGAGCTTTGACCATAGTTTAGTCGCTTAAAGCTCCAGCGTCCCTTAACCTAGCTGAGTTCGGATTTCGTACATTGTCTTATTTACATTGATTCGGACGGCTCAAACCGCCGAAATTTTCCTCAACCTCGATTCTGAGCCAGATTTACGTGTTTTAACGTAAGAATCCGAAGACGAAAAGAAAGCCTTGAATTGCAGCACCCCATGGACCTTACATACTGTACCACAAGACAGGCCTTCGCGTCGCTTCGGCATAGGTGTGCTCTGCAACACGTCTAAGATAACCAATCACTCGTTGTTCAGAAATCACTCCGGACTGCACGTGCCGTACTCGACACCTCCCGAACAGAGGTGGACAACGATCCATTCGTTTGAGGTGGATAGAGAATTAACCCGTGGAACCTGTGTAGATTTGGGCAAAACCGAAGTACAGCGATGATACATTCATAAAAGTAATTTATTGACGCAACATGTCTACATACACATACTTTAGCCTCAAGAAGGTCAGTCCAATGCGCGAGCTCGCCCCATTCTTAAGATGCAGTTTATTGATAGAGTGCTCGGCACTGATATATAAATGTAAAATGGTCAGGGAAAAAATGAAAAGTAACGCGAGAAAACATGCATCTTACCAGACAGCAGCCTGAGCGAGGGACTTTATTGCTATTAATTCCATCGCATCGAGCGCAAGCACAGATGCAAGTATTTGAGGATCTACTCGTCATCACAAAAAGTAACCGCCAATTGATTCACTGCACCAGATCACGTGCACTGAGCTCATCCATACCTTACCACCGAATACCTACAGATATTTGCTGAAGACCACGTAACTTGTTTTGGAGGAATTGACCCAGTATTACTCTCCAGAGACCAGAAAAGATCTGCAACCCATGTTTACATTATGACATTTTATCCAACAGTCAGAAGAAACTTCACAAAAAAATACTCAGAGCCTGAATTCAGAGTGGGGTATCCTTGAATAGATAAACAGACATCTTCAGTGGATTTTGTAACCGTGAAGTCCCTGATTATGTAACAGATTCTTGCTGCAAATTGTGTTGCAGCAATGTCTGCAGGATTTCAAGATCAGTTGTTGAACAAGTGATTTAGATGGTAAATTGTCATGTAGAGCACCGTGGATGGATGAAACAATGACTGAGAAGTGCTCCAGTCAAATTTCAAGCAAATCTGAGCTGTCAAGGTTTACTTTTGTCAGCTTAACTGGAGAGCGGCTTGTGCATGATTCATCCAGGCATGACTCGCCGCAGAAAATGCCTTGTACAAGAATATCCATTTACTTTCCCCGAGTTCCAAGTCATGGGATATGTTCAACATATCTTAAAGAATAGCCCTGACAACAGATAACTCTATCTATGCCCACAGACCGAGTCATACACCCCAATCTTGGACACATGTAGCAAAAATCACGTGGACTCAAAACAATTGATTCACAGAGGGTATACGCATGATTTTTGATGCCAAATTAGATATGAAGGGTGAGAATATATCCATATGAACATTTCTAGGTAGTCAGACCCAGAATATTCCATGAATTCCTGCCGTAGTAAGCGAATTAACGGTCACTTTTTGTGATGACGAGTAATCGCTCGCGGGGGTTCCAGGGTATGTGGACACGTCGAGACTGTGGAGAATAGGTTAGTATCCATGTAGCAGAGTAATGGATGTGAGGCGAAGCACATACAACGGATCTCGTTCCTCGCTGGAAGTCGGAAACGTCGTTCGAGATATTGATGATCGGTGGATGCGTCGGAAACCTAATCACAGTATGGCATGACACAGCGGCGAGAGAGTAGGGAGTTGAGGATACCGCGTGAAAGTCCAATCCAGGGTTCGTTAGAAGCGTCTCCGAGACGCATCTGGAGGAGATGCAGTGCTTGTAGGACACTGGAGTTAAATTGGGGGGCGGTGTGAAAGGACTCACCAGGGTGTAGTTCTCTCTTGACGAGTGAGCAAAAACATTTGATGCCGCGGATGTGCCGTTCGCACGAGCCAGAAATCTGAATTTGAAGGTTCGTAAGGTGCTGGGCGAAAGGAAAAGTGAACGCTGAATCAGGAAAGGTCAGGATGAGCAAAAACATACCGGAAACGCTTAGGGTTCTTCGCGGGAGCGCGAAAAATCAGATCCGAATTTCCGTGAAGCCCTGTACAACCAAAGGCACGGGTAGATGATTGTGTGATCTCGGGATGTGAACAGGAACGTGATGGTATTGGTTATGCTTGCATCAATAGGAAAACCTAAATTGAGTGTAACCGACGTGGAAATGTTAGATGTATGGATGTTGCAGGACAGAACCAGTCGCACCTTGGGGTAAAAGACGCTGGAATCCCAGCCGCCTGAACAGCTTAAGGGCATCGATTTAAGCCCAGAGCCAGACTCCCAGGGAGCACCAGAACGTCGGAGGCAACGTGGAAATATCGCTGAAACGCCAATAAAGGATTGATGGGCATCAGGCTACTTCGGCGGAGGATCCGTGCTGATGCCAGGTCTTACCTAAAATCTCCGAGTAATTCAGAAGACAGTGCAACGTGGGTGGAGAACGCGCCATCCGTAGCGGTTGACTCGAACAAATATGGACAAAAGTTGAATTGTACTCAGCTCAAAGAGCCGCAGCACATTGAGAGTGCAAAAATTAGTTGGCAACCGCTGTGTCTGGGAAAATATGAGCGGGTGGCAGAACAGTTCAGAATGAGCGACATAGCGTACCAGAAATGCATTGGAAGATGCGGGAAGTCGATGCGGTGGCGATCCCTCACATACGCTATGCACGGATAATGCGACGGCTAAATCTATCTGTCCCCACTCGACGCTCCTCATTCCATATTTATGGCCGAGCGAAGAGCGTGCATACGCTCGCTCACATTTCTATTCACTTATACTTCACATATAGATATAGTAACGAGGTCGCCTTTAATGTAGGTGCATGATACATTGACTCCGCCCACATCCACGGCTGAGCGAAGACATAACAAGCTCGCCTTTAATCTAGACTGCACATTGTCCGCTGCTCCTCCAACAGGACCTTTGCCCTTCAGAGTAACGCCTTGAATGACAGAAGATAAGCAAATGGAGGCAGATATAAATAAAATGTACTCAAGGTGTTGGATGTGCTCTTCTGTCTAACACGAACAACGCCCGAGGAACTGGTCTGAAATTTTCTCAGGAAAGCTAGCGTGAGATACGAAATAAAGGACCTTTTGCTCCGCAAGAAGAATCGCGAGTTGAGATCTCAGTTCTTGGATTTTGGCGTTCCCCGTTTGCGCGAACTCGGATGGGCACATGTCTTCAAATTCCGAGTAGCTGTAGCTCGAAGATGACGCCCGGAAGCCGCGCCAACAGTCTCTCGAGCTCATAGTACACCGCCAAAGTGCCACCATATTAACACCAGCTGGAAAGTTTACATGACGGCCACATAATCTGACACCTGAGGTCACATTGCTGCAATGTGCCCCCCAGCTGAACCCTGCAGCCAATATTCCAGCTTTTCACCAGCTGCAACACACTCAGTCTTCAGCTGTTACAGCCACCTACTGTCCAGCCCCGTCTAGCCCCGTATTTAAATGACATTGATCTTGTATGATCCATGCTATTCTCGCAGATGCACCGTGGTCGACCATTTGCCGACCATTGAAACCTTTATCATCCGTGTCTTGCTCAGGAGTCAGCGACGCTGGGCGCGTTATCGATGAACGCTCACTGTGACTACTCGTCATCACAAAAAGTGACCGTTAATTCGCTTACTACGGCAGGAATTCATGGAATATTCTGGGTCTGACTACCTAGAAATGTTCATATGGATATATTCTCACCCTTCATATCTAATTTGGCATCAAAAATCATGCGTATACCCTCTGTGAATCAATTGTTTTGAGTCCACGTGATTTTTGCTACATGTGTCCAAGATTGGGGTGTATGACTCGGTCTGTGGGCATAGATAGAGTTATCTGTTGTCAGGGCTATTCTTTAAGATATGTTGAACATATCCCATGACTTGGAACTCGGGGAAAGTAAATGGATATTCTTGTACAAGGCATTTTCTGCGGCGAGTCATGCCTGGATGAATCATGCACAAGCCGCTCTCCAGTTAAGCTGACAAAAGTAAACCTTGACAGCTCAGATTTGCTTGAAATTTGACTGGAGCACTTCTCAGTCATTGTTTCATCCATCCACGGTGCTCTACATGACAATTTACCATCTAAATCACTTGTTCAACAACTGATCTTGAAATCCTGCAGACATTGCTGCAACACAATTTGCAGCAAGAATCTGTTACATAATCAGGGACTTCACGGTTACAAAATCCACTGAAGATGTCTGTTTATCTATTCAAGGATACCCCACTCTGAATTCAGGCTCTGAGTATTTTTTTTGTGAAGTTTCTTCTGACTGTTGGATAAAATGTCATAATGTAAACATGGGTTGCAGATCTTTTCTGGTCTCTGGAGAGTAATACTGGGTCAATTCCTCCAAAACAAGTTACGTGGTCTTCAGCAAATATCTGTAGGTATTCGGTGGTAAGGTATGGATGAGCTCAGTGCACGTGATCTGGTGCAGTGAATCAATTGGCGGTTACTTTTTGTGATGACGAGTAGTTCAACTCCGAGTTTACTGATTGGAAATCAACAAGCTTAGTGGACGCTTACTTGGAACATTGCTAAGTAAAATCGGTGTTTCTCCGCCGTCTGTGTTGGGCCGACGGTCGGGTCCGTGCGTTCGTTTGACACAAGTTTGACACTGACAGGAGCCATCATTGTCACGTGCATGTTGGTGGCGTCTTCGTCTCAGTCTGTTCTTTCACGCCGCCCACATTCTTTCCTTCCCCTCAATCGTACCGCCCTGTGTTTTCAATCCGGACCATGAACCTCGATATAACCTCTCACAATGTCCCTCTGAGTTCAACGACATGGACCCTCGCCAACTCGCACATGCACGGCGCACCTTCAAGCTGTCCTGGAGTCCAGTGTCGACCCGCTCATCTCCAAGCCACGGAAGGCGGCCTTCTCTTCTTTCTCTCTGCTTGATCAGAGCTTCGTTCCCCTTCAACTTTAACCGACCCTCCGCATGCAGTGTGTTTATCTATTGTCGACTTTCTTTAGCTCTGGCTGCCTAGCTACGCATTGCGCAAGTTATTATAACCGCTCTAAAGGCTCTTTCCACGTCTCTGCCACATCCCCCCCGCAAGTCCCGCAATTTTTCCATATCATTGTGTCCTTGGATCCTCCGCCTTTCGGTATCGCGCATCAACGGTGCCAGTCGATATCACCGTCACCTCAGATCTGGGCATCTCAAGAACTATCAAATGCCTTTCACTGTCTAATGGGATGTTTCAAGTTCGACGCAAGCGTCAAGACTCACGAGGACAACAAGGACCACGCTCCCGATACTGCCACCAAAACATTTCGGCTCACGCAGGCCATCGTCAAGGGGACCCAATGCATGGTGTACGTCACTCTCTGCGCTCGCGTGGCCCTCATGGTGATTTTCCAACAAATATTCGCGCTTGTCAATGGTCAAGACTTCTGGGACAAACTCGACAAGCGTCTCGCAAAAATTCGGAGGGAGGCAGACGGCGACGCGAAGAAGATCATCAAGTGTGTGCCTCATTCAGAACTTTTTTTTTCCATCCTGATTCACAACTCTTCACAGTGTTCCGCAATCTTCTGGACGGGGACCAGGAAGAGCATGTCAAAACCGATGACCCCATCGACGAGACGGCCGTTGATGAATTCCAGCAGGGGGTCGACGACCTCATCGACATTGCGGCCATCAACACGGTGACGTTGGTTCAAGGAGGGTCCATGTAATTTACACGCCGTACTTAGAATGCCAACAATTTGAATGATTCACAAAATATTTGAGTAATGGCGTAGGGAACAGCGAAAAATATATAATTACTGGATGTGGTACAGCAGCTGAATCACAGGCTTGCTGCACAGCTGGCCTCCAGCCTAACCTGGCCCCATGCTGGCGCCATTCACTATTGAACGTTGTATAACTCTAATTGGCAGCTGTCCGCCAGTCTCCCATGCCATGTCACACACAACTCACTCCCACCTGCCCGCCACCTGTCGGGCAATTGGCGGTGTAGGGATACATGAGCACCGACGTGGTGGGAGGAAGTGAGTGACGAGTCACGACCAGGTCACGACAACCGGGTTCAACAGCCAGATCCGTGGCCGTGTGTCGGGTTTCCAGAATGACACATCAATGTGTTGGATATTCTCAGAATTGTGTTGCTCTTTCTGAGTGTGTCGGATATTCTCAAAATTGTGTCGCTGATTCTGACAGCTTCTGACATGTGTCGGATTTAAAAGATGTGTCGCTGTGTCGGCTGTCCTATATCCTCACTTGGGAGGAACTATTGATGGAACTGCTTGCAGCTGAGCACTCCGAGGAAGAACCAGATGATAGTGAACTGGAAGGTTCTGGTGACAATTTTATAGAGGGTGATTGACATTAGAGTTATTTTTCCGTTGTACCACTGAAATGAGCGAGATTTTTTCCCCTTAAGGCCTTAATTTGCCCTTAATAACAAGCCCTTAATAAGCTTTTAAGGTCTTAATGATAAACTGCACCCTTAATAAGCGCTTAAGGGAGAACACTGCACAGAAGGTGAGGTACACAACGTTGTCCCTCAAATCGTCGCAATTACAGCTGTTTGCAGATGTAATGACACTCCATCAATTTTCATAAAGAAGAGCAAACAAAGACTCACCTTCTTGCCATGGTCATTACGAGCCTAATTCTCAGCCAAATGACACAATTTTAGACGCATTCGGAAGCGTTTCTACGGGGCTATCCACTTCTACCACCCTTTAGCCCTAGTTCGTGGGTTTAATTTTGACCAAAATTCGCTGCTGCAGCCTTGAGCTCCCTGCTTGCAACGCTCAGTTTGGGCGCTGATCGATTTGGTTGAGGATATGTGAATTCTGACCGTATGTTCAGTCGCCTTCCAACGGTGCCCATCTTCTATCCCACTTGGCTCGCTTGGCGGCCTCAATTTTTGGATTGGGCCGAATTACCCTGATGCCATCTTCCTTCATTTCCCGCCCGATTTTCTCGAATCAAGATGTGTTACCATGCTCTGCACGCGCCCTTCGAGCCAACGTCGCCGGCCAGTAAGAACAATCTTCCGTTTCCTTCAGACGTCGAAATTCTCCGCAGCTGTCTGCGGCAGTTGACATATTTTTTGCTTTCCCTCTCTCCCCTTCACTAAAGGTATGATATTATCCCATTGGTCCTGTGGCACACCCCATCCTCGTGGATAGAACCATAGTCGCTTGAATCACTAGAAAAATTAGAAATCCCGCTTCAACCGTCTTTCAAATTGAACTGGAGTCTGTGCTTCATTTTAGACCGCATTCCTCCGATGAGATACGCGTTACTGCCCCTGCGGGCACCGTCCAGCGATACGTGGCCCTTCCATCTGTTTCTTCAGAAACCAGCTTGTTGGATAGGTCCTTGCCACTGACATTCATTCATCTTGTGCGGCATGGGAATAAAAGGAGGCAGGATGAAGTCAGTCCCTCAACACCGAGGTGAATTTCCTAGACCCCTGGTGGCTCCGCTGCTCTGACTTGAAACCGCACGTCACCGAAAATTCCCTGGGCCAGCACATCGAAAAATAGGGACGCACCGGGTTTACTGGATCTGAGACGGAAGCTCAAACAGCCGCTGCTGTGCTGGGAATCTGCGCAGGCGAGAGTACGATGGGCAGTGGAAGTAAATCATCATTCAGGACTTGCTCTGAACGGCCATATTCTGCTGTTTACTCTGGGTCTGCTCATAAACAGATCGCCCCCGGGGCCCCTCATACACACTTGCACTGAGTATACGTCTTCCCGAATACACCATAGGTGTTGCGAGAGAAGTGTAGGAGCTAGGAAAACCCTGCAGCAGCTCGCATTGTGAATCCGACGTTCCCGGACCTTTCGACTTTCATATATTGTTTTGAATGCATCGGCAGTCAGGTAGACACGATGGTAGCCTGTGAAGAGTCAGATATGTGCACCACAACACTCAGTAGTTAAAAGTAGAGATGTTTTGCCCAGAGACACTTCCAATTAACACACATACTTGATCTATCCGCCTGCAATGCCGTCTACAAACACAAAAGAGATAGCAACCGAGGACACCCTCACCAAGTCACTTCAAAGTACTACCCAGGCAGAGGACCCCAAATGACAGGCCGGCAGGGGAGATGGTGACACGTTGAGCAAGAGGAATTCGACGAGAAACGGGCGACATTGCCAAGTGAAAGGCAACATACCAAAATAGCGGAATTGACATTTGTCCAACTTTCCAGTGAATTGAAAGTTTGTATTTCCTGGCGATGGAATCCTGTTGAATCAGGGGTTAACATAAATAGTAACTCACCTTGGATGGAAAGAATCGGCGAAGATTGATCAACAACGAGCGAGTGCAAGGGGAGAAGTTTATGGCCCAAGCTAAAAATTGAGGTCGCCAGGCGAGCCAAGTGGGATAGAAGATGGGTACCGTTGGAAAGCGACTGAACATGCGGTCCGAACGCACCTATCCTCAGCCAAATTGATCAGGTATTGGGCCCAAACTGAGTGTTGCAAGCAGGCGAGCCAAGTGGGATAGAAGATGGGTACCGTTGGAAAGCGACTGAACAAGCGGTCCGAACGCACCTATCCTCAGCTAAATTGATCAGGTATTGGGCCCAAACTGAGCGTTGCAAGCAGGGAGCTCAAGGCTGCAGCAGAGCCATTTTGGTTTTGTAAAATGTTGGAAAGTCGTCGTCAGGGTGGCGTTCCAGAGCTGCATCCCGAAATACATTAAATGCTTCTTCAGTCACCGGGGCATCTGCACCCATGAATGTTTTAAGTGCTTGTCGTAAACATGGGTCACTTGTATCCAGCAGTGTGCATGGAGGGTTCCAGAGCCTCTCGTCATCCCCAGGAGTAAGTTGACTATTTTCTTAACAAGCAGACTCAAGAGCCTCGATAAATTGTAGGGAGATCCGCAGTTTCTCAATCTTCACAGTTTCTATTGAGATGGAGCGCCAGGGAGGCTTTGCGGAAAGCACAGTGCCAGTTATTGTGCTTCTGCGAGGCTCAATGGGAACAAACCGAGGCACATCTGGTGCAGTGGAACCAGCCAAGGATGGTACATCGGTCTGCTGTAGCTGCCTATCAGCAGCAGAGTCAGGGGCCGGACCATCTGATTCCGAGTCCAAAGCAGGATCATCTGAAATTTGCACTGGTTCAAAATTGAAATTCTCGTCATCAGAGACAAGATCCAGGTCTTCAATCTCTTGAAGGTCCAATGAGGTGTCAGCCACTGGGAAAAGCAGCGGGTGTTCCAGAGGTTGTGGTGCCTTCATGTAGTGTTGAGTCCTACATTCTTGGCACAGTAGCATTTGGAACTTACCTGAGCAGGATGCTGCGAAGGGAGAATGTCGTCTATATCCATCGCAAAGCTCTGCTAATATTTAGCTAGATAACCTGGATAGACCTAGAAACACTCACCTGTGTTTTGAAGGCCGGCCTGGCGGTTATTTCATCTGAATCACTCCGTGGGTGGGATTCCTTGCGGGCTGCGGCAGATCCGATAGATTCCAATGGAGTAGGAATGGCTCGTCGAGATGGTCGTGACGACAACGTTTCGTGGTGTCTAGACCAAGTGCGTTTCGATATCTTCTTTCCACCATCACATAACTTGGCACACTTGGCGCACTTGCAGAGCTGCCATTCCGGATCGAGGCTGCCACTCTCCCCCGGAAAAATATAACCATCATCATAGTCATTCCACATTGTGTCCTGGAGAGCTACTACAGTAAATACAGTGAACACACAGAAGAGTGCTACAAAACCCACAGTCAGATCTTCAGAGTCAGACACACGCGAGATGGGGGTGATAAAGAGAGATCGATTGAGCGGTTCTCATGCACACTCCCATTTTATCTCAAATGATCACATGGGATCACCCGGCTCGACATCCGATCTCAGCTGATCACATTTCATCCCACCGACTTTTCACTGGGCTTTAAGTATTACCCCAGAATTTCCCGGAATACTGTCAAATTTCCCCGATCACCTTCATTGCCCTCGTTAACTCGGTTATCTTTTTTACAATAGTCCCTGTTGAATTCCGGTGGATTTGGGCAAATTATCTGGCATTCCATCAGAATTATCGGTCAATTATCAGGGCGAAGGAAGTTGCGCAATATTTCTACATTTGGGAGTATTTTGGCAGTGGCATAATTTTGTTTTGTCTTGGTTCAGAAGTGGAATGGGTATAGATTTGTATGGATACCCTGACCTATGCCACGCACTAGACGGTGTGGCAGCCGACATTGGGGTAGTCGGTATTTGTGGGCGACCAGTGATGTGTGGTGTGGTTCCTGAGGTGATACATACTCTGCCTTCACGTAATACAGCCCAAAAAAGACGCAGCTTTTTGGAGTCGGTGGCACTGAGAAATCCTTCGATTTGAATCAGGCCAAGTGAAGATTCTCGCAAATGGAACACTGACAATTAGCAACTGAATCGGACTTGGTCCCGAACTAAGTAGTGCTGGGTCTAAAAGGCTGTATAAAATGATGGTATAATACAGGCCTGAGGTGCAATTTGCATAAACCTTGCCGGGGTACTTGCCGAGACCGTCTATGACTCCTTGGGGAAAGGAACCACATGGTGCTTTGCTAGGATACAGCCAATGGTCCAGAGGCACGGAAATATTTTGCTTCCTGCTCATTCAGAAGTGGAATGGGTACCGATTTTTCGGGGGAATCATGTTCGTGGGCATAAAGTGAGTACTCTGGGAGACGAACACAACAATTAACCACCGGCGAATCGAGTTGTGCAATATTTCTATATTTGGGAGTATTTTGCTTCCTGTTCATTCAGAAGTGGAATGGGTATGGATTTTTTCGTGGAATCATCTTCGTGGACCTGGGGCGAGTCCTCGACCTTCAAACAAACACCTCTTCTCTATATCCACATGTCAGCTCAAGTTAATGAACCCGATATTCGTGCGCACGCAGGAACCACAACCATGCACACTTTGCGCTTTGGATCGTCGAGCAAATTTTTGAACTCTGTTGTATCGATCTTGGCCAACATGGAGAGGGATTCGTGTTCGTGGACCTATCCAGATATGCACGTAGTATCTATACAGCGGGACCCGCGCGCCATCGCGCTTCTCGACGCCGAACCCCTGGCGGTCTGGCCCGACGAAGACGAATCCGTCATAATGCACCAGCATGTAGTGGAGCCACTCCTTCGGCGGCTCTGCGGCCTCTAAGGCGGTGTCAGAGAGTCCGCGCGGGAGAGGCCAGAACGAGCCGTGGAAGTGCGTGATGCCTAGGTTGACATGCGTGATGAAGCGGTGGAGGTCGAAACCAGGTGGAAGCGCGGCTTCCTGTGTGCGATACGACGTGGTGCTATGGCAGGAGGACATTTTGCCATCGGGGAGTGAGCAAAATCCCGCCATGACATACTTTGAGGTTGGTGGCAGATGTGCGTGGGTGGGGGCAAAAGAGAAGTCAAAGAAACGGAAAGCCGTGCAAATGTCACTGCAAGTGTTGTCAAGATTCTGGTGGAATCACCTTCTCAGCCTTCAACTTTCCAAGTTTGCCATTACTTTGCTCCAATAATTCTTTGCTTTGTTTCAAATCGGTCTCAAGGCCAGCATTGGGCAATAATGCCAATTTCTACCCGTCATAGTTATTTGGACTGCGAGTCGCCAAAATTCCAGCGGAATCACCTTCTCACTCTCCAACTTTGATAGGTCGAGCTTCAAGTTCTCGTTCTCTTGAAGCTGCCTGCTCAAGGTTTCTTCTGGTTTCATGATTTTTACGTCCAAGTAAGAATTGGATTGCCTCAACCTCGAGATTTCGTTGTTCAACAGTATACACCGTCTATTGCATCCACCGAGTACTTCATCTTACGCACTACTACATTGAATAAATGTCTACCTCAACCACACAAGCTTCTTCGAGCATGTATCAGATTGAGCCACGCCTGTGATCATTAAGTTCACATTGCTGCCCATTTCTGCTAGATATTGGAGCAGAATTTCCCGTTGAAATGCAGGAGACTCGTTCGGATATTCATCCATGGCATCAACAATAACAAAGACCTGTGAAAACTCCTTAAAGCTAGCGCTGAGCACATTGACAACTTCTTCCAGTGATGGTACAGTGCCCTTGTCCCGGTGTTGCTTGTATAAATTTTCTGCAGTGGAGCCGATGTCCCTGTCAAGTACAAGCTGTCTCCAGAGACCTGCCAGAAGTTTGGGTGGTGGTTGCTGGCCGGCTTCCTTGTGGTTCAAATAAATGCAAGCTACACCAATATCCTTGTTGTTTCTGAATGCAGCACTGAGATGATCCATAACCATTGATCTAGAATTCACATAGTTAGTAGTAACAACTCAATGTATAAAATGAACACACGCAAGGACAGTCTTCCCAGCACCAGCTGTAAATTTCAGCTTTGTTAATCTGGGGAGCATGTGAGGGCGATGAATTACATACGAATTCCACGGCACCAAAGGGTGCTTCCAGAACCAGATTCCCATTTTTTAAAGAGAGGATGTTCAAGCAGCCATCCACCAGTTCCCTTCGCCCGTACCTGCGAAATATCTGCCTGTCGTAGAAAGAAATTGATCGGTGAAAGCCAGCTAATGATGATGTCTCACTGTCAAATATTTATTTCTGCCCCCTCCGGAATGTGCATGTTGTTGACATTTCCAATATTCAGTATGGGACCTTCTCCGACACCCCCAGGACCGCCCAGGTTGGTGCTCTGTCCACCCTGACCTCCCGTGCCACCTGGGTAAAATAAAAATTGATGTTGACATAATAATCAATTTATCTCGCACCATGGATGTGAAGTGTGCGGTCTTCACTAAGTCGGTAAGGCGTTGCCATTCTGTGTAAGTGTGGATCTTATGTACGAAGAACACCACTGTATCAGCCAGCATCAAAGTTCACATAAGAGGTAGAACTGACCAATAGGATGTAGTGCTGCAATAGACTTGGGGGTGGTAGCACGGAGAATGTATTGGGGCAGAGTATAAGAGGAAGGGTCGGAGAAACACGCATGGCCACGTTGCGCCTTTAATTAGGCAGAAGGCTGTGATAGGAGATCTAGGGAAGTGGTTGGCCGCATTGTTCGCGTGCTGTACTTACTCGTCATCACAAAAAGTGACCGTTAATTCGCTTACTACGGCAGGAATTCATGGAATATTCTGGGTCTGACTACCTAGAAATGTTCATATGGATATATTCTCACCCTTCATATCTAATTTGGCATCAAAAATCATGCGTATACCCTCTGTGAATCAATTGTTTTGAGTCCACGTGATTTTTGCTACATGTGTCCAAGATTGGGGTGTATGACTCGGTCTGTGGGCATAGATAGAGTTATCTGTTGTCAGGGCTATTCTTTAAGATATGTTGAACATATCCCATGACTTGGAACTCGGGGAAAGTAAATGGATATTCTTGTACAAGGCATTTTCTGCGGCGAGTCATGCCTGGATGAATCATGCACAAGCCGCTCTCCAGTTAAGCTGACAAAAGTAAACCTTGACAGCTCAGATTTGCTTGAAATTTGACTGGAGCACTTCTCAGTCATTGTTTCATCCATCCACGGTGCTCTACATGACAATTTACCATCTAAATCACTTGTTCAACAACTGATCTTGAAATCCTGCAGACATTGCTGCAACACAATTTGCAGCAAGAATCTGTTACATAATCAGGGACTTCACGGTTACAAAATCCACTGAAGATGTCTGTTTATCTATTCAAGGATACCCCACTCTGAATTCAGGCTCTGAGTATTTTTTTTGTGAAGTTTCTTCTGACTGTTGGATAAAATGTCATAATGTAAACATGGGTTGCAGATCTTTTCTGGTCTCTGGAGAGTAATACTGGGTCAATTCCTCCAAAACAAGTTACGTGGTCTTCAGCAAATATCTGTAGGTATTCGGTGGTAAGGTATGGATGAGCTCAGTGCACGTGATCTGGTGCAGTGAATCAATTGGCGGTTACTTTTTGTGATGACGAGTACATGAACGTCGAACTTTGATTGATGTGGCGCTTCGGCGCCGACAGCCAGCTGACAGCGACGCTTCCATATCGCTCCCCAATGAACTGCAGTAGTCCTGTTCGAAATGCAGATTAGTCGAATTTTGAGCTCAGGGTTGATCAGCTGGAGGGTAGTAGCTGCGGTGCTCAGAGTGCGGACTTGAGGTGTTCCACGAGCACCGTATTCGGGTGCATTGTGGGTGCCAAACTTGGAATGACAGTGGCGCTTCGGCATGATAGCGCTCTTTCATCTCGCACTGACAGCGAAGATTCAATATTGAGCTGCGATTCAAAGATAGAAAAAAAATATCGGGGAATGCAGGCAATGAACTGGGGTACTCTTATTGTGGAGTCCAACCTGTGAGACGAGGAGGTGCCAACAAGTCCCTTTTCAACAGGATCTGCGGCCGTACCGTTAATAACACCGTCTTATTGCTATTTGCAAAATAGTTGGCGGTCACGCGGTTTTGATCACAAAACGCCACTCACAAATCCCAACTCATGAGCGCCATATCTCGACAACCACTACTCGGATACCTGCAAACCTAGAGTATATACCATTCGAATCGTCTCATCGAGCTCTAGAGCGCCCCAGCATCAGGATTTCGATTTGGTGGCTTCATCGTCAACTCAGTTCCACCGAATGTTTTGCGCGCGCGCGGGCCACAGAGACAAAGCAACGGCGCAGATATGTAGTCTAAGTGGACGAGATGAATCTTAAGGGTGGCTGAGAGGTGCCACCATACATTTGGGCATGGTACGCATCCGCAATCCTGCACACGATGTTGCAAATTTTATTGACTTCATTTTGGGGCTGCTCTTCGCATAAATATGAGACTTGGTGGTCGGAAACTTGTCCGACATTCAGACTTCCTTTGAGTGAGGTATAAGGGCACCCATAGATAGCATCCCATGCGGAATACAAGTCGTGTTCATATGGTACTTTACGAGACATTGTACTGCTCATACGAGCCGCAAAATCAGAGTGCAGGGTGAATCTGAGGATAAAGGAACATTACTGAAGGTCTCCTCTAATGTTGCCCCCGGTCACAGTCGAGACCAGTCAGAATTGGCCCAAATACTGGTGCACAGATCTGCTGAAATGTCAGGAAGCGCGATCAGACATGCTGGCAAGCACATACTATCTCAAATGGGTGGCGCACCCTCAAGTTAAACAAGTAGATGCATCCAGTACCCTCAGACGACATATATATCCTGTTTCTTTTTGGCAGAGCTCGCGCACACGGAAAAGAGGCACTTCGTGTAAGGAGTCGATGAAGTGGTCTATTTACAAAACTGATGCTGGGGCGCTCTAGAGCTCGATGAGACGATTCGAATGGTGTATTGGAGGCTTTTCAGTCACTCCCCACAGATTCCACGTCTCAGTCCGCTCACAAACTATTTCAGGCCACCTTCCCACTGAGCGCACTCAGACCCCATCCGCCACACCCGAAGTCGACCCACCCCCAACCTCTCTAACCCCCGTGCCATCTGTACCCGCCTTTCCGCTCTCCGTCGCGCCCGACGTCCTGTGCTCTGGGCCGTTGAGAACGCTCTATCCTCCACCGCACTTGTCGTCCGCCTGCCGCCCTTGAATGCAGCCGGCTCTTTTGCATGTACGCTCGTATCCACCACTACAACCACTGTACGAACACATCCAGCGCATATCGTCCGCCGTAGACACCCACCTGATCGACAGCAACATCTTCGTCAGCTCTCGCAACCCGCGCGCCATCGTGCTATCTCCAGCATGTAGCTGTCCCGCGGGTCTTGACCGCGGTATAGATCCATACTTTCTGCGGTACCGTGATACGCGACTTTTTCAGGTGCGCCTTTCAATTCTTTGTGAAGTTATCTCACCTTAATTGCTTTCCAACGCAGGTTCATCTCTCGTGCGTACGACTCGCGCACCGCATGCCCACATGTGGCCAGCCAGATTTGTTGAGGTGACGATGGAGGTGGGAAAAAGAACGGTAAAGACAATTTATACACAGCAATCGTCAATTCAAGCCCGCATTCAATGTTGTCAGTATCCATCTCTGTGCACACAAGATGAGAGAAAATTCTTCCTCCCAGAAAAGTGCAAATCTTATCCATTCTCAAGTTGTGCCATGCGCACCGTCAGCGACTTCATTTTCTAGGCCGATAACGATCTCTGCTTCTTGTTAGGATTACAATTTATGGCTGCCCTCAATTAGCAGGTACACGTTCTCATTTTAGCAGTGTTTTTCGATTTTACCTCCCTGGCCTGCCCGTCCCCAAGCACAGACGATTCCAGCTCGCGATACTCATCGCCTGCGGGGACAACGGTGGACACTGCGTACGCCTTTTCCGTGTATTGAGGCGGCGCTACATTCGCAGCATATCTAGCTCTTTCCACTTAGGCGGAAGATGGTCAGCATTCCATGCCCAGAGCTGACCTGTCGTTCTCTTGCTCCCCTTCCCAACTCCTTTGCCGGCCGTTGCGTCCCAACTCAACTGCGCTTCTTTCAAAATATCTTCAATCTGTGCCTACCCGTCTACCGCTAGATACCTAGGCTTTCGCCTCAGACTCGCCGATTGACGCACAATTGCTGGCACCGATGCTTTCGTGTACGCTTCGCGCTGTCGACCCTGCCCTTCGTACTGAGCTCCCCACGGTATTACGAAGGGAACAAAAGCAACACCCACTCTTCTTCAGACGTGTATCTATAGACTTAACCTCTCGCCGTCTACACAGGTTCTGTGCCTTGGCCATATTATTATCCGGCAGATTAAAACCTTGTCCCTGCCCTGGGCCATTGAATGCAGGCTGCTGCCCTACATCCGGCAGCAGGAGCTGGGCTGCGAACTCCTGCTGGATCCACACCTCGAATGTGTCGACGCGTGCGCAGAGGGCATCGTGCTCCATGCGGGTGACATATTTGTCTGAGCTGGGGGGGTGGGGTGATCAGCGGGGGAGATTAAGATGATATGAAAGGGAAAATGTGAGGGAGAAGACAATTTTGTTCTTCATTTTTCATCTTGTATGTGCATGCTCCTCTTCGAGTTTGGTGAGGATTTGAACTACAGTCTAAGCTGTCTTAACCCATACCCCTCAGTGGTCAAAAGTGTGGGTTATTGCAGCGTATGGGTTTGCACAGCGTGAGAAAATCTTCGGTAAAAGCCGAAACTGGTTGAAGTCGCTCGTTATGGACACAAAATGGACAGTGCTAGATGATATACCACGTACACTATTGATTAGCTAATCAGTTTTTAGGTTGATCAGTAGTTTGAAGCCTTGGCTATGTGAAACACTTAATTCTCGCAGGAAGATATCACCCAAGTCATTCCATGAGCTTGCACAAATTTTCTTAGATATGTTCGTGTTGTATTGATTGTGGTACGAAGTAAAGAACACCTGTGGGCACAGCCACCTGATTTCGTAATCAGGCAGCCGCCCAACATGATTGCTACGAGACTAGTGCTGTCCCAATTTGGAAGCACCCAAATGATTAAGTCTCGATGGGTTTTCAGAAAATGCCCAATTTACTTTTTCTGCAGCAACGGAGCAGGTACAGTGTACTCGCTATGCGGGAAAGTAACCAGAATTTTCGATTTTACAAGCAAAC
The DNA here is from genome assembly GCA_029378375.1 of Mycena olivaceomarginata. Taxonomy (NCBI): domain Eukaryota; kingdom Fungi; phylum Basidiomycota; class Agaricomycetes; order Agaricales; family Mycenaceae; genus Mycena; species Mycena olivaceomarginata. The sequence continues at coordinate 414,991 of JARKIC010000096.1, read as the reverse complement.
ACAGGTGCTGTAATACAAAAAATTTGAACGTCATGAGATTCAAGTCCTTTCCTTTCTGTCGCCACTATCGCCTGGCAACTTCCGAGTCCAGCTCGATAAGCCGAACTCAGGATGGGAGTTCCACGGTAATGTATTGTCGGTCGAGGCCCAGATCCGTTACAATCGACATTAAAAGCGAAGGCAGCGACGGCGCCTGAGGCTCTTATCCTCCTCAATTGTTGGGTCGGATTCTTCCCGTTCCGAGGGCTGATTCCCTTCGAGACTGAGGCATCCAGCAGGGTGGTTGCCCGTGGATGCTGGCGTGCTTCTGTGCCGCAATAGCGACGTCCGAATGCGACATGCGATAGCCCCCAATGCAACCACAATTGCGGTGCCAAGGAGTGCAGTCTGCCACACTGGGGGAGGCCAGGGGATTATGGTGATTATGCAGCTGTTCGATTCACGACGGAGCATTAATATTCACGAACGCATGACGAAGGTTCATTTGTATCTGATAATCGAAGCTATATCCACCACATGGATCGGGGATCCTCACTCCGTCCGATGCAACTGTGGACCCTGAGGATTGCACAAAGAGTGTACTGATGAAGCTTTGCTCGCGGGCATCGTCCGCGCCTGAGTAGATTCAATACTAGATTCAAGGGGCAGTCGGGATTCGAAATTTGTATATGACGTCGAAAAGTGATTTAAGGACCTGACCCCCCCCCAAATCGGGAAGGAGTTTCTCACGGATCACGTGTTCTCACCAAACTCCTCCGCGAAACCGTTCCAGCCTCTTCTGGCCAGCTATTTCAGCGCTCCTGGCTATCCAGCGCTCTCTGAGGCTTTCAATAAGCATTTACTCGACCACTCAAACCATCTGGCCTAAAGCTACGCGGCAGTACCAGTAAGCATGTACACCAAGTGTAAATCAGAAAGGCCGGGCAGGCGTGAGGCGACGAGGACGGTCGAATGCGGCCAGCGTCGAGGTGTCCTTGAATAAGAGTTTGCGACGCTTCTTTATACTTCCTTTGGCTCTGCTAAGACCTCATCTGGAATTGTACGTTGGTATCTTTTAATTTGATCTCGCAATGGCTTGCATCTGTTGTGGGTGCTCAACGACGATTTCTTCAATATATCCGGTTTTCTGGGTGTTAAACTGCGGACAAAGTTTACAAGTCGCTCGTTGCAGTAGTCGCCCACACCGAGAAGCAGATTCCTCTCAGAAAAAGTATATATGGCCCGAGAATTGAGGCAGAAACAGGTCAACACCACCCAGAAGCACAGTTATGCAGCCTGGAGCCGATTAAAAACCAGGGTTTTCCTCCATCCTTTTCGCCCTTTTTGGACACATAAAGGGATGGATACACCATAAAGGGTGTATCCATTCCAACAAACACCATAACCGTCAATGGTCTGAGTCTCAATTCAAATTTACATTTTTCATTACTTAGGAGAACAACTTTGGACCCTTGACGTCTCAAGGATTGTATGCCAATGAAGGGGAGGGGGGGGAACGTAGCGAATGGTAAGTCACTCACAGGGAGCTCTCAATCCATGGTGGTAACAGAGAGAGTTATCAGTGTGTTTGATCAGGCCCTACCTATTACAGCTCTTTGAGGAACTTAGGGCGCGGATCAATTTTTTTCAAAAAATGATGATTTCAGCATAACATTCATAACTCCCTCAAATCTTGGTCTTTTCTCCTGATTCCAACACCATTGTACTTGTATGGGATGCCCGCACCTGCATGCACGCCTGGATATATGATGATTATATAATCTGCACCAAAATACGGAAATTAGGATCATTTTGTGTATATCACCTCCTGTACATGCCCTAGGTAACTATAGGACTGGATATCTTGCAATAACCATAGTATGTATGATATATAGGCGCAGGGATCCCCATTTTGCGTCCATGTGCTGTAATTATGCTATACCATTGGCCTACATATACTGGGTCATATCCAGGACCATACGGGGCTCTGATATTGAAAGTTAAAACATGCCTGCAGCTGGATATATATAGGGCAGCATGGGATTTTGGATAAGAAGCAAGAGGTGGCCAGTTGATACCCGCTGTATCATCTTAAATGCTTGATGATGATGATATGATAATTTTTGTCCATGTGAGAGGCTAGTTGACGTTGTTTAGCCCGGTCTGTTTTGAAATGGATAGCCCTGGCCATTCTGAACAATTCCATGGGACCCCCAAGTTTACGGCGGGCGACATTCCGGCCTTATTTACGATTTGAACCTAATATCCACTGTCACAGCGTGGCGCGCGGTGTGCGGGCCGATTTCCACATTGGGAGTCGCCGCTCCTTCTTCTTCTTCCGTTACGATCCTCATCGAGTAGTAATGAGCGCGAGCGCAAAGCCCTCCTACTCGTACTTCATCTCCATCGGTATCTAAGGTCATCAGGTCAGTGACCGGCGACTCGTGACCGGAATCGATAGCCCTGATCATTGCACAGGCATTCAGATCGCGCTCGGAGCTATTATGGCACTTCCCAGAGCGCAATTACTGCTTGGCATTTTGAAAGTTGAAACACATGACTTGACATGCTGCGGACCAGTTCAATTCCAATGAAGCCCCAGGGCAGTTTTCTAAGCCGCGAGTCTCATGGATAGCCCTGATCACTGCGAACATTTACAGCTAGTCAGATCGCGTGACCCTATTGAGTTTGAGTTTGAGTTTGAATTTCTATGGTAATCGTACCTGGCGGACTTAGGCTACGCGATTTTACTCTACCTAGTAGGTAGTGAGAAATTTTGTAAGCTACGGTGAGTGGTACATATGAGTGTCTGTTTATATAAGTAGAGAGATAAAAGTTGGAAGTCGTGGGTGGGAAAGATGATGGGTATCAGCTATCACGATACAATGGGAGGAGCTTTCAGGTCTGGGGGGCGAAGGTACGAGTGGGGTTGTATAGGTAAGGAGGGAGATACTACGGTACGCGCGAGAGAGAGACAGAGAGATTATATACTAGGAAGTAGTAATGTAAGGTAAGTGATGACAATGCGGAATGGGAGTGAGAAAGAAAATCAGGAAAAACGGCCGGTCGCGACTATGAACTCGATCAGAGCTTTGAGGAGCTTCTCATTTGAGAGATATCCGCCTTGTACGATGCGCGCTGGAGTGGTGGGCGGAGGTGTTCCCACGCAGGACACTGGAGCAGGAAGTGGATGCGTGTCTTCGGAGCTCTGCATTTTTCACAGGCAGGTGAGTCCGTCTGTCGTAGGCGGAAATGCGTCGCATTCAGAGGGGAGAAGTCGGTTCTTAGGCGTGAAATGATAGAGATAATGGCTTGGGGAATGGATGATGTGTACGGGTGTCGCAGAATGAGGAAGGAGGGGAGGATGTCGATCTGACGAAGGGCACAGCCCGTTGTACTCAAGTTCCACTGTACATCCCACCTTCTGACAATAGAGAGCTTGCGCAAAAGCTGCATGAGCCGCATGCGGCTTTTTGGCGTTGCGCAAAGCCGTGTGCGGAAACCAAAGTTGAGGTTCGACAAGAACTGAGTTGGTGGAAGGGTTGGTGGGCCCAAGTACATGCACTGGGGATGCAGAAAAAAATGTCAGCACCTCGATTTCTGCGGGCAGGACACGAAAAGTGTGGGAAGTTTCCGTGGAGCTTCTGTGATGACTGGAAAAACTGCATCCCTCGGCCATGCACTCCACTGGTAATCACTTCTATGCATAAAATGCACTTTTTCAGGGACAGAGGAGACTATGTAACTCACCAGGACCCAAGGAAAACACTCCCAAATCCAGGGGATTTTGCACAATGCCCAAAAGCCGTATGCGGCTTGTGCGGCTTTTGCGCAAGCTCTCTAATGTTATCACGGATGCTTCTCCGGCATGTCGTCAGGGAGACAGGATTCAGAGGTGACGCCGGGAGGAGGGTTGCTGCTTTAGCCGCTGCGTCCGTCAGCTCATTGCCCGTGGTACCTATGTGTGCGGGAGTCCAGATGTTGGTGACTCGGAGGTGGGGGATCTCGAGGAGGGTATGGCGAAGGAGGGTGTCGTACTGGATCATTCTGAACTGCCCCGAGCGTGGTGTCGTTGAGAGGACGCCCTTGAGTCCAGCTTGAGAGTCCGAGACGATCAGGATGTTATGGTGTCGAGCCGCGAGAGCCCGGTCGGTTGCCCTCAGCAGTCCTTCCACATCCCCCTCCATCACCTCGCACTGCCTTTCCCCCAGGGGCTAATTCAACACAAAATTGGACCTTTTAAATGCAGAGCTTACCCATGCCTGGATGGAAAATTACAGTGTCTTGTTCATTGGATAGCCATGGCAATTCTGAGTCGAAATGGTCGCCAGACCATGGCGATTGGTGCAGCGGTGGGCAAGCTATGAGGCAAACACTGTGGGGAAAGTCTTCCAATTGAGCGCAATTGAAATTGCGATCAAATGCCTAAATGGGGATGGTTTTGAAGCTGTGCAATCCATTGAAAGCAAAGTTTGATGGCTTGCTTTGGATCAAAAGCGCAGATAGGGGTTAATTCAACACAAAATTGAACCTTTTAAATGCAGAGCTTGCCCTTGCCTGAACGGAAAATTACCACATCTTGTTCATTGGATAGCCACAGCAATTCTGAGTCGAAATGGCTGCCAGACCATGGCGATTGCTGCAGCGGTGGGCAAGCTATGAGGCAAACACTGTGGGATGAGACTGTTTAATTGAACACAAAATTAAACTTTTTCAAAGCAGAGTTTGCCCATGCATGAACAGAAAATTACCGCATCTTGTTCATTGGATAGCCATGGCAATTTGTTGGTACCAGCTATAACCACTTAATCAGTCTGGTTTAGTGGTTATAGCTGGAACCAACAAAATGCCAACCCCAGGTGTCTAACCCCCGGGAATTTAAACAACCGCGCTGCTTCGACTCTGTCATAAGCCCGCTGGCCAGCTGCCAGAGGTGGTATGTATTGACCAAACAAGGAGCCGGGAGCCTGGTCAACCTCATGTGCGCAAACCGAAATACATAATATTCGGGGCCACTGGGGGGTTCGAACTCATGACCTCCACAAAGGGTTGGCATTTTGTTGGTTCCAGCTATAACCACTTAACCAGTCTGGTTTAGTGGTTATAGCTGGAACCAACACAATTCTGAGTCGAAATGGCCGCCAGACCATGGTGATTGGTGCGGTGGGCAAGCTATGAGGCAAACACTGTGGGGAAAGTCTTCCAATTGAATGCGCAATTGAAAGTGAGATCAAATGCCTAAATGGGGATGGTTTTGAAGCTGTGCCATCCACAGGACTGAGGCTTGATTGTGTAACCCTGGACGATCCGGTTCCGGGGTTAGCGGTTCCTTTGGGCGGGTACCTGATTTGCGATTCTTGACGGCCACGTCCTCAACGGACGACCATCTGAGGCATGATAAACTATAATAAAAGCAGGCGGCGGTGGGACGTACATCATCGCACAGCGGGGACACCTCCCGTGACTCGGTTTGCTCCGGGTCGAGATTTTCGTCATCTTTGTCCTGTGATTTGTTGACGTTTTGCTCGCCATCAGACGTGGGCTGGAGTCGTCTTCGCTCTTGCTTGTCGGAATAATTCTCTCGAATTCAACGAAATTGTTTGGGTAAAAAAAAAAACCCATAGCATCATTGGGTCTATACCAACTCATCCATCCCCAAGTTATGACTGAAATATCACTAGCTTGTGAATACCTGACGATTTTGGGCTGGAGAATGAGTGAGGAGAGCTGAAATAGACTCGCACTGTTAGTTGGTAATCCCTTGTCAACTAACAGCTTTGCAGTGAGGTCATCATAACAAGCTACATATATACCGGTAATACTACTGAGTACTGCCCGGATTAGCCTAGTCTTTGAATATGTTATACACCTGAAGCAGCATTATGGGGCTATGATGTTTACAGATATGAATGTGCCTGAATTCACATGCAGAGCTCTACTTATTGTAGTGTGTAAATATCCGCCTTGTTAAAGTGTGCGCCAAATCATATACGAGAATTTTCGTACCTCACACTGGTTTCAGGTCAAAGTGCCGTACGAATTGAACGAAATGGGACAGTAAGAGATGGCAAGATGGTAGGTAGGTAGGTAGGTATCATTACCCGGCATGGCCCTGCTTAGGAACACCAGTTTCGGGAAGTATCCCGGCATACTACAGGGTTGTACGTACGTCATCGTCCCCGACCTCTACATATCTCCCAAGCCGAGCTCACAAAAAAGCAATAGAAAGTAACATGAATACCTCTTAACCAGCCATAGAGTCAACAGTGCAGTAATAGCAATTGAAAAGATTGTTCAGTCAAAATATTAGCCCCTCAATTTCTGAAGGATTGGCTTTATCAAATCACTCTGTTCAAAATTTTCAGAGGCTTACAAAAGCTTTATGTGAGTGAATTGCCATATTTGGAAAGTCGAGAAAGTGTCGAGAAGTCCTACATACCTCGTATATTAAGCAGATGCCTCGTATCAGTATGCAACTGTTTGTTCTTCACACGCCACTGATTTTCGGTCTTTCCCGGTAAACCTTGCCGAATGCAGCTACGCCTTCTCACCGACTTCTTCTCTCTCCGCTGCAATTCCGTCGGCTCCCAAACTCTGGATGCTTTCGCTGCTAACCATTCTAGGCTGTGTAGTCGTCTAAACGGGATCTGTATAGTGCTGGGAAATATTCGGGTTCGTAAATTACAGCGAGAAAATTACACGTAAAATACATGTAAATTACATACTTTACCGCGGGGCTCAGATTTGGGTTGTAAAAAATGGTAAAGTTTGCATTGGTTCAACAGCCTACTACTACCGACTGGCTTCCCGGCCAGTCGGGCTAACCGGCCACTTGAGCAATATAAGAGCGTGGGACATATATTTTACCTATGTGCGTGTGCCCCATTGAAAGGCAAGTATTCGCGACCTCGAACACCAAAAATGGCGCCAGTTGATGGAGTTGACGTGATGCTGTGGCCGATTCCGGACAGGGTGGGAACCCCGAACACAGCTTTTCTTGTTCCTGCCATGGCAGTGCTCGAGACAAATCGCCTGTATCTCCATGACCCCCCCATCGATCCACGACTTTGGGGGCTCATTCTCTTCAGCGGAAGCGAGGCCACGCCACTGATCATTCTTCTAACATATTAAATCTCACTTCTTGCCTCTATTCCACTGGATGCCGGCTCGGATAAGGAAGACCCGGCTTTGAAAGTCCCGATTTTGTCGACGTTGTATCTGGGCTGATCGTGGAACTATGCTCTTGAAACTTGGTATGTGCATTCTACCCACCTAATAGTCCACCACCATCATACGTGGCATACTATGTCAAACGACCATTTTGGGCACCCGCGCAACTTCGAATTTCTTGGAGGAGAATGGTGGGGTCGGGGATGGAAGTTGCGATGAAGTTACGTTCATGCAGGTCCATTCACCACGATCCCAGCTTATCCTGAATGCACGGCTGGTTTTGGTGTCATACGGGCGAGGACGAAGCAGGGGCTAATCCGACTATCATGCCATTTTCTGTCATATCGCCAACGGTGAGTAAAATTGATCCAGCAGCTTCCCCATGTCTATTTCGTGCATAACACGAAGTCTTCCGTCTTCCAACATCGCGTTATGGCGCCACGGGCACCCAGCGGCCTCGTACTGTCATCTGTGGCGTCACTTTCCGGGCACGTTTTCCTCACGCTCTGCTGCGTGTTATGCATGTCAACTGCTCTCAAACTCGGTTTTGATGGCCTCAATACATTTATTGAGCCTCCTAGTGTCAAATTCCCCTTGTTCCTGGGATCATTCTGCTGCGCGGATTGTGCAGGATTCCTTGACTCTTACCAATTGGACGACAACTTTGGCATACCTTGGGTGAGACATGGTGCCTCAAGAATATCAACATTACCCCACTGAATATCTTTCTTGTGCTTTTGAATCCTGTATGTGGCGTCGGACGGCTCAGATAGCTCGCGTGTCCCGATCTCGAGTACTCACTCACGTTTAATACAAATTGTGCATTAATTTGGCATTAATGATGGGCTGAAGATGAATAAACAATTTCTGGTGTATTGAAGGCTTGTAGTATCCCCAAAACTTGTGGATTGCATTTGCGCTTGCCTGGCGAAAGCCCGACGGACAGTAAATCGCAATTGTTCAAGGTATTCCCACGCCTGGCCGGCTTCGGCGTTTCGGCCGTTTTTGGACTTGCCGCAGCAAAATATTCGCCGATCCATCAATACATCATCAAATTAGTCGCGACCGGTCACGATCCACTCACAACATCCTAGACTACATTTCAGGACCTCAAGATGCAGAGAATACCAATGCCTCCATTCATGACATACGGGAAACCCTTAAGGTGGGTGGCAGGCCAGTCGGAAGTAGTACCCCTGCCCCGCCGATGAAGTTCTGGAGTTCAGTTAAGTTCAGTCTGTTCAGTTAATTTTATTCGAAGTGATGGTATTCGCCTAAATCTGGGCATCTTAGCCATGTCCCATAGCTACCGGCATCATGCGGCGACCGAGGAAGTAAAAGAAGCCAGGAAGTGGTGGTTTTTTCTATAAAAGGTGCTGAGTCTTTTGCCGGATGTCGCAATGGATTCTAGGGGACTGTTTTGCCCAGCGACGATGCTACCTGGTAAATTTTACACATTTTTTACCTTTACTACAAAAATTACAGCCATATTTTACCGTAATTTACAGCAAATTTTCGGGCCTGCGGCGCTAAAAATTACCGTAAGTTACAGGCATTTCATACATTACCAGACCCCCCCTCCCGGCTGACTGTAATTTACAGCCGGATTTTGAATATTACCCAGCCCTAGATCTGTAGTTTTAACCATGCATGATGCGTGAAGTTCTGGAATTGCTAGTAATTGTGCTACAATTTTATTTGACCTGATTTGGTACAGAAACGAGCTCACACTTACACGTGCAGAACTTTATAGTGCCACTGTAGATATCTCCCTGTTGATAATGATGAAATCAATTAGCGTGCTCGATTCGCTGTAAGCGACTACTGAATGGAGGCGGACGACATGATGCATGTGACGGCTTATTAATATTTTTAATTTTCTGATACTGCTGTCGAAGCAAAGTCAAACTTGATTTCTTATTTCTTTACCGAGAGCCGAGCGTTGAGCACGATGGGTACGAATATCCGCATCCTGTTGTGAGAGGCATGACTTTCGAATAACATCTTGGTCGACACAGAGAAGAACAGCACTGCACATATATCGTTGTTATTCGTCTCGATTTCAGCGGTTTCCCCAGTAGCAGTCGTCGAAGAGTGTGTGGGGCGCGAAAGGGACAAGAACGTCCACGGCGTAGTTGGGGACGGGCCGAACAAAGGGAGGAACGGAGACCATGTAGAAATGAAAGAAGGACGCACCTGTGGCGAGTGCATCCTCTTATGGGGATTATTGTACGAATATAATGCAGCGCCGATGAAGGGAGACCCGTCGATTCTCCGCGATGGTTCATGGAAGGCTTTGAATCTCGGAATCTCAAATATATAAACTGATGTACAAAACATATACTGAGATACAAGACAATGTGACGATCACTGCAAAAATTCAAGCCAAAGATGGTAGATTGGCCACCAGGATCTTCTCAAATTTATCGAAGGTGATATGGTCCCCGAGCGTATCGTCAGCGAAGTCTGTGGACGCCAAACCAAGTTTATCGTCATCAAAGGTTGTGGACTCCAAATCAAGTGTTGCAAACGTGGCATCAGCCCGTGCATTGTAGGCATTTTGGAACATTTTGTGTAGGTGCAGGATTGCCCTCCGGAGGGCGAGAAAGTTGGATGTTGGTGGTACCGTCATGGCATCCGCGAGGAATTGCCTTTTCTCTGCGCGAAGAGCTGTCGTGGGGAGATGGTCCCATGCGTCGAAGGGCGGATTGTCGATCTTCTTCCCTTCGTGATACTGGCATACCACGTACGCAATGACATAAAAGAGCGACTCGAGATCGAATCGACAAAGATGAGGCGGAGGAGGACCGGTCACAAGGAGGTCGACTGCCATGTACGGCTCGGTTCCGGTGCGCTGTTTGGATGTCGAGCGAGGTTCCTTGCCAATGACGACCGACAAGTCGAAATCGTTCAAGACGCCGTAAATCTTCCCGTTTTTCCTGCGATACATCAAGTTATTGCGGCTGATGTCGCGATGCATGATATCAACTTTCTCGTATAGCCACCGGTAACCTGTAGAGATAAGAATCAGGAAAAAGAGGTCGCTAATCCGAAACGCAGACGTACATTTGAAGATACCATGGAACGCTGCACCCAATTCGGCCGCAGTCGTCAGTTCGGTGATCGGATGGAGTCTCTCCTGAACTACGATGCGCAGGACCCGGAGCTCGTAGTCCTCTCCAAAGTGCTCAAACAACCGCCGCTGAGGAGAATCCTTATCGAATTCCCTCTGCTCGGCATGCAGAATGTTCGGGAGGTGGTCGAGAACCCAGCGCTCGCCAGACGCGATCGCCAATTCGGTGGCTATCTTGACGAGATCGGCCTCTGGCGTTCTGGTTTTCGCCGGCCAACTCCATTTCACGATCACGTCCTTCTCCCTGCCCTCCACCTCCATCTTTGCCTGAGAGACGCATGTGCCGCGCCCGATGATCCCGTGGGACTGGAAGATCGTTTCGTCCATGGTCAACGATCGTCCGTCGTTTAACTTGATGTCGGAACCGTCGAGGGGGTGAGTTAGCGGCCCCTGGTTGGGGAAGATCTGGGTAGGATGCGGTGCGTTCAGAAGAGGATGATATCCCCATTGATTCTCCGTGAGATCTGCGACGCCTTTGAGCATGGTGATGAACCGCGCGGTGTCTTGTGCGAAGTTGAAGGATTCCGATTTGACGATGATGGAGCGGTCGTAGTACAGCAGCTCGATGAGGCTGTTCGTGATGAGTGCGCCGATAACGTGGCTGCGGAGGCCACCGTACGTCAGCAACTCGAGCGCGTAGCTCGCGCATTGCGTCCGCGGATCTTCCTCCTTCTCCGGATTCGCCTTCGCCGAGTTGGAGGCGGGCTTTTCGCTGGACCGCGTCGTCGTCTGCGGGCCAGCGGGTTTATCTGGTTTCGGTCTCAGTTCGCGACTGCTGGGGGGAGGAGGGGGCTTTTTCGCCGCCTTCTTCGGAGGCGGAGGAGCAGTTGGAGGGGGAGGGGCTACTTGCGTCGAGCTGGAGGACGCCAGAGCGACTGTTCTCAACTGCATCAGAACGGCAAGGTCTCAAGCATATCTGTGCGTACCAAGGTCAACGCCACCAGGGACGAACTTGAACTCCCAGAATGCGATAAGCTCCATCCAATGAAAGGCATTGGCCTTGCCCGGGCCGTCGCGGAGGTTGTCGGCGTTGATGCGGGAACCGAGGGCTAACGCGGCTGCCCAAATACTGACCACGTCGGGCTTGCGCTCCGCATCAGACCCGTGGACAATGGTCGGGTCATCGCGACAGAGTTGAATCTTGGCTTTTTTCCCGATGCAGTAATTAGCCAGCTCGACGAACGGCTGATACAGTTCGGTTTCCTTCTTGTACACGTCCCACCGGTTGTACTTGGCCATATATTTCTGGAACTTGGAGTCGTTCTCCGTTCCGCTGGTGTCCTGGGCGTTCGTAATGCATAGAATCCATTCGAAAAACTGGGCCACGGTGATCGTCCGTTCGTGAGTAAGATCCTCCTGGAGATACGGTGCGTAGTTCTTCTGAGTGTGCTCGGATGCGAAATTCTGGTGGCTTCCCGAACCCCTGCTTTGGGGAGTGGAATCTAGGATAGGCGCTGGTGCAGATGGAGGTGTGGACATGTTGGTTGCGGAGAGTGTGAGCACGTTGTCACCGGTTGTGGGCGCGCCGTGGCGTAACAGCCACGTGAGTTCAATGGCAATGCCGCTGTGACGTGACGTGACTGTGGCTGGGACATGATGCCGTCACGCCGATGTGGCGTGACAGGTCACGTGCATCATATCCCAGGACATGATGGCGGTGCGCCTCGGGCGTTCCCGCCCCTTGGACTCCGAACACCGCTTCTCTCGACGATCGCGATTGAGAATATTTAACATTCTCTGTCACATTTTGTTACCTCTGTAATATTTTCTCTCTCAATATTCCCTCCTCCCTGGCATCTGCAGATTCTCAATTTCTCATCGCACAAATTGATAACTTGATGCGCCTGCTTTACCGTGAGCGGGCCGCCACGAAAATCTGATGCGATGGATGTGCGTGAGGCTTGCCGGGACATGTCGTCGTTTTTTTTGCTCTGATTTACAGAGCACTCTAAACACAAGAGCTAGAAACAGCCGAAAGCGGTAACTTCTTTCCTCCTTTTGGTGTCTCAGAACCCCTCTACGGCCTCGACGCATTACTTTGTATCTTTCATCCACGTCATGGCGACATCTCCTACAGAAATCACACCCTTAACTCTGGCCAACGCGGCCGGAGATCTTTTGAAATTCTGTTTAACAATTAAGGAGCATTTAAAGAATGTACTAAGTGTATATGTCTTTATCCGAGAGTAAACGAACTCATACTTGGGACAGTGGAAGTTTTCTTGTCTCACTCGATAATCCCACATGTAACGGTGCGCCTCCGCGTCCAAGTTTTCCCACGACAAATTTGCGGCGCCAAAATTTTGGTCCAAATCCAAATCTCGGAATGCCTCGGGAGCATGCGGGAAAGTGGGAATATATTTTGAGTAGAGGAGAGGCCATGCCGCCCTCGCAGCGAGCGCTCTCGGACCGAAACCCAAAAGGACGGGCAGCGGATAACGGTTGACTGATGCAATGCGTGTGACGGGCTGTGGCCAGAGAGGGAGAGATATTAAAGTGCGTCGTCACCCCGCCAAACCTCGGATGGTGGGACCAGCATTAGATCTCCGGCCCGGGTCCGGGGAGAATGAATCTGTGGCCTGCCTCGCTTACTGTTGTAAGACAGCGTGCGCCGGAGATTATAGCCGGGGCTAATATGAAGCTTTCTCACCCTCTTTTTAAAATTACGGGTGTCCGAAGCCTTTTTAAACTCCGCCATCAGCTCTAACCTTTTTCGTCGAGCTCTCTCATGCCGTGCCTGCCGCGGCCGCGTAAACTCCCATCATCACTCAACACACGAAAATGCCGGTACCAATGGCAAAAATCCCGTGTCTTTCTGCCTGTGTTTCTACCCACGTAGAAGCTTTGTTTTGCACAGTGTGTTGCAACGTGTGCAGCCTCGGCAAATCCAGTAAAATGGGTCGTCTTGAATGCTCAGTCCCTGAGTTGAATTTATTTTGATTGGATTTTGCAAGCACAATCCATCTCTGTTACAGTTCCAGTTCACACCAGAGGAAGGGGATGCGAGGCCGCAAAGCGGCCGAACAGCCGCTTGTATTTCTTCAGATTCTGAGATCGCCCTCAGGAGCATTACTCCAGCCTGCTTGTTGACGCAATTGTGGATACATTTTGGATATCATTTGACATTTGTGGACATCATCTGTGGACATCAGCTATGGTTCCCGACAGGGTCGGCCCAGAAATGATTCCGCAAAGGGCAGTGTCCCCAAATAGAGTCCACAAATAAGCATGTTTATCTGTGTTGATTTACACAAATATATTGTAAATCCAAAAGATAACAAGATCTTCCCAAAGCATTGGATCAGATCTATTATTAATACTACTTTTGGCTGTGCTTAGTTTCTGGTACTTGCGATGCGATCAACCACGGCATCGTCTGTCGTTGTCATCAAATCGCCATCATCCCCATTGATCCCGCCGCTGTCCAACGGGAATTTTAGACCGACCTCTTCAGTCAATTTGTCTATCTCTCTCGCTGTCTCTGCAAGCGAATTGAGTGGTGAGTACAATTAATTTGTCCTTGACATGCAAGGCGAGCACCCACCGGCCTTGAAACCAGTCACATAGCATCCGGTTTCTGTTCAGGAAGAGTTGAATTGAAGATCCAGCTTTTCCATGCAATCTCCCTCCCTGGATACTGTTGAACTTAAGCCCAAAATGGTGCTAAAAAGGCGAATTATCCGTACCTGTAACGACTCGCCAAACCGCGGGTCGGGTAGCGGGTTCCTCCGTGTCCGCGAGCCCAACGACCCGCGACCCGTACCCGGGTGACCCGTTACGAGTGTCCCAAGTGTTCAGTTCACAGGCCCGTGTTATGCGTTACGTGAACACTTGGTCGAAATGATACAGTACTATAAAATCTGTACCACCTTTCACATTCAATAGATTTGGATTTTGCCTTCATCTCCCTTGTCGTCTGCTGCCAGCCCCCCCTTGTCAGCTTGTTGACAAGCTCACAAGGTCAAAGCATCGAGAATTCCCTGCTAATGAGGAAAGATCAAGGTCTCCAAAATATCTGCAGCACCGTTCCCTCAAATTCTAAAAGGTTTGCCATACTCGGGAATGATCACAGATTTTTATTTTTCAAAAAAATATGGCTGGATATTTGAGAGGGCATCAGCAAGAAGACATTGATATCGTGATGAGGGATTTTCAAGAAGGTGGCCGGCTCTCTGGTTTCCGACGTTGACTGATAATTGCCATGACATGCTCAGACCAGGAGGATTTAGTGATGCAAGACGCTAAAGCACTGGATGCAAAAAGATGTGTGCGCAGGAACCGGAGGAAGCGACGAATGAATTTCGGCAAGAAAGGGTCCCGGATTCAAGTATTGGGACATTCAGACTTTCAGACACTCGAAACTTTGCACGAGCTTTCTCCTACGCTCGAGGTCTCCTGTCCATCCGCTGAGAACCAGCATGACAACATCATTTACAGGTGGGATACAAATTCAGAGCAGATAGAGATCAGGACAATCCCGGCCTATATTCGTACCACCTCTCGCGTTGATCTCCACGCTATACCATGGCCGATGATTCCTTTCCCACAAACTAAGGAGATTTTCGATGGCACGCTCAATATGGACCCCGACGGGTTTGAAGCATCGGAGAAACTGAAAAAATACATCGAAAACTTGGCTCCAAGTACCGAAGCAAGAGATATGGAGCTGGTCCGCCATCTCTACATCGCTTTTCATCCGGACGTTTGGTCACGGGTCCATACGTGCCCCGGCCTAATCAAGTGTACATAAGTGTGATTCTTCACGACTGCAAACGCTGATGTTTATTACAGTGATCAACTTGATCAGCATGGAAGTCGGTGGCGTTTATCAACGGCAAAAGTCCGCAGTATCCAATCTGCCACCCGTAGTCCCCGAAGACACGACTGATGAAAGCGAAGAAACTCGCAACACACCCTATGTTAATCCGGACACCTTTCGGAGACCAGCCCCACATTCATATCTACCCCGAAAATCATCCACACAATTCCCTGCCCAGCCTGCTGCCGGGAAGAAAGGTAGAATTTTTAAGCCATGCAAGGACGGAACGGACTCAGCAATATCTTGGGAGACATTAACACAGCCCAGGATTGGGAAGCTCGACCCGGAAGCAAAATTTCATGAGGTACCCATTGGACACAAAGGCAAAATGGGGAGAGGGAGAACCTGAGGGAACAGGAAGGATAACGACGAGGCCTTCTGAAGGTCCTTTCGTACACTGTGGGATAGGCTATGGTAGGCACTATGAGGCGCTCGATCCAGCGCAAAATTCGAAATTCGATGAACAAGCGGTTCCTGGGCCGCGAAGTTCTGTTAGATATCGAGGATTTGTTTGGAAATGGTAACTTAGCCGACTTGTCATACACATAATTTTTGATGCCGAATTGGACATGAGGGCGAGATATCCATATGAACATTTCTAGGTAGGCAGACCCTGAATATTGCACGAACTTCTGCTGTAGTAAGCGAATTACCGGTTACTTTTTGTGATGATGAGTATATAAGGACATCGGGATCTGTCGTAAGCTGGCAGCTTACACATAAAGAATCATCACAGCATCTCAACTTGAGGCTTGACGAAATTTTAGGCTCCGTCATGCGGCATTTCATTAGTTCCTCCGCAATGAAATATTCTGAAAAATCGAGTCTGTGGAATCATCTTGTACGCAGAAGTGATGTATACAGTCAGAAAGTACTACCAAAATGGACCGTGTTCCTTGCTTTGATTCATCTGGGTTCATACGTTTTTGAACTCACGGTCACAGCCACCGGCTACCACCGGCCCGAGATCAAAAGCGCGAAATCCGAGTGAGAAAATGTTTTTTTGACTTTTCAAAGTTTTGTTCCGGGGGATCTACAGAGGGCCCTCATACAGTGCTTTCTACACACTCTAACCCATAATCAAGTAAACGGTGAATGACTAGTAGACATTTCCAAATTGGGCCTCAAACTTGTCACGGAGTTCTTTCTGCTACCATACTGAATTTGTTCAAACGTGGATAATCGATGTAACTAGGGCTGCACGCCGCGCCCGTCACGGGCACGGCCGTCGTTTCGACGGGTGCATAACCGGCACGGCCCGTCACCCAACAGTCCGTCATGTGAGTTAACAAAATGTCTACAGCACGGGATGGGCAACGGGACGGCCGTCGACAGTGAACGGAAGTCGGTTCAACTGCGAGCGAAATTAGCCTATACCGACATTCAATAGAGCCTCAAGGACCATCTTACCGTTTTATTCAGAGACAATGCACAAACCTGGCCATTTTCATCGGAAAATGTGGGGTACTTTACCTTCTCGACATACCTTTTGGTAAGTTGAAGATTCGCGGGCAATTCGCGCTGAAACACACCTTCAAAGGCATCAGTGAGCAGTCCTGCACTTAATTGTGAGAGAGATGAAACTTCTTTAAGTTGGTGAGGTGCTTCTCTATTCTCCTGTTTTAAGGAAGAACTGCATTCTCACAAGAAAAATCTGTTGAACAGGATACGGGGAAAGATATGTAATCAACACTTGGGTCCACTTGGGAAGTAGGAATGCCATCGTGAGTGATGCATATCAGTACAAATCACTTTATAAGGTCAATGCAAGTTTATTACCCCCCCTGTTCAACATGCCTTTGCTTGAGGGCTCGAATGTCGGATTAAAGAACGTTTGGAGCGGAGTCATTGCTGTGGCTGCGAGTCTGCACAGCAGTCTGGAGAAATAAGAGCAAAGCGGTCGAGCGGAAAAAAGATACTATCTAATTGCTTCATGGCCTGCCTCCAAATAGAACAAAGATCTTCCACTTATGGGCAATATAGACATTCACCATGGACCGTAAATGTGCCGAGCGCAACAGGCTCGGTTTGATACTCTGTGTGTCCTCTTTTATGCGCCTTTGCTTGATGGCACGGGGCCTCAGTTCCAGAATGATTTTGAACAGTAGGGATGTAAGTCCTTCACGAGACAGTCCGGAGAAAGAAAGGCAAAACAAAACAGTGGGGTAAAAACAAAACTGTTAAATACCTGCGGCCTGCTCCCAAATCAAAGGAGGCACGAACTGTACCACTATCGCAATTCAAGTTGAATGAGTTGATTGAAAGAGAAAACGGATCAGTACTAAGTGAAAAACGAAGAGCAATCAACCACGCATGTGGCACGTGTAGTTCAACCACAAACTCAGTAAGACTGCTAGCGCGATTTACCAGCTTGAAAAAAAGGCTCAGAGAAGTGAAACCAATCCCCAACAGCGCATACACCCCCCTAATTGAATCAAAAATCAACCATGTGATCACTGCCATTAGGTTCGGAGAAGCGACGTGCGAATCAAACAAGCGCTGTTGTGCGCTCGAGCAGGGACGGCGGCGCTGTGAGGAATGGCGTACGGTGGGCTTGAATAACTAAGTCAGCGAGCGCGTAGTTGAATGAAAAACACAACCACTTTCCCGAAGCGGGTGTGGCTGTGTTGATTCCATCATTACCTTCTGGCGGCAACCGTTCGTGAGCTCTGAGACTGCTGGTGCTGTATGGTGCGCTAAGGACTCGAATATTGATTATTGATGATGGATAACTTGCACTTTTGAGAGCACAGTTTCGGCTGGTAGACTGGTCTGACGGATACCCAAATACCGATATACACCTCAAACGACATGTATGTCATTGTATCTGGGGTCCTCACATCCTAAAGGCTCACCTCATCGTCGAGCTCAATTGCCAGAACATCGGCATGAACCACACCGTTGAAAACTACCCAGCGGATGGGAATGATGTACCGTCCATCCTTCAGACGCGCCACCTCGTTCACATAATAGTGAACATTTCCTCCGGCATCGTACATGGGGCTCAGTGCATCGAGATCCATCTCTGTTAGAAGTTTCCCGGCTTGGTAAAACTCTCGCACGGCTCCGTCAGCCCTAATTTTGGGGTAGAAGTTGAGACTCTTATGACATCCCAAAGGGAACCCGGTCATAAGAGTTTTCCGCCACTTTAGCGCGTGCCAGATTTCCCGCACCACCCCATCGTCCGGAATTTCAGGATAAACATGCATCTGAGCTCGGACAGCCGGGTTTGCCCAGTCCTTTTCGAGACTTAGGCGGTAGATCGAATAAAATATGAATGAGTCACGTACCTGGGCGATTATTGTGCGAGGATCGTTGATAAAGAAAACATTTCCAAGAGGAGATTTACACGGAATACTGGGGATCCCGTATTCGGCTCGAATTTCTTTTTGCACTTGGCGTAGGCGATCAAACGACGGCACGTCCTTGGCTCCAGATTCCCGCAACATCCACAGGAACACGCGCGTGAGAGAACTCGAGACGCGTAGTCGTGGCATATTGTCCAATATATTGAGAAGAAATGTCTGTACTGAATTTAAGATACATCCAGAGGTCTGAGATCACGGCATGCACCGTTTTATTGGGGTATGGAAAATACATGTTGCCTTCTCGTTGAATTCCACTTGCATCTGCGTGAACGTCTGCCGGATCTTGTTCTTCGAGGCCTGTGAGATGGTTTTATGAGCAAATGGGTTTCAATAAGGCCGGAGCAGGCAAAGTCGAGGGGGTGGGAGAGGGGAGCAGCGGGCGCAGTCGCGTTCAGTCGCGTTCATGGCACCAATGCACGTGAACGCGAAACGATTTCCGCATTTGGACGAAAACCAACTTGACACTCGACACCCACCTGCGTTAGCCATAATCTCAGCCAAGAAGTCGTCCTCCGCCTCAATCTGCAACAAGTCCTTCGAAATTGCCTCGCCCCCTCAAACCCGAGCATCTCTGCTGTTTCCTTCGGATCCAACAAGCCAAAGACGTCGACCTGCTGTGCCAGCCTCCGATGCATCGCTTCAACGTCCTCCTCCTCGTCCCCGGCGGTGAATAAACCCCCAGTCTGCTCGTATTCGGCCCACATATCAAGCTCTGCTGCGCTTTTCGGCGATCCGACGCTCCTGGGAAATACCTGCCATCTGCAGGCAAAGCAGATGCATGCTCAAGTATTAGGTGTGATATCTTCCCTCTGACAGTAACCACGAGGACGCCATGATGGTCTGGACTAGGGATGGTCACGGGTAGGGCTGGCAACCGTGCCGGCCACGGCCGTGGCGAACACGGCCGTGCGAAGATACGGCCGTCTTATTACGGCCCAGGTGGTGACAGGGTACTGCGCGCGGTATGGAGACCGTGGGGCTCCGTGTAGCCGTTACGGTCGTAAAACAGATGTGTTGCGCACAGGTGCTCAAATCTTATGGCTGCTATCATGAATCTGTTCATCATATGTGATGGATAGGTGCAACTGTTCAGCTTCGAGGGTGCGAAGGTCCAATCCCAATCTGCCGTCTTTCAGTCCAACAGCCACACTGTTGATAGATGTATTACTCACTGTGTGTTAATCAATTGCGACGACTGAAGGAGATGCCTGATTAGCCAATCCGACTACACCGATATTCCGCTTCAAACACGGGATTGTCCAATGCTGACCAGTCTTCGTTCATTGTTGACTGTTTGAACAGTCAGGCTTTGATTAATCTATGCATTCATGCTCACAACAACAGGCTCCTGATACGCCTGAAAGGACGCCGCTATCTCCTTGGATCGTGCTTCCGCCACCTCATCCTGGTGTTTCGTTACCACATCGCTCCAGATGTCTGGTTGCCACGTCGAGACATCGAAGCGGTTAGCGGGATCGCACGCCACGAATGCCAGCAGGACTTCGGTGTTGTACATTGCAATCCGCGGGAACCTCTCCGGGCGCCTGAACTCGTCTCTCTCGAACAGAACCTTGAAGTGTCTCTTCAAGTTCTTCGCCGCCGGTTTTCGTAGGGACTCGGATGTGTACCAGCGTTTCACCGCTTCTACGAGGTTCTTGGAGGCAAGGAGGAAGTCCGTTGCCGTCATGAGCTTGTCACCGCTCAAGTCGTCGCGCTTGCCCTCAGCTAGTACGAATTTTCCATCGCGCTGGATCAGATGCCTATCCTCCTTCTTGTCCTTCGCCTTATTCGTCGATGCGCATGCCGCTGGTGTCAAGTCCGTCATTGGAAACGGCCGCTTCCAGCCACCTTTGATGTTGCTCTCAATATGCAGTGGAATGGCTGTGTTCACCGCTGGCAGGATACACTGCGAAAAAACGGTCGCGGTGATCTTCGTCTTGGCTGCTGGGCCGTTCGCGCCGCCTGGCATGGCCGCTGAGATCTTCTTGCTGCTCTTCTGCGTGAACGCCGGCTGCAGTACATTGTCATCGGTGTCTTCGTCTGAAGAGCTCTCCGACGAGTTGCTTTGGTCGTTGACGACTGCGAAACGGGATGTGAGCGCAGCTCTATTATTGTCTTTATACTGTCCGACTAGGATGCTCGAGCCCTACTGGGGCTGAGATTACCGACTTTGGCTTCTACCGGCCTCTGCCCGACTAAGGCATCTATCGACCTGTGGGGCTCTGTCTCTGGGGCGACTGGCCCGTACTCGTTTTCGCGCCGTCGATACGTCCCTGCCTAAGCCTGGACGCCGACGGATACTTCTTCCGACTGGGAAGGGAAGACGGAAATGAAGTGGAAAGAAAATCGCTTACCTTCTTGTTCCACGCCTGTCTCTGTGAGTAACCTCATCGCTTCCGCCGTCTGCGACGCTGCCAGCTCTGCTGCCACGCTTTGGATGATCTGCAGGAGCCTCTCGGGCGGCATGATGAAACATCCTTGTTCGTCACGCTCGTCCCTCAGGCCCTCCAGACCCGCCGTAGGCGAAAAGGCCTCTGCGGGTGAGCCCTGCGCCCCAGGTGTGATCACCTTAGGCGCAAACGCCTTCCGCTTTGCTGGTGGAGTATCTGTCGTCGCGTCTGCCAACGCCACCGGGTTGGAGAACGAAACCTTGCGATTTCTCGCTCGCTTCGCTGGGCGCTTGCTCGACTCTGCCGTGAGGAGCGCTGCCTCCGCCTCGGACGGGGTCGGGACCTCCCGCGTCTCTGTCTGGACTGCCTTGCGCGCACGTTTCGCGTTGGGCGTGACCGTGCCGGGTGTGGTCGCTGTCGGACGTTTAGGGAGTGCGCTCGGACCGGACGCCTCTGCCGCCAGCTGCTCGCCTTGGGACTTCGCAGCAGCGGCTTGTTCCTTCTTCTTCTTCTTCTTCTTGGCCTCCATCTTCTCCCTCGCCACTCTCTCTTCCTCCTCCTGGTTCTTCCTTCTCTCCTCCTCATCCTTCTGTTTCTTGCGCTCTAGCTCCTGGATACGCGTCGACTTATAACGATTAAAACGGTTTTGTCGCTCCCTGGGCCTCCTTGGACGGCGACGAATCACCCATGCGCTCCTCGGCTACGTTTGCTCCCGCGGACGCAGATCCTTGTTCGTCGTTGTCAGTGTCGTCATCCACCACTTCCTTCCAAGTGCCGTCGCGCGGGCGTGCACCCTCCAGCTTATCTAGTGTCACGCCGTCGCCGTCGTCCCTGTCAGACAAGGAGGAGAGCGAATCAGCTCTCGCTCTGTTTTTACCCTTGTCCTGTGGCGGCTCCTCCTCCTTGCCTGCTAAGTCGGTTGCCAAGTCGAACTGCTCGCCGGGATCCAGTGACTTATCCCGAGGTATCGCCTTGCTTCCCGTACTCTGAGCCATCGAAAGGATTTTTTTGCGTTCACCGTGTGTCCAGAGAAAATACCGCCTGAGATCTGAACCCAGCCGAAGGTAGGACGAAGTACTGGTGTTTTCCGTTCGAAAGACAAAAAGCGAGACGCTGTGGAGGCTCGCAACAAGACGAACACGTCTTATTGCAATGACGCGCCAAGCAAGAATCAACTGCTGTTGCAGTTGTTTGCTTGCGTCTTGTTTGCGTGCCAGTCCGGCACGAAACCGCAATTCGCTCCGTTCGTGCCTCACTTCCCGACTCTATCAATACCCAGCGCAGCGACAAATTTTCAAATCTGTTGATCTAGACGGTCGAACAAACTCTGACAAGATTCACTTGTTGAGCCGAATTTTCGGTGTGGTGGAGCAGTCGCTGGGTCTCGTTCTCCTTATCCGACGTCTCGACATCATCCTATTCTCTATCATTTTGCGACGTGTATCTGCCCTGCAGACCGCAGTTTCTAATGTTCTTTCTTACACCAAAAAAATTAACTTGCTGTCAGAGTTGGGCTGAACCTTTCATGTCAGAATCGCTTCCATGGCTAGAAAGGTCAGCTAATCCCCCTCCTGCGGTTTTATAATTTCCGGGTGATATTCCGTACACGATGTACACTCGCAATAAATAATTTTTTTAATTCCAAAGTTCGTCTTACATACCGGAGCGAAGCGGAGGCCATCTTTTAAATGTTGAATGAGGTCGAAGTGAAATGAAATATCTCGTGTCTTGTGAAAAACGAAGGAGATGCGAGCCTAGAGGGGCACGGTGTGAAAGTGCCGCCAATACTGCCGCCGTGCCGCCAGCACCGCCCCTCTGCCGCCCCCAAGTGCCGCCCCCGCAAAAGCAAAGTGCCGCCCCAGTGCCGCCCCCAGTGGCGGCACTTTTGTCACGCTGCCGCCACAAAGAATGGAAGTAAATAGATAAATATTATAATGTATCTGAGTTTATTAACAAGATCTTTTTACCACTTCCTGCGCGAAACTGTTATAAGGTACTACTTTTAATTAAACGTACAACAGAGTGATATCTATCTCCTCACCCAAATTTGGGATGCCTGAGAGGTTTATGCCGAGTGATAAAACAGGGGTAGTAGCAAGCAATTCGCACCTAGTGTTGGTGTTGGTGGTGAATTAAACCGTAGCCGTAAAGATCGGCCAGGGAACGATTTGAACGGCGCTGAGTGACAATAACTCCTCTAGATGTTCTCAGCATAATTTCTGGGCACGAACCGTAACCAAAAAGTGTGCATGCATGGGATTTTGGGGCGACAGACATCAATTTTAGGCCATCTGTGCAGCTCCGAGGTTAAGTAAGACTCGGATAGACCTCAAAATGTCGTAATCTCAAACCATAATTTTTATGCAAACTGCCGCCCTTGCCGCCCATTGCCGCCCGTTGTCACGCCTGGTCACACTGCCGCCCTTTGTCACGTAGTTGCATTGCCGCCCCCAACTGCTGACCCAAAAAGGAAAAGTGCCGCCCCCACAGATATTTGCCGCCCCCACTGCCGCCCCCTACTGCCGCCCCCCCTCTGCCGCCCTTTGCCGCCCCTAGTGCCGCCCTTTGACGCCACTGCCGCCCCCAAAAATAGTTAAATTGCCGCCCTTTGCCGCCATTACCAGTCGAACTTACGCTCAACTGCCGACTTCTGGGTAAGTTTTGTCACTTGAATACATGTGAATTGCTGCAATAACTACACCACAATGTAGGTAAAGATGCTGTATGTAATACTACGGACAGATGGTATGTAACATAAAGTGAGTGCCGCTCCGAGTGCCGCCACTACCGCCCTTGGCGGCAGGGCGGCAGTGCTCTAGAGTTGGATGACGGTGAGGGTAGGCGAACTGAAAAAGCAGCTCAAGTGTTTTCACTGTTCTCAGTGAGATCCACAAACTCGTCCTGGGTGGGAATTTCGCTATTCCTTTTTAATAGACTGAAGCTCTGACTGGATGAATCCTGGGGTCTTTCCATAGCTTTTATACTTCTTGTCAACATGGGAAATATGTGATCCATCCAGGCCATGTGCATATGCTGAGATGAACCGTGCTGCTCTATTTGCATATCGAAGAATTGACAAGTTTGGCATAACCTGAGTGGTTTTCTTCAGGGTTCACTGCCAGAAATTCTGTGTCTCCTGTATGTAGGCTCTCAGTCTCTGGCTGAATAGTGTTTTCCAGTGTGGTTTCTCTGCTAGATACTCTATCTAGAGACTAGGATCAGAAAGATAGGGGATAAGCAGGCACTTGACCAGTTTAAGCTTTCCGCTTCAAACCTTAACTGCGAGCCAGAATATCCCAGCCAGGGTTCAAATTGGTCCGGTGGAGTGTGAGCGAGGGAGAATATCACCGTTTTGATCTGACCCGTGACTCCTGCACAGCCATGCCCGATATGGAGGGTTCCAGGCGGTCTGGTTTAACAATCAGAGCAGTACCGGCAATTTCAAACAGACAGAACTGCTCAGAACAGTGCTGGGCATCATCTGCCAATTCGCAGCATTTGATTTGCTCTCCATACCAAGTCACGCTTTTCTGAGCGTGAGAAACCGGCTATATTTGGCAGGGATAAGCAGGCACTTGACCGGTTTAAGCTTTCCGCTTCAAACCTTAACTGCGAGCCAGAATATCCCAGACAGGGTTCAAATTGGTCCGGTGGAGTGTGTGCGAGGGAGAATAACACCGTTTTGATCTGACCCGTGACACCTGCACAGCCATGCCCGATATGGAGAGTTCCAGGCAGTCTGGTTTTAACAATCAGAGCAGTACCGGCGATTTCAAACAGACAGAACTGCTCAGAACAGTGCTGGGCATCATCTGCCAATTCACAGCATTTGATTTGCTCTCCATACCAAGTCACGCTTTTCTGGGCATGAGAAACCGGCTATATTTGGCAGGGATAAGCAGGCACTTGACCGGTTTAAGCTTTCCGCTTCAAACCTTAACTGCGAGCCAGAATATCCCAGCCAGGGCTCAAATTGGTGTGGTGGAGTGTCCACGAGCCAGAATATCTCAGCAAGGGCTCAAATTGGTGCGATGGAGTGTGTGCGAGGGAGAATATCACCGTTTTGATCTGACCCGTGACTCCTGCACAGCCATGCCCGATATGGAGGGTTCCAGGCGGTCTGGTTTAACAATCAGAGCAGTACCGGCAATTTCAAACAGACAGAACTGCTCAGAACAGTCGTTTTCACATGCTCAGAAAAGCATGACTTGATATGGAGAGCAAGTGCACAGTCCCAGATAGCCAACACACCTGTTGAAACTGCAGGGCCGCCGCCCGAGAGGATCACAGGGGACATGGCGCAGCCGACCGCTCGTGTCCGGTGTTCGAGCATCTCCTACAAAGCGCGCTCAAGCACAACCCGGAAGCAACCCACCACTACTTCCTG
The DNA here is from genome assembly GCA_029378375.1 of Mycena olivaceomarginata. Taxonomy (NCBI): domain Eukaryota; kingdom Fungi; phylum Basidiomycota; class Agaricomycetes; order Agaricales; family Mycenaceae; genus Mycena; species Mycena olivaceomarginata. Next base: position 389,745 of record JARKIC010000096.1, on the reverse strand, counting down.
AACGCGACCGATCCCACGACATGGGTACAAACAACCGAGGTACAAGGTAAGTTATGTTTGTAGTGTCTACGAGAGACTAAATGTGTCGCAGCATGCCACAAATAATCAATACTCGTCGTTCACTGGAGTTATACTGTAGCATAAGCTGCAGCCAGGCGTGCGAGGTTGAGGGTGAGATTGTTAATGAGTCCATGGCAACAAGTCATGTTTTCTTCGACGATGCCTCGTTGCCAAACGAAAACAAAAAAGTTGCTGCCACTCCGATTGTTCATGATGTATGCTGAGATGGCGCGGCGGCGGCCTACTGGCCTAAATAACACGCTCTCAATGTACTACTCTATTGTTAGATGCTTCTTGGCCAAAATTAGCGGATTCCTCGGATGTCGTAAACTGTCGAGCCTAGTTACCTCATAACTTAGCGGATGCGGATACTTCGACGGGGTGAGGATTCCATGGCTCTAAATACTACCGGGGACGCTGTAGAAGAATGAGTTGATCCCGGGGTGGGTCAGAGGGATGGAGGGTCGTGAGTAAACCCTAGGCCGCGTGTAGAGTAGATAGACAGATAAAATATAGAGGGCGGACTCAGCTTGTGTAACAACTCTCAACTCCTTGCTTATAGGACAACAAGGTCCTCGCTCGCGCCACCGGAGCCCCGTGGAAGCCGTTACAACTTGTCATATAACTAGAGGGTCCGTGGAGAGAAAAGAGAACCAACCTCACGCTCCTCGCCCTTTCGAATCACAATCAACAGTGTCACCCATATATGGTAGTATACATGTTCTCAGTCAGGGTCGTAGAACCAGCGGCAAAATCAGATGAAGAAGAGACGTCGCGCTTCGAGAATTCAGAATCGAAGAAAGATCTGACGCTTGGATGGAAGATCTCTCGCGAGCCAATCGGCCTACGCTACATGTGGTCACAGCGTGGGAGTGAGAGAGTTTCATATATATAAGTACTCTAGTCCACTTTTCCTATGCCCTCTATCGTCTGGACCCCACATTTGCGAACTGCCTCCTTGCTGGCAAGTCATTTGAGCCCGGGGAACACATGCACGAACTTGCTTTCCTCCTAGGTCACAATCTGTTTTGTGAAGATCCTCGGCCAAATGAAAAGATCAAAGAATACATCAAAGAGAACACCCAGCATACACCACCATTTTGATGTAATGTCAACAAGAGATCAGCGTCCGGATCATCGGAGAACACTTTTCCGTAACCTTTTTTGGAGATCAAATCACGGATGATCTCTAGATATCTAGCGGAATATATACCCAACATCCTGGAGACCTCCAACGACACTTCACCTGATTCTGGCTTAAATACATTCCGTTGCCTGGGCATTTATTAATAAATCAATCCTTGCATCAAATGTCCGCGCGTCACCAATTCAATCACCGCCGACATAAAGTCAACCCACTTTTTGCCATGTCAAATTGCCCCCTTCCTTCATCTTCTCTCTGCCTCTCCCATCTCTTCCTCCGCTCATTTCTGTCGACATGCAGCCACACAAGCTGTTGCCGCATATATAAAAGTGTGTTGCTGGTGCATGGTGCTGGGCGGCGGATTACCATTGTGTGCATGTCTTGTCTTGTCTCCCACCCACCATCGCATTCTCCTCCTGCCTGCGGATTCGCTGACACGCTCCACAGTACCTTCACGCTCCTGAAGGCGGTCTTCATCCCTTTGTGGATCGTCCCGAGCAGTTCAGTCTGCTGGAAATTGCCCGGAATGCTTGGGTCATTGAACCAGGGGACACGGACCTCTCCATATTGGGGATGGCAGCGCTACTGCCATTTTCACATGGTTCGCTGCAGCAACGAAATAAATCGCTGGAAATTCCCGGGGCGATTTTGAGATACCCCCCGGAAATGGGTTGCCTCTGGATACATTCCCGCGACAAGTCCTGCAATAGGGAGGAAACTATTGCATAAAAGTTTCATTAAATTCTGCAATTTTTTTGACCGAGAACATATTTTGAGTAAAATGTTAACATTGAAGGAACTTGGGGAATTTTTTGTGCCATTATGTATATCAAAAAATGTCACAAAATTCCTGGGAGGGTTCATTAGCCGACAATAAACTTGTGACCTTTATGAAGGTCCTTATCGGACAAAAGGTATTTTGTTTGTTTGGGTGTGTTATATTACCCAAGATCTCCAAAGATCTTTCTATATCTGGCGAGATCTCCAAAGAGGTCCCGGCTTTTTTGACTTCTTTGAAGATCTGTCAAGAACTGGTTTCTTCACGAGTGGAAAATCACTGAGATCTTCAAAGATATCCATTGTTATGCAAAAAAGCATCTCTCTGAAGATCTCTCTCAAAACCTCAATATCTTGACAGATCTCACACCATTTCTTCCTCTTAATTTTCCTCTGGCAGCTTTGAAGATCTTGGAGAAAACAGGCTTTATCAGAGAACCCCGGGATTCCTTGAGATACCAATACCCTGAATCCTCGTCCTAAACCCCATGTGATACTTGCCGCGTATTTGGTCGGCCAGTCCAGTGGCGTCGGCGGCGTAGGTGAAGCGATTTTTATAGATGCTATAGTTGGTCCCATCTCCTTCGCATTTCGGAATACGCAAGAAGAAGTCGAGTTGGCGGCAGACATGGTGTTCGAAAAGAGGTTTGTTGACTAGTAGATGTGTGTGGAGAATTAGATTCGGGCGAGCCCCGTAGCCTATTGAATGGGTGACTTAGGAGGGAATGTTTCACTGAAGAACTGGTTTTAATTCAGCGTAAGACTACGGCTTAAATACAAACGGAATGCATAGCTAAACGTCCAAGGTAATAAATATCAAGTAACGGTAAGTACGAGCATAGGAAAGTATCAAGGAAACCAACGCGCGTTAAGGGAACACGTTGTATCTAAAGATGAGAAGAGTGGAAACAATATAGTAGCCCATGAGGGGATTGTCGCAAACACCGATTTTTCCGTATATGGTAATTTACAAAGCCTCCAATGAAATATGAAGACGTGGTACCCTTCGGAGTCGGTATGCAAATCGAATGGTCCCATTTTCGAGGGGAACGGGTAAGAATTGAGCGTGCTACAGCGGATCTGGTGAAGACATTAAAATTTGATAAAAAATCAGCTGCCCCCTAAGTTCCGCAAATGGCTGTAATGCAGACTCACTATTAGTGCTTGTCTGCGATGATTGTAGGACGCTTTAAAGGTTAATCCTATGCAGTTAAATATGGGATCTAAATAGCTCCCAATGACCGGAATGATCACGGCTATCCATTGGTGGCGTGTGCATCTCAGAAAATGGCTATGGGACTGTGCTGGAAATGAAAGTGTTCGAAAATGCAATGTCACACATTTCAAAATGTAAAGGAATGCAATAAGGTCACGCTTTTCAAAATGTAAAGCATTGATTGGCCACTGGAGAGGTCAATATTAGGATCTGAATGGCAAAGTCACGCATTTCAGCCTTGAGCAGGATCTGTATAGCCCACAGTGACCGGAATGATCAGGGCTATCCATTGCTGCCGCGCGTGCCTCAGAAAATGGCTCTGGGACTGCGCTGGAATTGAAAGTGTTCGAAAATGCAAAGAATTGCGGTGGGGACATCGAAAAGCGCCCAAACCTTTCCCGGAGCCATCGAGACTGTTTGAACCTTATAACACAGTATTTACTGTTCTGACTAATTGTTGGACATCTAAAATCTTTGAGCACCTGACAGCACCTGATATCTTTGCCATTTCTCTAATTGCACGCGGTGCAAGGCGCCATCCAACCAACTCCATGTATCCCTTGGAATCAGACTCAAGCTCTTCATCAGAATCAGAATCTGGTTGTTCCCGGCCGCAGTCCAGCACCCTCAGTTCCACACCAAGTCTCAGCCTGAGCCCCAGCAGCCCCACAAGCACTTCTGGTCCCAGCACCCCGGACGGCGGTCAGAGCTTTGGTCTGGGTCCCGGCCGCAGGTCGAGCCCGAGCCCGAGCCCGGGTCCAAGCCCAGCCATTTCGAGTCCGAGTCCCCATCCCAATGCCCGCCCCAGGCCGAGCCCATTCCCCATTGCGTCCGTGTCCTTTGCTTCATTCGTGCCTGCAGCTGATTGCTGATTTGGATGGTTGTGCCAGCGGAGATGGTTGAGCCGGGATGGAGAGCGGGACAGAATGTCCGGTGCGTACTGATCGTCCCAGCATCTAACTGCTGTTGCTCATTGTTGTTTTTTTTTGCGCAGGCATTCGAACAGCACGTCGCGACGTTCCACCAATCGGATGCGTTCAAGGCTAAGGCGAAGGAAGCCGCTCCTGACATCTACAGACCTGAGGTCATGCAAACTATTGAGGCTGAGATTGATAGGCTCGGCCCCCAATTGGTGAATCTCAGCAAGCAGATACACGGTATGTTAGTCCTGACGTTCCAAAAGCGTGGAAGTGCTGACCTCGGATATCAGAGAAAGCTGAACTCAAGTTCCATGAGAAGTTCGGGACACTACGCTCTATATTTTTTGGGTCCTAATTATCAACTCACAGCTTCGTTCACGACACGCTCAGCGACTTCATAGCCTCCCAATGGTTCGAAGTCACCAAGAACTACAAGTCTGACGTTCCATCAGAGACCGAGACACCAAAGTTCATGAAGACGGCATGGCGTGCTTCTTTCACAAATATCCCAAAGGAAACGGACGCGATACGCACTGCGAGAACACTAGGAGTGAACTCTGAGATGGATGCACTTCCGGTTCCGAAGGGTAAGGTCACTCACGCCTGCGGACACAACCTGATCCCTATGGCGGCGTCGCTGTTGCCTTGGCCGTGAAGTAAGCTCTTCAGGACCATGATGTTGCGGGATCGGTTGTTCTTCTAGGAACACCAGGTCAGTGGCTCCGTAAAATTATTCGAGAGCTTTGGTCGCAGTCGCAAACGCTGAACTAGATTCTGTCAGGTGTCATCCAGGATCTGGTCCTCAGCACAGCGTCGTGACCGGAAGCAGCCTTGCAATTCAGGCTATACGAGTTGAATTCAAAGGAAATCCGTAGATCTTGTCCATCTTGTTTATCTACAACTGCTTACACAGCTCTCAGAGCTCATGTACGGAAGTTCTATTGGCTTACTTCATGGCTTATACTTGTAATAGGCTCTGCAACCCTGGGAAGGCGTCAATGCACAAGATGCTGTCATGCTGTCGCACAACGCCATATCTATGCTCCGACAACAGATTCGTCCAGACCTTCGTGTGCATGGTGTCGTGTATTACAACAAAGAACCGCTGCCGGCTAATGGTGAGGCCGCCTATACTTCCCATCGAGTTGAGAGGCTCATTTTGCACAGTCATTCCGGCGGACATGTCGATGGTGTGGAACATTCGTGCCCCGACCAAAACAGACCTCGATGGTCTGAGAGAACGAGTAATAAATTGTTTCGAGTAGGTTTCTATTCTACAGAACTGACCAAGAGAGACTCACTGCTTTCGGCTTGGACAGAGGCGCAGCGATAACAACTGGCTGTACTGCAAATATTGTTTGTAAACCGCCGGTTCTGACCTCAATCAAAACTCGGTCCTGGGTTTGTCTTTTGACTATTCATGCTTGACTATGTTGTTTACCTGAACATCACTCAAGCCAAGGAGTTCACGCACATCGCGACCGTTCGATGCGGTATGAAGGAGGAAGAGGCTAATGGCAATGGTGCATTCTCGACGGACTTCGTGAGTTACATTGGACTTCCCGTGTTCATCTGCTCATCATGAACACAGGGTAATGTCCCCTACGGTAAGATTCAACGTTTCGTACTGCATGACTGAACTGAGCGTATCCGGCAGCCCTTCCCGGAGTTCATCCGGGTTATGGTGAGGTCCCATTGCTTTGAACTTGTGATCACATCTCTGATTCAAGGACGAATACCTAGCCATTCCAACCGTGCCGAATGGTGGAAACCATACCGCCGAGTTCACGGCAGCAGCAATCACACCGGAAGCCCACAAGGAGACCCTTAAGGTCACAAAGGCCTTGTCGCTCCTAGGATTCCGGGTGATCGACGATGGTAAGTTCTTTAACGATGTATGTACCTGGGTGTGGACCACGAGGTGGTGTTGATCAGTCGTCTTCAGGTTAAGGGTCAGTTCGACGCAACATCAAAGTAACTCCGGCCTCTCTTCAAACGCGTTGTGATGGATATTCGTCATTTATTTATTAATAGGGACTTTCCTAGCACCTAGAATTATGTTTTAGACACACTTAGTCTCCATGCACTCTCCATTGAACCAGAGATGGGGCAATATTCATGAGCCGCAAGGAATATGCCTTCGTTATTAACTTGTAATCTGTATTCAAGAGAGTAACTGGTCTGTAGTTGCTGATAAATGATTTGTCACCTTTTTTATAGAACGGGCATAGGCACCCTGTGTTGAATTTAGTGCCAGCAACGATGCCATGTCTTTCAACGTCACTAAGTGCAGTATAGTAGGGTTCCTTGGATACCCACTTTGATGTTTTCGTAGACCGGTGACCGTCTGCCTACGGAAAGTGTTGTCTACCGACAGTCACTCTGCGCCTTGGACTTTAATTTCGGACGGTCATTTCCTTGCATAATATATGATTATCAAGAGTGCACGCAGGCCCCCAATTCCTAAGGAGCTTCTGGAAGCCACCGCAGATGTCAAACATTCTACCTGCAAGCCGTTTCTCAAGAAGGGCCGCAAGGGAGCTGACACGCTCTCCAATGGGCTTTTAGCGCAAGTCTCGGGAATATTTCGTTCAGAAGTAGAATGGGTATATTTTTTTTGGTTGGAATCAACATTGGGGATATGGAATGAGTGCTCTGGGGGACCCGCAGAAAATTTAACCCCCGGCAAATCAAGTTGTGTAATATTTTCCGTATTTGGTCAGTCTCAGGAATATTTGCTTCGTCCTCATTCAGAAGTGGAATGAATATGGATTTTCCACTCGAATCAGCATTGGGCCCATGGAATGAGTGCTATGGGAGGCCCCCAGGAAATTTAACCCCCAGCGAATTGAGTGGTGTAATATTTTCCGTATTTGGTCAGTCTCGGGAATATTTGCTTCGTCCTTGTTCAGAAGTGGAATGAGTATGGATTTTCTGCTGGAATCAGCATTGGGGCAATGGAATGAGTGCTATGGGAGGCCCCCAGGAAATTTAACCCTCAGCGAATCAAGTTGTGTAATATTTTATTATTTTCCGTATTTGGTCAGTCTCGGGAATATTTGCTTCATCCTCATTCAGAAGTAGAATGAGTATGGATTTTCTACTGGAATCAGCATTGGGGCCCATGGAATGAGTGCCCTGGGGGACCCACGAAATTTAACCCCCAGCGAATCAGGACATCCTAACTCCTCTTTGAAGCCAAAAATCCTGGGAAATGGTCAAGTATTGGATGAGAAATCTTTGTTTGTCCGAGTTCTAGGTTTGTCCGGGGGATAGTACTGGGTGACAAAATTTAAAGGACAGAAATTGATCAATGAAGGTTCCTTAAATTTCCCTGGTTAAAGATTAGGACTAGTAATTCATTCAGTTGGTGAAAATAAGAGCCGGTCTTGCGAGACATGGCCGCTGAGACAAAACGTTCCGGCAAACGCCTGGGATTCGAGTTGCGGTTTCGTGAATTTTCGCGAAGTCTGAACATCGCCGGTTGATTAGAGTGTGTTCGGATGCACGATCCAGATCCATGGATCGTAGACATTTGCCTTATTTAGTAGTCGTGGGAAGATCCAATCCCTGGAGCGTGACAACGCGTATCCTTGCCTTTCGACGCGTCGTGTCTCACGGCAATGCCGTCCCGCCCCCTCCCATGCCCTTCCATTCCAGTGATTTGTGGTTTCATGGAGGTTTAGAAAATCTCTACGGAACGGGACGAGCGAGGGGACGGCCGTCGGAGCGAAACTCTGAACAACCCCGGCTCTTTGTGCCGAGATCCATTTGCATTTGTTTGGAATTGTCATTTGGGCGCATCCTAGCCCCAGAAAAGAAATCTGAGGAGACAGTTCAAACCCAAATTTGCCTGGCTATCTCCCCAGCCAGATGCCAACAATTTCTGCGCAGAATTGAGTGCACTGTGGTGAAAAGACTGATACCGCTTCTGATGCGAAACCCGGCTCTTTGTGCCGAGATCCATTTGCATTTGTTTGGAATTGTCATTTGGGCACATCCTAGTCCGGAAAAGAAATCTGAGGAGACAGTTTGAACGCAAATTTTCCTGGCTATCTCCCCAGCCAGACACCGACAATATCTGCGCAGAATTGAGTACACTGGGGGGGTCTCTCACGTGCTGTTGATAGGGGGTCAGATCCAGAGATCATTCACCCCTTGTCTCATGCAGACCGGCAATTTGTCCCCTTTACCCAGCACATCCATTGCTGCCATTCTGGCTACTGTTCCTCGGTCCGACCGAATATATCCTGATAATTGGCAAGAAGTGGAGGGATTGAGCGGGCAAAGTTCTGTGTTTCAAATGAAGCGTTATCACCGTGTCGAAGCTTGTAGGTCGCATTACGGATGTGAGGATTAAGCTGCTGAGCAGTTAACAATTCACGGCCGCCACCAAAATACTTCGGACAAGGAAATGGTTGCCATAGGATAGAGTCAAAATTTTCGGGCATGTGGGTCATCAGCTGAGAGGTCGTAGTACGGATTTGAAAGGCTACGGCTACTAAACAAAGTGCCAATAAATAGGTGTACGCGTACGAGGACGCTGGGATACTGAGAACAATTGGCCAATTGAGCTTGTAAAGGCATCGGCAAATGATGTGATGAAGCAGTTGATCGAGACTTGGCAGGAAACCCTGTGTCCATGCAGTTGTTATGGCGATGACATCAGTGTCAAAATGGAGGTTGCTCCACAATTCTGTGAGTTGTGGAGGACGTAAGAAGGCCCAAATTCCAGGGTGAACCGCACACAGTCAGTTTAGGAAGCTTTTTGATCCCTCTGCTCGTCTCGTGATCAAAAAGTCGCTCGCCGAAAACGTACCGGTAGCGAATCTACGATAGTCAGGGCTCCTACCAGGGGCAATACAGTCACATGTTTGGCAATTTAAAGCACTTTGTGGCCAATATCGCGCCTGAGGGGATCCTGAATAGACCAAAATGACCGCAATGATTGGGGCTACAGGTACGCAGGCCTCAGAAGATGGCTTTGCAACTGCGCTGGAATTGAACTTGTTTGGAAATCCAATGGCGTGCAGTGAGGGCAATACAGTCACGCGTTTGAAAATGGAATGCAAGAGAGTCACGCGGTTAGAAATGTAATGGATTGCATCGCGGGAAATAGGTTCACGCGGTTGAAAATGTAATGGATTGCATTGCGGGCAATGCAGTCACATGTTTGGCAATGTAAAGCACTTTTTGGCCTCTGGAGGGCCATTCGAAGGCGTGTATGTCGGTGGTACATAGAGGATATTTTGAACATCGTCGTCGCGACCCCGAAGATAATCTCACCGTTTCCCACATTCCCTGGCTCATTCTCAAATATGATTGCCACATTACAGCTTTTTGCGGAACTTAGGGCGGGGACGTTTTTTTTCCATTTTCGACAATTTTCATGAGGAACGTTGTCACAAGCCCAAATTCGATCAGATTGCCTTGAAATTAGGCACGTTAGAATCGTATTCAAAATCTGCAGTCAACGCAATACCGGTATTTTTGATGCCATCAAAAAATGAAATTTCTACCGCAAAATCTCGGTCTTCCGCAAGTCACCTGTAGCACTTGGAGTACTGCTCGGATTGACCTAGATTTTGGATATGTTATACACATAGATGTACTCTAGTCAACATGACCTTTGGATTGATAATATTTGAAGTAACTGTAATTCATTGTGCACCTTATTGAAACAGTCATCCCCCTCCTTTAGAAAATAGAGCACTCAAAGCAGATTTGGGTATGACCACACGTAAAATCATCATGGTTGACTAGGGTACATGTATACGTATAACATTTCCAAAAACTAGGTTGATCTGAGCAGTACTCCGAATGCTACAGGTGACTTGCGGAAGACAGAGATTTTGCGGTAGAAATTTCATTTTTTGATGGCATCAAGAATACCGGTATTGCGTTGACTGCAGATTTGGAATACGATTCTAACGTGCCTAATTTCAAGGCAATCTGATCAAATTTGAGTTTGTGGCGGCGTTCCTCATGAAAATTGTCGAAAATGGAAAAAAAACCGTCCCCGCCCTAAGTTCCGCAAAAAGCTGTAACGTCGAGTTCTCCACCGGTGTCAGCCTTTTCCAGGATCTTTTCAAATACTTCTTCAAATCGTTGGATCAAGCAAATTGGGCCATACATAAACAGCCGTCGAATTCTGCTACTCACCCTACCATGCAGAAGCCCGTGGACGAAATCCGGGACTATGAGCGAGGACGCTACCTTTCAAGCATCGAAGCTGCAATGCGGCTTGCATCTTTCCACATTTCCGAAAAACACCCGGGTGTTAAACGCCTGCCAATCCATCTCCTGGGTCATCAGTACGGCCAAATGGCCCGCAAAGATGGTTCCGAATCTGACGGAACACTTTTGGTTCGATACATGTCCCGCCTCCGCCATCTCAAGCTCGATAACATGACATATATTGAATTGGTTCTAAATGTCGACTGGAGAAGCACGAGCCCGATAAACCGATGCATCCCCTCCAAATTCTCGAGGACGAAACACCCAGGACGGCCGCGGATGCGAATTCGCTTTTACCAACCCGAGCATGTGGGAGTATGTCGGATTCAGATGGTGTATCCTCGACACGGCGATGTCTTTTACCTCCGTGCACTGTTGCTTCACAGGAGTGCAAGGGATTGGATTGATCTGCGCACCATTGACGGAACTCCATACGGGACCTATCAGGAGGCCGCACGCGCTTTGGGGCTGTTTGACAATCGGGATGAAGGAATTGTTGCGTTTGAAGAATTGCTGGACTCCGGCGCGGCACCAGCCCAACTGCGATGGATATTCGCCGTTCTCGCGGTGGAGGGAGGTCCGGCGTTGACGATTTGGGAGGCTCACGAGGACACATTGTCTGCGGATATCCAAGATCGTGCATTGCGGTTTACTGCATCACCGACTCCGGACTTCGTTCGAAACGAGGTCTTGATTGCCTTACAGAGTCTGCTACAAGGCCTCGGCAAATCATTGACGGATATTGGACTCCCTGAGCCAGTAGAGCACGAGGAGGAAGTCAATGCTGAACGTCTCCGCTGGGCCGGCGACCCTGGTAATCTTTGCGCATTCAAGCACGGCCTGACACCGGAACAGGTGTGTAAATCAAAATTGTGTTTTGTTCCATACTGATCTTTCAAAAAGCGCACGGTCTATGAGCGTATCATGGAGGTGTTCGCCATGGATAATCCCCTTCCTCTCCACGTTGATGGTCGCGCTGGCCGTGGTAGAACCTATGTCCTTTATCCGGTGATTGGTGCACTCCGGAAATTGAACGAGATTGTGTTGTTATCCGCCTCCTCCGCATTCGCAGCCAAAAACTACCCTGGAGGTCGAACAGCTCATTACCTGTATGGGATCCCAGTCGACGAATTCAATCCTCATCTGAAATCCTCCGTTGGACCCCGGAGTGATCGCGCAAAGCTCCTTCTCGCAGCCAAATGTCATGTCATCGACGAAATTGGTGGCCTTCATTTCAAACTGTTTGACTGCGCCGATCGCCTCATGCGCACTCTTACTAACTCGAATTGTGTGCGGGGAGGACATATGCTGATCACTGTGGGGGACTTTCGACAGGTATGTAACTCACCGCCACTCAGACACGACCTGAGAGCATTCATAGGTGGCCCCAGTTGTACGGTTCGGAGGACGAACTGCGATTTGCAAGGCGTCCATACGGACCCAGCCAATCTTCCGCCATTTTGAAATTTTAGGGCTCGAGACGTCGATGCGCCAACAATCTGATCTGGCCTTCTCATCTTTTTGGATTCCATTGGAGACAATTATTCCGAGGACTCCGTTGACCTTGGCCGTCTTCAGCACACAGAATCCACAGATCACTTCGTCAACTTCGTCTTTCCTCCCAGTGTGGTGGCTGACCCAGCTATCTGCATTACTCGCGCCATTCTGAGCCCATTCAACGTATTCGTTGACGAGTTTAACACAACCATTCTTCGTAACGTCCCAGGGGATAGTCATTGCTATATCAGCAATGATTCGGTCGAGGGTGACGAAGGCTCGGCCAAAGACGTATTCTCTGATCCCGAATTCTAGAATTCCCTTCAGGAACCCGGGATACCACCTCATGAGTTGGTCTTGAAGATCGGAGCAGTCTGCCGGCTGACTCGAAATTTTGATGCCTCCAAAGGTCTGACAAAAAACACTCGGGTCATTGTCCGCAAACTTTTGCGACACACGGTCGAAATTGAAACAATTTCCGCGGTAGTCGCAGGCAAAGTGGTTGATCCTGTACGTAACCCTCTGATTCACGTCTTTTGCTTTCGCATTGAATACCGCTACCGCACAGATTCGACTTCATATCCCCCGCATCAACCGTCATTTTCAGCCCCATGGCTTCGAGTTTACTGTTATTCGAAAGCAGATTCCCCTCGCCCTCTCTTATGCGACAACTTTCAATGGATGCCAAGGTTTGACGGTCCAAAAGCTAGGCCTCGACCTACGGAAAGAGGTGTTCTCCCATGGACAACTCTACTCCACAATGACTCGCATTCCCAACTCACAAAACGTGCTAATTCTCAAGTACCCCAACGACACATCCACACGTACAACCAATATTGTCTGGAATGAGCTCTTATTGTAAATTGTAGTCATTTTACCAATGCAGCGTGCTCAATCATTCATTCAACTATTCACCAAGTGGGTAGCGGCCGGCTTAGCCGGCCGCGAACCGCTTGTAACATATCGAAGAATTACCTCTGCATGCGAAAGGTGAATTATACATCATTTTCAGATTCAGAGTATTGACTCGCGTTGACGGCCAAAGTGCGGGGCAAACTCCGGCTTCCATCAGTGCAATTTCGTCTTTGGCATCTTCGATCTTTCAAAGCTATCTTTGACCACTTTGGTCTTGGACAGTGGATCACACATCTTTTGGAGGACATCTTTCAGAGTCTTTCAGCTTTGAAGTGCGTCTTGCATCTTTGGGATTCTGTCTGCCAAATATATTTATTGACTCGAGTTAGACTGATGATTAACGTAGGTTATTCTTTCCACTAATGATGGAACAATTGACATTACCCCCCTCTCTAGGATTGGTGTCCTTATCGATCATGATGAATGTGTGTCATGATCACAACATCTGATCATCAACCAGCCAATCCAGGCCCGAAAACAATAAATTCGGGGACCGTTTCGGCGCTGCTGAAACAATAAGATTCCGGCGCAAATTCACCACGCGCCGAAATTAACGCTGAAACCATTAGTTTCAGGCCCGCGAAATTAATCTGCAGTCTGCCTGCAGCCCGTCAGCAGAGAATCTGCAGTCCATCGGCAGTCCGTCTGTAGTCAGTGCGAAATATGATAGGGACAAGAGACCAATTCTGATTCTGAACCCCATTCCTCACAATGGCATTTGAACGCCATGCCTCTCAATCGCATTTTGAACCCTGTGCCCCACAATGGAACCGACCATCCAGCTTCGGATCCAGCTCACCCCGCCGTCAGAGTCACGCATTTCAAAATGTTCTCCATTGACCCGCCGTGCGGAAGGGGCAATAATGCCTCCGAGCGAAACCCAGGAGATGGAATTGTTCAGAATGACCAGGACTATCCATTTCCAAACGAACCAGCCCAGAAAATGGCTCTGGGACTGCGCGAGAATTGAAATCAATCCGAAGGGCAACGAATGCAGCTTCGGGTCCGGCTCACCCCGCTCTCAGGGTCACGCGTTTCAAAATGGTACCTATTGACCGCCCTGTGGAAAGGCAATACCCCACCGTCAAGGTCACGCATTTCAAAATGGTTTCCATTGACTGCCCTGTAGAAAAGCCAACAGTGCCTCCGAGCGAGATCTGAAGGGAGGGAATCGTTCAGAATGACCAGGACCATCCATTTCCGAACGAACCGGCCCAGAAAATGACTCTGGGACTGCTGCATTTTGAAAAGCATGACCTGGGCAACCAAGCCGCATTTTTCAAGCAAAACACGGTGCTACATTTCCAAAAGCATGACCCGGGGGAAGGGAGGGAAGGGGAAGAGACGAGGTATATGGAGAGTAGAGTCAGAAACACGACCGACGCACCTCCGCAATCGCGGTCCAACTCTCCGCCGCGAGGTCCGCCTCGGTCCTGCCCTTCGCGTCGAAATGCTTCCGGAGCCACGCCTCGCCCGCTTCTGCGTGGCTGGCGCTCTGCCCTAGTACGCGTTCGTTAGACCCAATAGAACTTGGATGCGATGGAATGTTGGGAAGGTGACGTAAGTACCTGTGGGCGCATTATAGATGGGCGCATTATAATCGGTCCTCTCAGACACCAAACCGCATTTTTCGCTCGGGTCTGGTTTGCATTTATATGGAAATAGCAAAAGTATGCATTCGGGTTATGAAATACAGGGCAGGGTGATTTGGGTGATGCCCATTCGGGGGAATTCAACGGCCGCTAATGAGGCGAGAGCAATAAAGAGGTCCGATTGATGCATCCGACCGTTCACCGTTGCATAGTACTGCCGCATTTCTTGAGATGTTCTGCGCCGAAAGTTTATCCAACAAAGACTCGGTCCCACAATGGCAGAAGACCTGCCTTCGTATCGATTCCTGATCCTCATTCTCATCTCTGAATCACTCGTACACTCGCCTCCGCAATCGTCTCAAGACTGCTAAATTGGAGAAGATGTCGAAGGTATTTCTTTGAAGACTTTGTTACGAATATGGCTTGCCCTTCCGGCAGGTTGGAGCGGATATCCGCACAGAAAATATTGAAGTATGACTGGCTCATGCGCGAGCCAACCAAGAAGTCCACGACCGAACCAAACTTTCGGGGCTCCTCAGTGTTCCTCGGTACGCTGATACTCTCGAGGCCGAGGAAGAGGACGACAACGGAATCAACGCAGTGATCGAGAGCCCACCAAGGAAGAAACTGGGCTCGCCTCTGGCAAGAAGGAGATGGACGACACACTGATTTTGCACTACAAGACCAAGTCTGATCAGCTCTCGTGGAACACCAAGGCCATGTTTAAAAAGCAGGCAGAGATGGCAGAGGTATCTCGCTTGATTCTACTGGTTGAGCGTCGCTCATTATTTGTAGGAGCTATGGGACTCGGAACATTTCGAAGACGAGATACTATCAGCCTTTGTCGTGCAAGTTTACACACTGATACAATTCAAACCTTTATGTTTGTGAAGGCGAGATTACGGATCGCTCGGACGGGGTAATCTGTATTGATTAGTGGCAACGATGCAGTATGTAGTACCCGTCGTTCTTTGGTCCAAGATCCCAGCTTAGTCCTGTGAAAGTTTGAGCCACCCGTTGAAACGGCCGTTACGGCCGGGACGGGTTGGACCCGTCCGTTTGGGTCTCTCACGCATGGTAGAAACGGACGGGTCGACCCGTCCTGTGGTGCCCAACGGCCGTCGTTTACGACGGCCGTCCCGTTTGATGGACGGGTTGGAGCCCTACTCACATGTGCTGGCTTATGACAATGCAACAATCCACACCGCTCGTGCCCCTGATGCTCTGAGTGCCATTCAGATGACTGCAAAGCCATCAGAAAACTTCAACAAGGTCAAAGGCCCTGATGAGGTTATACGTTGTGTTAGGGTTCCTGTGAACCATGCGCCCATGCCAGCCGTTTGGATCGGTAGGATAGGCAGTGGATAGATTTGCGTGAGTATTGCTCGCCTCGAGCACATACATTCCCGCTGATCCACGTCCACTTATGAGCGCTTCACCTGCTTCACCCTCGCGAATCGTGACTCCCCCGCCTCCAAAAGTTGAGTAGTACCCGGCTTTGTCAAACTGGCTGACGAGACCAAGTTTGCGGATAGGGACGGAGCGTGGAGGGCGTTGCGAAAGGTAAGGTGAACAACCTTTCCATCAACCTTGAAGACTTTGGTGACTGTGCCCTTTCCGACGATAAGATAGGGCGCCGTGCGACCGATCTCGAACCGCAAGTAAAAGGTATGTACCTGCATCGAATAATTTGAACGTGAGAATACCGGCTAATTGACGTGGTTACCAACAGACTTTATCGAGCGAGGTACGAGCTAGAAACAATAAAGTGTCTGTCAAGAGAGATTACCCTTGCCCCAGCTTTTCTCTCCGAAATGCCCTTCATCAACAATAGTTCTGGCTTCCAGATTCACGGTGGCAGGTTTCTGGTGACCTGAATCTCAGCGAGACCCAACAGGAAAATTATACGGAAGAGTATAAATATAAATTCGACAAAGAAGGGGTATTGCTTTTTTTTTTTTGGTATTCAAGGTTGTAGTATCTACCATCAAACAACACCTTTGGACATCATTTGAGGGTGTAGGTGGTTCCACTCCGTACATTTAGTTATGCTTGAGTAGTTTGGGGCTACCAACTTCAGGTTGTGGCGGTGCAGACGACACGTACGCCAGACTTCGGATAATCCCGAACATTTGATGGTTGGCTGCAACGGTACAATTTCCACCCGGATGCTGTGATCGGACATCATCGAAATCATGTCAGCAATCATAGCAATCAATGAAAGTGAAGATAATATATGTCTATTTAAACACTGGATATAGTGAAAGAATTATCTCAAAGTACAAGTTATGCCGTGCGAAGCATCGGCCTCCCCCCAAGTACTCGTTCTTTTCATCAACGGAACCAGGTTTTTGAGTTGGTGAAACTTTTATCAGTGCGTCCTGAGGATGTAATGAAATAGTGGCTGTGTTCATTAGATTTTTGTAGTCTTTTTAAGAGCCTAAACTAATAGATTTAGTGATTATATAATCCACCAAGATGATGCTCGTTCGAATCCGGCTAGTCTATTTATATTTTGTTCTCTTTGTTTCTTAACCTCCACCGGGTCACACCTTCTAGTACTC
This sequence comes from Mycena olivaceomarginata, assembly GCA_029378375.1. Classification (NCBI taxonomy): domain Eukaryota; kingdom Fungi; phylum Basidiomycota; class Agaricomycetes; order Agaricales; family Mycenaceae; genus Mycena; species Mycena olivaceomarginata. The sequence goes on along the minus strand of JARKIC010000096.1, from coordinate 372,823 downwards.
ATAAATATCATACACATACCGATCCATTTAATATTGCTTTGTGTAGCTCTGTGTTGAGCATCGTGCCTTATTTGTAGGGTGAGTATTGCGTATTTTTTTAATTCAAGCTTGTGGTTTCTACCATTCAACAACGGCTCTCATAAAATATTTGAGAGTAGCAGATCCACTCAATAGGTTTGGCACTATGTTTGAGTTAGACTGCTGTTACAGAAATACGCGATACATCTCAGAGAGTTCAACTTCAGTTTGTGGCGGTGCAGGCGAGACGTACGCAAGACTTCGGAAGATCCCGAACACGTCAGATGGTCGGCTTCAACGAGGGCGGACGATTTTAGTGGGAGTGGGACTCATCCAGTCCCACTCAAGTGGACATATTTGTGGGATTGGCTAATATTAGTGGGACTCGATGGTTCTCTGAAGTGGGATTGATCGCAAATGGATCAAATAGTGGGATTGATGCACTTTTCGGAGTCGGTGGCCGACACATGCCGTATTGATCCTTATCAGGTCGTGCCTTTCACTCAGATCTCAAAATACTTCACGCCATAGAACCCTGACCAGCACCATTCAAATTTCCTTACTAGGCCTTCATGTTGCATTAATATTGAATTAATATCAACCACGAAACATGCTGCAGTCCAATGTGCTCCGACAGCATTCCCTTGTCGCCGTACCATTCCGTCGCCTGCCCTCTCCTTCACCCCACCACCATCCTCTGCACTCCGTCCTTTGCCCAAGCACAAGTCCTCTGTTCCTCTGGGCCTCTGTCACCCGTCATGCAGATCTCCACCGCATCTCTGCGCCACTACCCGCCGTTCGGTTCAACTGCAAACCAGTCAGTGCTCGTCAAGACCTTGTCCATAAGTTCCAGTCGCAGGCCCTCCCCCTCGTCAATCTCCTAATGCTCAACTGCAACCCCACAATCCTCTCAAACCCCGCTCCACTCAAGCATGTCGTGCAAGACGTTCAAGACGTTCGTCAAGGCTCTGTCATCGCAACTGTGCCTCAATATAATCTACATTCAAGTCCCCCTCGAGTACACAATGCAGCAAGATGTTGTCAATTATCTCCTCTAAGCTCTTCGACGTTGTATGCATTCCCGGACACGCCATGTTGTATCCTCTTTGTATTTTATCTTCAATATATATCCATTACTTTGCACTTCCTTCTGAACTGGTGTGAACAAGTATTTCCTGAGTATTTTGAGGAATCTAATGTGGCAGGCCTGCAGGCGGCGACGACGCAGCCGCGTATCAATCCAAATGAATACAATTGGCGGTAAGCGAACGTGATGAAGCGAGAAGAAATGAGTCCAGCCCCAGCTAATCTCAATACATCTCAGTCATTAACGGTAATTTTGGACAAATTTGCGATAAGACGAGTTTAAATGAGAAGATTTGTCTAGTCCTCATTTCTTCATTCTAGATACCATTCAATCCCACCGACTTTTCACTGGGCCTCATTCATGACAAGCACAAACTGCAATGAGTCCCATTCACCTGCAGAATTTGTGAAAGACATGTAAGAGCGGCCAAGGACAATGGCTGAAAAATAAATGCCAAAACACTGTGCTCCCGATAATGGCAACTACAATGGGAATCGGGAAGTAAAGGAATCCCGCAGTTGGCGCGAGAGGAGAAAGGAGGAGGAATAGTACAGAAAATGATCGAAGCTCGGAGAATGAAGGGTAGCCTAATTGTTATGCGATAATGCAGTGGCGGAAAATGCAGCAAAGATTCCAACGCAACAGGAGGAAGCGTTGAGGGAAACCCACAGCCCACAGCAGGAAGTCGTAGTTTGACAACAGCGATCATGATCGCATATAGACAACTTGTCCAAACGATTCAGACGGGAAATCCGGAGGGCATCTCGTGGCCCGACTTTTCTAACTACCTCAAGATCATTTGGTGGGTCAAATTTGAGTGTTTTTGGCTGTACAAGAGCAGACTGGGTCTCATAGTACTAATAATGCTCGGATTGACCTAGATTTGTGATACGATGTAGCATGTGAGAACGGTCTCGGGCTCGCATCGCCGCATGCGCGAGGTCCTTGTACTGATGAGAGAGCTCCCACAACTGTGTGGGACTCATAGACCTTGCCAAGGGCAGAAGCAACTGTGCTACTCACTGGTGAGTCAAAGTACTCGCGATGAGCACTTGCTATCATCGTCTACAAATGCCACAGGCCAATACAAAAAATTGAGCCACCCAAAAGTTGCGGAAGGACCAGGGCTATCCATTCTCACCTAGCGCACATGAATCAAAGGGCGTTCGACTGCGGTAAGGGCCAAACTGTCTGTTTTGTTTGAGGTAATGCCTTTCAAGTGGCAGCCTTGTGTATTCTATTGTTTGGATCGGGCGCTGCCAATTTTTTTCGGCATTTTTGGACCACGAAATTCAAGCCTGCGGGCTGTTCTTCAGTTGCGGCCTCGAAGTCACATGATCCTACGGCGGTTCCTGTACCGCAGCTCACCGGCAGTTTCTCAAAATGGTGAGGACATAGAGTTTTACACAGTAGAAAAAAAAATGGGAGTCTGCAGCCGAATCGAGGGGTTTATTCATTCCATCCGCGACATTCCAGATCCCGTAGTTCATGGAGACCCAAGTCTTTGGTAATGCGTAAACTCCAATTCGATAATTTCGATTATCCCTTTTAGTCCGTCGCAGGTACGCCAGCAATCAATATTACAGTAATGTGAGTGCCAATGGTCAGTATCACTATTAAGAGGGAGTGCTTGACAATATTTTATGGTAGGTTGACATATAGAATCTCATGAGCCAAAGAATCGAGACGGTGGTCACTACACCCAAACCCTTTGTGGACAGCATTTGTGAACATCATTGACATTATTTATAGACTTAATTTGTGGGTACTGCTGTTCAGTCCTATGCCAATCACCCTGTTTGTAGGAAGCCCTTGAAGCAAGATGCACCAGACTGCTTCAATGGAGGAGAACCTAAAAAGGTTGACGTGTTTCTGCATGCTCTCACCTTATACTTTGATGGACAAAGAATGGAGCCACAAACAATGGCTACATCGACACTTGGGCCAACGTCGGACTGCTGGCATGGAGAGGGGGAGGGAGAGGGTTGGCAAGAGCTCGAGTTCCAGAAAAAAAATTGTCCGCGAACCAGGTGGTCGGTCTACCGCAAAAGGAAAGTTATGGGCGAATGTGGTGCGTCTTCTGTATGTACCAGATGGTTGAATTATTGCACGTCAAGTGAAATGTTGCAGGTGATGACCTCAGTTGAGTTTTTCTTTGCACGGGTGGTCAAGTTTATTTTGCGCGGGGCTGTGCGCATATTTATCTCTTCCCGATGCAGAAGTGGAATGAGTGCTCATTTTCTGGCGGAACCGTAATCCAGCTGGGTGCATGCAGCCACTAACATGCGCGCAGAAAATTTAACTCCCGGCAAACCACGTTGTCGAATATTTTCTGAATTTTGTGGCTGTGCACATATTTTATCTCTTCCAGATGCAGAAGTGGAATGAGTGTTCATTTTCTGGCGGAATAATGATCCGACTAGGTTAATGCAGCCACCAACATGCGCGCAGAAAATTTAACCCCCGGCGAACCATGTTGTCAAATATTTTCCAAATTTTGCGGCTGTGCGCATATTTTCACCCCTTTATTAAAATTACGTGCGTCTGTCTGTCTGAAGCCATTTCAAACTCCGCCATCTGTCAATCTTTGCACTAGCCTTATATTGATTATCAGCTGATCTTGCAGACCGGCCCGTTATCCGACCGGCCCGTTCTCCACATCGATCAATAATCAAAACGTGGTCCCAACTGCCACGTGACCGTCGCGTCGCGTCTTTTTTCTGCTGTCGTCGAGGTCAATTGGGTTGTGATCTCGAAACCAAAGCACCCACCAGAAACACAAAAAATCATGTTCCTTCATCTTTCCTACTTCAATGATCAGATGCTGTTCATCTCTCTCCTTATAAAATTGCGGGTGTGCCCCATTCATCAATTCTTAATCAATTCTGACACATTATGAGTTTCAATTTCATCAATTCTGCCCTTAATTTGAAGGATGTGTGCCGGGAAGAAAATTCTGAACATGACTGCGACCCGACAATTATATTTTCTCCGAAATGTATGAATTTACTTGCATTTCTATTTCATCAATTCCGCTGCTTTGAAGGATGGGCTGGGTAGAAAATTCTAAACTTGACTGCAACCTAACAAAGACTACAAGATTCATATACTTATTGTCTTGCTAGAATTCGGTCCACACTCAGAGCTGCAGAATACAAATTGCAATACATGTACCGCCAGTGGTTTTGGCAAAAATTAATTGCCAGCATTGTTTGGGTTGTTAGCCAAACCACTTCAATTAGAATTTTGCTGAATTTTTCATGAATTTCATGAAGTTTTCGATAGTTTAGTCCGTACTTTACTTGCATCATTGCCTCACACACAAAAAAAAAAATGAGTGTTTTCTGAAAAATCGACTATGCGATATAGCAAAATTTAAAAACTTATTTCATTACGAATTGGGCTGTCCATTTTGGGGTATCTACAAAACACTCAAAACGACAACATTGCACTGCACATTGTGACCCCCTAAACTCCATTGATACCACTGTACATCTCCTTCACATAGCAACTTATGTCTCTCCATTCGTCGGACTGATTTTATTATTTGTTTTCTTATGCAAACGGCTGTAAACCCAGAGGTTCTACACCCCCTGATGCCGTACACCGCGGCAGTTTGCCGCCCTTGATTGTTGGCAAATTGTTGGGTTCCCATGCTACCGGCCCGCAGGCAATCAATGATTCGGCATTGCCGGTACTACGTCACTTCCGACAAGCTTTGACAGACACTGCCCTGAAGGATTAAATATGCTCAACAAGGATCATGAAACACTTTAGGACCCTTAAGCTACGTCGTATACACAGATTGTTGAAAAAAGGGAGCAAAAAAGGGAGCAAAAAGGGAAGAAAAAAGGAGATAGATGTGGGGGGTTTCACAGTAGACTTTTTCCTGCCCTTTTTCACAGCCTTTTTTTGGATTCTTGCAGTTTTTGAGGTATCGACTTGGTTTTTTCCCCTTTTCTGCCCTTTTTGTATGCCGGGTGCTAGGGGGGAGGGGAGATCTGGTGGAGATTGATGGGAAACTGAAAAAGGGGGGAAAAAGGGAATGAAAAAGGGCGCAAAAAAGTTTATTGTGAACGACCCTATTGGCAATCACATTTTGAACACTGCGGGTATGCCGTTCAGTCTGGCTTCCTCGCCGTAGAATTGCCCAGCTCGGAGCCTCAAGTTGGAGGAACTCTCAGTTTTATTCGGAGACCAATCTAGGGAAATTTCATTTGATTTCTCCCAATGTCTAGGCCTTAAGGGGACTCGAGGCTGAAATAGTGGCCTTTCAAAAGTGGGAGACGGCGCGAAGCGCCGTCGACCGCTTGTTATCTCTTATGGATAGGGTGTCATTTGAAAGTACGTACCAGCCACATCGACAGTTTCTCGATAAGAGGTGGTCTCAAACAAAATTGCCAAATTTGATCCTTAGAAATCGATTTTCACCGGAATTACATCGCGGCTTTCGTGACTGCCAATGTTGTTGTATGTGACGGGTGACATCCGGCGACACGTGATTGAGTGACATCGCGCGGATTCCGAACAACTGAACTGAATTTCTATTTGCTGTACCTGGCCCAGAGCCTATGCCGCAGTACTCTAGGTAACTAGACTGGTTTGTAAAGGTAACTATGATGGAGCAAGCAAGGGACCATTTTTTATAACTACGAGAGAGATGAGAGAGTACTGTTCCATTTCGTTCAATTCGTACGGAACTTTTGGCGTGTGACATCAAATACGAAATGATCCTTTCGCATGCGGGCTTGCACCCTGTGTGACTTACGAAATTTTCGTATAAAACTGCCCCGCAGGGCCGCTCGGGGCGAATTTTTTGTGTTAAAATTGGTGAGAACCTTTCGTATTGAGCCCTTGTGACCCTGTGACCTAAGAAATATTTCGTAGATTTTTGGGCTTGTGGCCTGTGACCATACGAATTGAAGGAAATCGAACAGTATAGAAATAATTATAATGATTTTCCGGCCTTGGCTTCAAGAGGTGGATCGTTCAATTTGATGCGGAATAAGGGAAATCAGTGATTGATGCCGGATCCCCGCGGAATCACAGCCACACGGTTCCCGACGCCATCCGTTCTCTCCTCGCTACGATTCTCTGGTCAAGGAAATGGGTTCCAGTCCACCCCGTAAAGGACCGTCGAGGTAGGTTTTTATGTAGAGATAAACCCACCTCGACGGTGCCATCCGCGACGGACACTAGTCAACTATTTGTCGTCCTTCCCGATTAGGCTACATATGTTCCCACCTGCTGCGTGCGTCGGACGCCGCCATGGACGCTTTGATTTTTCAAAAAAATCTGGCCATACAGCCCACATCTTACTGGCACTTCGGGGGGGTTCCCTGGCTTCACACCACTTGTTTAACATGCTTGTTTATGCGCATACAGCGTTGATTGATCAAATTCAGCTGGTCATTTAGTTGTCTACCCCCCCCCCCTGCTCGGCCTACTGGCTGCCCTTCCCTTCAAATCCATCCTACAAGCGTTGTCCTATGATGATTTGCCTTTTATCTAATTTTTTGGTTCTACATACTCTCGTTTTAGATTGTTTAAACTCCCGGAACATGGCGGCGGACACGTCCGATGCACGATTGTACACTTTCCCTTTGCTTCAATTTCTTTCGGTTCAACACCTTACTTTAACCAATATGCCTCCTCTAATAGTAACATTCTCTCTAGGTTTGATTTAATCATGTCTTCATGCTCGGAGCATTGCGACGGACACATCTGACACTCCATTGTAGTACACTTTCCCTTTTCTTCAATTGTTTTGAACACCTTACTTTAAACCAATACTCTCCCTCTAATAGTAACATTCTCTCTAGGTTCAGTTCTCAATCAACTCCTTCCCTTTGCTTCAATTCCCTGCTTGCGCAGTTACTTTCCACCTGATGTTTCCTCTCATCAAGTTCAATTGACTGTCTTTGCACTTACGAAATATTCATTGGCCTGCTTCGTTTGCCTTGCTTCTGTGCGGCACTTCAAACAGTTATTTTCGATCTAATGTCTAGTCCACAACTTGAAGCATCCTGACAGTGTCTTTGCGGACCACGCAATAATATTCAAGGTCGCACGACATCTCATACTTGAGAACCACATATATCTGTGAGCATCTATGGTTCAAGTTCTCGTATTCACATTTCCTTGCTGTGCAGTTCCCTCAACAATAATCTTAATATATTTCTGGAATGTTCTTCTTTCCCATGGTTGGATTTGAACAATAAATCGTTGAAAATCGGTAAGTGATGTGGTTCAGCAGGCGGCGGATGCCTCCGACACCGCCGGCGGTGGCCGTCAATCCTCAGAACTCCCCAAACCTAATTCATATCTGCGCAGATTCATGTTCTATCCTTGAATGACTTGAAACCTTTCTGTTTGAAGCGGGATGGGTTGCAGAAAGCTCTGGGGCAAACACCGGGCCGGAGATTGATCGACCAATCAGAAGCCGAATAAAGATGGTCCGAATGCAAAACATTTCCTACACATGCGATACTGAACCAAATACTATGACCCAGACCGCAAACAACAGGCATGCATTGCCCCAATTGAAATTGGTGCGCATTTCTCACCCTACATCGATGTTTATGAGGGTTATCGAACCGTGTAAGAATAAGCCCTAAGTTGAACTAAGTTTGGGGACCGGCACTGCCGGTGATCAATGCGGCAGATTTGATCATGTTTGGTTGGCTGGGGCACTCGGTTCCAACCTCGCAAGCGTTATAACACTCTTCTACTCCAATTTAAAGAAAATCTGAGTTTGCAGTTCGAAATTAAACTGACTAAATATCATAACTACGCAGCCCAATCCTTTATTTACCTCAACGGTGTAAGTTGGTAAAGGTCACAATGTGACATCATCAATATTCAGACGACGCGTCGACTTTTTTCCCTTCCCCTCAGCGCCTCTGCCAACAGCTAGGCCTCAGATCTTGCTCAGCTCTCTTCAGACTCGTATGAAGCTGTTACCACCGTGTTCTTCAACTCCCCTTCTCCATGGCACGACCATCCAGACGTGCGGTATCTTCACGGCAGGCTGCCTCCACTCGGGACCATCCTGACACCACCGATGATGAGAGCGGCACACCAGATGATGCGAATCCAGTTCCGAATCCGCAGGTCGTCCTCCATCCCTCCGCGTACAACTGCTCGAAAAGAAAGCGCGAATCTCGGATTTAGAAGCCAGATGCTTTCTTGGCCTCTGGCTATTGTGCTTTGCAACACATTTCACCACTGGCTTTCCAAGTGAGCTAAGTCTACCCATATTGACAGGCGCTGGCGCGACGTCGTAATTTGGTGGTAAGTCGTTGCCCGCACTCTTCCCCTCTGTCGAGTCCAAGATCATCTTGGACATCGTCTCCCACGCATTCATGCCGCTGGACCTGCCGCGCCTTCTGTCACCCCTTGCCGCTCGCCAGGATTATGTTGCAGACTAGTGCTGTCCCAATTTGGAAGCACCCAAATGATTAAGTCTCGATGGGTTTTCAGAAAATGCCCAATTTACTTTTCTGCAGCAACGGAACAGGTACAGTGTACTCGGTATGCGGGAAAGTAACCGGAATTTTCGATTTTACAAGCAAACACAGGTGCTGTAATACAAAAAAATTGAACGTCATGAGATTCAAGTCCTTTCTTTTCTGTCGCCACTATCGCCTAGCAACTTCCGAGTCCAGCTCGATAAGCTGAACTCAGGATGGGAGTTCCACGATAATGTGTTGTCGGTCGAGGCCCAGATCCGTTACAATCGACATTAAAAGCAAAAGAACAAGAAGGCAGCGACGGCGCCTGAGGCTCTTATCCTCCTCAATTGTTGGGTCGGATTCTTCCCGTTCCGAGGGATGATTCCCTTCGAGACTGAGGCATCCAGCAGGGTGGTTGCCCGTGGATGCTGGCGTGCTTCTGTGCCGCAATAGTGACGTCCGAATGCGACATGCGATAGCCCCCAATGCAACCACAATTGCGGTGCCAAGGAGTGCAGTCTGCCACAGGGGGGGAAGCCTGGGATTATGGTGATTATGCAGCTGTTCGATTCACGACGGAGCATTCACGAACGCATGACGAAGGTTCATTTGTATCTGATAATCGAAGCTATATCCACCACATGGATCTGGGATCCTTACTCCGTCCGATGCAACTGTGGACCCTGAGGATTGCACAAAGAGTGTACTGATGAAGCTTTGCTCGCGGGCATCGTCCGCGCCTGAGTAGATTGCTCCCGTGTGGTCGATCGGCAAGGCCCAAGCTGGGCCGGATACCAAAGCCACAATTAAAGCAGACAGGCGGAGGGGAATCCTTTTGAAGTGAGATTTGGCCATCGTCGTGGGGTGGCCAGATACAAGGGCGACAATCGTCACCGTGGGAGGTGAGATGGTGAGCACGAGGCAAGCCGAGGAGAAAATAGGGTGCCGTAAGCGTGAGAGTTTACTGGTCCGAGCTAGTCTCGTAGCAATCAGGGTCCGATTGTTGGGCGGCTGCCTGACCACGCAATCAGGTGGCTGTGCCCACAGGCGTTTTTTTCCTTCGTACCACGCTCGTTCCATTGCGTTCATCGCATCATGGGCTTGGAAGATTCCACTGGCCGTCTGACTCCCAAAGAATATAAACAACTGTACATGGCACGCGTTGATTGTCACTTAATCCATGGGTGCGAGATCTCACCAGATTGTGAGTTTTTTACGGAAAATTTTGAATCTTCACTCCCATTCTTGTTGGAGTTACGAGTGCTATGTGCGTGCACTGCATCGCCAACTGCTAACTCCGAGATTCATTTCCTCTGTTGTGTTGCCGTACTTTGTGGTTGACAAGTTAAATAGGTGCTTTAATTATAGTACAGTAGTTTATATGTAGCGTAGTTTTGAATGGATTCCCCGCGCGTTTGCAACGGGTTCACTGCTAATATGGGATTGCTCTATTGATTCCAACAATTCTATGATCGCGCCGCTCTTCACCGAAACTGGTATCATGCCTCTCCGAGTCAGACGCTACTTGGTTCTGCTATCATATCTCCGTTACCTTCTGGGCCTCGAACCGACTCACCTTGCAAGAGCTAGCCTGAACAGTTCGCTTCAGCTTGCAGTGCATGGGAAAAAGTCGTGGTTTGGAGATGTGTGCAAAGCAGCTTCCAAGATGCCTTTTCAATAGGGTGTTTCACGACGAGTTTTTTGACCGTTTTTTGATGTTTTTTCAATACCTTTTTCATGTCTTTTTTCAATAAAAAAACACTCAAAAAACACGGAAAAAACGCGAAAAAACGCGTGAAAAAAGGTTCGTCGTGAAACCCCTCATCGGGAAACAGTCATCAGTCACAATTGCGTCATAGTGACGGTGAACACACCATCTCCCATCCTCTCCGCTGCTGCTGCCGCCGCCGGCATGCCCCACGTATCCCTCCGCCAGAAGCTTCTGCATGGCGCTTATGAGTATGCAGCAAAGTTACAGAAATGGTGCAAACAAGAGAGAGTGCAGGAGGCTGACCAGGCAGAGGAGGAAGCCATTTGGGGCGACCAGATGAACGTGTAGGCTGGTCCGATTTGCTTTGTTCTTTCTTCCCATGATGGCAGATGAAGGGTGGATGGAGGACGGAGCTGGGCAGAGCAGAGTCAGAGGACCGGAGCTGAAGGATTAGTCAGAAGCCCCTGAGCAAAAGGGAAAAAGAATCGAAAAACGAACTCGAAAAAAGGGCCAGTGTGACATAAAAGGGGTAGGGGCCTTTTATGCATGGGGTCAAAAAACGGTTGTGTTTTTTCCAAATCCTTTTTTGATGGGACCGAAAAAACGTTCCGAAAAATGCTCGAAAAAACGATCAAAAAACTCGTCGTGAAACACCCTAATGCCCACCGCCGGACATGCACGACGCGACTCCGAAATCTATCGAAGATTATGGGAAGCTTGTGGTCCAATGGGCTACGAAATGGCTTCAATGTCAAATCGACTCGTCCAACTAACTATACTTGATACAAGGCCGTCTGGAACCACAAAGGACAAACCTCCACAGGCAAATCACTCTCTTTCTACACCATTATCTGTTCATGGTGAAGACGCAAAGATACAGAGAGGCTCTGACCTCTATTTTGCTGTCCACTCACCTGTTGGCTGTAGAAAGATTACGCTATGTGGACCATGCGAAACCAACAATACCTCGTGAGCAACGCTCTGCAGATTCTGCTTATGTGCTGTGGAGACTCCTGAACACGCGCTCTTGGAATATAATGCATCTAATGCACTCCTCGACTTGCGCAGGTCATTTTTGGAGAAACTCCTCACCACAGCCCCGAATTTGCGAGAGCGAAGGGTAGACAGGAACAGCCTTACGTGCTTAAAGGCCATGATCTACCAGCGCAGCACGATTGTTTTGGTTGCTAAATTCGCATATGATGTCCTTGAACTGTTCTATTCAGTGCCGATACATCGAGGATAATTTGTTGGGCGCAGAGGTGTGGTGCTGTTCTGGTGAACTCATTTTTGCTTCTGTGTTTTAGCCAGGACGTACCGTGGGGCATGGGATTTCTCATGGTATCTGCGACCTTGTTCTGGAGAGGGCATGGAGGTCCAGGGGCGATGGTATAATTTAGCTTGCGTTGTACACCGGGATAATCCCTGGAAACCGGTGTTCGCTATCCGGACCGTGCCGTGTAATTCTGTCTACCTACCTACCAGGAGTGTTCAAGGTGACCCGGTTCTTCGGGCCGGAGCGGCCCGGAATTCCGCTCAGAATCCACAAGAGTTCACAGAACCCAACTGCATTCAATCTAGTGGCCCAATTATATTTTTCCAATAGCTACAATCTATTGCTGTCCTTGCAGAATGAACATTTGCTTTGTATCCAACATGCTGTCGTCCGAGTCGCCGTCTGATTCGGATTCACGGTTGTCAGAAGGGGGCTGATTAGGTGACTTGCTCGTGCCTCGCTTCCTTCCTAGTGTGGCGGGAAATAGGCCGGAGGCCTGCTCCCTCACTATGGCCTCGATAGCGCATCTGACTATCTACACCCCCCAATTTGTCCTTATTTCCCACCCGCCCAGGGTTTCTGAGCTACTGGGGCTCTTCTGCATGTAGTTACAAGTGGAATAAAAGTGTATTGAAGCTCATTCTATGGATACAAAATACCTACAGTCCCTAGTTTCTTCGTGTGCGCGAAGGGGACCGATCATTCGAGGCCCCTCCCCTCCCTCGCTGCGCTGGGTAGTGATGCCGCGAGCCGAGTTCGAGGTAGCTCAAAGGTGATGGCCCATCAAACCTCGGAGCAGCTCGAGGTGCCCGAGTTCAGCTCGAGTTGGCTCGAGGTGATTGCCCTAAATGCAAACACACCCTTCCCCCCTCGTCGATGAGGACTGTGCACCCCCTCAGAAAAATATCATATTCGCCTATTCTGCCATATGATATGTTCAGACTTCTTTATTCCTTTTGCCCGGCCAAAATATGTGAAGATTTGGCCGAAATGGCCCAAATCCGCATGATGAGGACATCGTGCATCAGGGAAAACCCAATTGCTATGGCTTTTATGAGGTACTCTATAGACACACATAGACGCACATAGACGATATAGCAACCTTTCTATAGCGTCTATGGCGTCTATAGTGTCTATGTGGGTCTATATAGCAGCTCATAGCAATTTGGAGTTTTCCTGATGTGCCAAAACTCCCAAAGTATTCTGTTTTTTCAGCAGTTCCACTGAGGGAAAAATTGCCTTGATGCCTCAAAAAACATTTCTCAAGTTTTCGACTTAAATCTATGGTGCACGTCACTTATTCACCACCAAAAATGTACTAGTCCTAAATCTGCCGGAGGCGAAAAAAAAAATTATATATACCTCTTTGGGCGCCTGCTGACGCACATTTGGGTCACTCTTGAATCTGCCCAGACAATGTGAATGCCACTGAGGCATTAATTAGCAATATCGACAACTAGTGTTGAACTTAGTCTTCTGCCCTAGATCCAGAGGACTAAAGAGATGGTTCAGTGGCTATATTCTCTTATATGAACGATCCCCTGAGATATTCTGAGGCACATATAAGTGGTAGGGACCCTGGTCGGGTGTACAGTCCCAAATTGGCTGAAGTCAAAAGAATTACTCCCTCAATTTTGGGTTTTGAAAAAATCCCTCCTGTCGAAAGTTTCCTCTTGCCAAGCTGAGTGTTGGGATAAGAAATCCGATTTTTTTTTGGAGGCAGTAATTACGGTTGTCACAAATAGGTGAAGCGCACCATATTTTATTCCGCCACATCCTAAAGACATTATTTACTGTACAGTGCTGCTCTCTTGACAAGTGCGAACCGATGACATCAACGGGATTTTTTCGACAGGAAGGCAATCAGGGATGGGCCCATGGCTGCCAAACAGAAAATCAGGCATTGATTGCCACATAAGAGGTCTGAAGAGTAGCGCTGAGGGACTTGGGAAGGAAAGCGGCATCAGTGGAGCTCGAGCTAGCTCTTCGCGCTTTCTACTCTGTCCCTCTCCCCTCCCCCCCTCCCCCCCTCCCAAACCCTAACCGGCGAGGCGCGACGGTATAGCTGGGACGGGCCTACAATCCCAGTCATCAAGTGATCCGGAGTACGTACTGCTACCCCCGGCCCGGGGCCGCAAAGATGATATAAGTAATTGAAAAGCAAACGAGAGGACCGATAGGTGATGAGCATTCCAGGACCCCCCAAGAAAGCCGACGTTGCTGGACATCGTTGTCGTGATATATGCATTTTGTTGGTGTCTAAGCATCATGCTGGCCATTGTCTGCGCCATATTAGCGGCAAGATTTTGTAGGTTCAAGATGTATGTCTGGAGCCACAAGTAACCCGCTTACACATATCAACAGCTATCTTCTTGTCGTTGACAGTTGCATTGGCGTTGACAGGTGGATATCGGCCCATTTGCCCGACCATTTGCCCTTTGAACGACAGTGGATTGGTGGGTGGGCGTTGACATCCTCAAATGCAGACATAATTAATTATTAACTCATCTTTGGCTGGACAAAATTTCATCCTCTCACACCAGAGGCTGTAAAAACGAACCGGAAAATTAAAGAATCGGATACCCCGAATTACGGAATCAGATGCAGGTAACGACACAATTTACACGCCAAAGTGAGCGTGACTACCACCACCCTTGGCGCAACTCACCTGGTATGTATCTTAGTACCCGATGGCTAATGTCTTACAAAGGACTCCACACAGACATCTATTATCCTCTAAGCCTTGAACAGTTACACCAGCGGCTACTGTGGGTCGAAACCACGGTCCTGGGGTGGCAGTTGGAAGGGTGAGTTCTTATCACTGCAGAGCCGGGCAATTCTGAAGGCTCTCATCAGGAACCACCCATCCAAGCCTAACGCAGGGCATGATGATAATGGAGATCACGGCCGAGCAACCTCACCTCTTACTTGCACCCAAAATAGCGCAGTAACGAAGAGAAGTGAGCCCGAAAAGAAAGAAAGGACGAAGGCGACCGTCCGACGCTCACGTCGAGCTCATAACGCGAGACACCCGAGAGCATCAAAAATTGCGAAGATCCTAGATGAGCGGCGGCACGGCAGAGGATGGCAATATCAAGTTCGATGGGTTGGAGGCACCCGTGACACTGAGCCGGAGTCTCCGGTCCTGGCCCTAGCCATGGAAAATGGACACTAAAGTCACGACACTAGCCGTATACCTCTACTGTCATGGGTCTGAGTCTATTTTCCCACCCCTTTTGGAAATGAGGCGATGCCCGGGGTTGCCCCCCTCTTGTCTCCGTTGGAATCACCGGAGATTGGCCCGAATAAAGCGCAACCACTATTTGGCCAATACACAGGACTTGATCATGCAGTAGTTGAAGATGTGGCGCCGACACAATTGGCAGAAGGTCAAGAATAAGTTGACTCGGGATTGCGCAGCTTGAAGATGAGTGAGTGTCCAATACTTGCAGTCTTGAAGCATGCGTGACTCCGGACGACCTTGAGGACCATGCGGGATGATGTTTGATGCTGCGAGATGCTTGATAATTGAGGGAACTGTCGAGGCTTCGGACGTGTGACGCAGACTTGCGTTAACGCTTGGACTTCAGTCTTGAGAGGATCTTGACAAAGACGCATTGGCGGCATTGCATGCAAGGACGACCCGGTAAGAAGATTGTGAAGGGGGCAGGACTCGAAAGCGGCAGGGTGATGGAGGATGATGGGAGAAAGAAACCAAGCAACGGGAATGCGCACGGCTCTTTTGAGCGGCCATTGAGCGCGTGAATAAAGGGCAGGTGGTCAGTTTAAAATAGTTTACACATCATAGCGCACAGCCCGTCGAAGATTCCAGAAGTTAAACTGTAAGCGCTCTCGAGCGCTCCGTCGAAAACAAATAGTTGCAACGTCGGTAATCAGCGGTGGCGTGGGAAAGTAAACATGTACATCGTGATACGAGGCATCTGCTTAATATACGTAGGCTCGTCCCCATCCGGTATCCAGGTAAATAGAGCCAAATCCATCACTCGCTAACGCTCGAACAGTCCTGGATACCGGCTGGGCCCTCTCGGCGCACTTTAAGCGGGGTTTTGCTTCCCCTGCCATTTCAGAGGTCGGTACTTTGGATAAATATGCCCCCAACTTTGAAAAAAAGTGCTCAAACTTCCTGTATAAATAATTGATGGTTTTAATTCTCTATCCGATGAGCCCCCCATGTTTTTTTTGATGGCAGATTTCATGTCGTCGTTGTCGTCAAATGGTCCGTGCACGGCGACGAGCTCGACTTAGTGTAAGATCCCAAAATAATGTGAGCTCAATCGACTTGAAATCAGATTCTGCCCCACTTTGGTATAGGAAGTTTTGACACTTTTTCAGAGCATTTCAGAAGCTCCCAGGTCGATTTTTTCCAAGTCAGGACCTCTGAAATGGCGGACCATTCAAAACCCCGCTAAAACAGTACCAAGAGGGCCCAGTCCGTTAACGATGATCTCCCCGTTGTGCACTCTTTGTCTGATTGTTGGCTTTGTTTGTGTGATTTTAGTAATTCAGGCTTACGTCCCCGTCTCTGACTGAGATCCTTCGTTAACGTCGACTGGTTCACGAGTCTATAATATACGAGGTATCACAAACTTTTTCGGGCCTTGAAAGTCACTCAGAAATGCATTTGGGGCAAAGGTGAAGTTGAATACAAGAACTGGACTCACTAGGTTGAATTTATTCCCAGAAGAGCATCAAATGCTGTATGATGCAAAATATAATATCTTTTTAGATTTCCACTAATTGGGGACAAATTCCCCCGAATTATCTACCTATGTTTCAACACGATCCCTGCAGAAGTGACCGAGATATATGCAGATCGGTCGCGAAAATCGAAATCGACCCCCGGTCCGGCGAGCCAGACAATCTCAGAGAGAGGCTTGGTCCAAACTACCGAAAATGGTTCGGAAGCGATTTTCTCGACCATTTCGACTCGGGTCGGTCATGGCGACCACCTACGTAGTGAGTCCCTCATTTCTGCTTGGTCCTTCATTGTGTTGAATTCCTTCCAAGCCGCTTATGCTGCAACTAACCGCGACGACTCAATATTGGAAAGGATGTCGAGCAATGCACTCTCGCGTGTGGCCTTCCTCACACTTGCATTTCGTCGGAAAATCAGCATCGGATAAATACACTCGGACCGCTCAATTGAACTTTGCGAAGAAATGTTGGCCGAGTGCATGCCGCGTTGGGCTGGGAGAGATTTACTCAGGCTTCGCGAGGAGTTCAAAATGAAATGTTCTGAAGAAGAAATGTGGCGCCACGGGAAAAAATTCTTTAACTTATCCAAAACGCCGTGCATGTCACACGTGCCATTCTGGGCCACCAAAAGATTCACTACTTCTCACCACATAGTTCACGAATCTTCGGCTGTCGTGGCCCAATGCGGGCTGGTCGCACTTTGAGGCGATCCCAAGTGCTTTCAGTTTTTTTGGAATCCTTTGTAAATACATGCACTCGAGCAGATAATTAATGGTGTCTTGGAGAAATGATCTATCAAAATACAGTTGCTCAGGTGAATCTAGGTTAACAGGCATTTCAGGTATGCATATGAAGCTCAGAGATCAAGGACCAAGGTGTAGAGGACATTGCCGCAAGGTCAAATCGACACAACAGAAAAGGACGCGGGGAAATTTTCTACGGACAAATTCCATCCTAAGCTTGTTCATCAACTCCGGTTCGGCCACCAGCTAGTGTGGAGGCGGTTTCAGCCCCGCGGCGGAGCTCCAATCGGGTGAGTCTCGTGTCCAAGTTGTGAGCCACGATTTGAGCTGCACAAGTTACTCTGAGCTGAACTGAAAACATATCCAAGAGAGGTGTGACTCACGGTGGAGAACTATCCAGTATAGGGATGCGCCAGCGAGAACGGTTAAGGAGAATTTTTCGACTCCGCGGAACTTGGGGACACGACGTGTAGTTATTATGGGACGACGCATAATTGTAATGTCGACGTCGGACCCCCTGTGTCTATATAAACGAACTCGGTCACGGGAGTACGCGATGCCGGTTGATGGCAGGAACCTATAGAGTGGTACCTCACGGGAAGCGGGCGCAACTGTTCCGGTTCCCTGCGTTTGTGTGCGAATCTACTTTCAGCGCTCCGAGGTCGGGGTGAAAGCCCCTCTTAGGCCCTTGAAATTCTAAGCAAGACTGTCTCTTCAGATCATTTTTTTCAGATCATTTTATTTTGAATTCCTCGCGAAGCCTGGGCCATTAAAGCACTCCCAGCCCAAGGCGTGCACTCGGCCAACAGTTCACAAATTTCAATTGAGCGCTCCGAGGCCGGTTTAAAAGCAGGCTTTGAGGCGCTCATTTCCGCTGCTTCTGTATCAATTTAAGTCTGAGAGTGTTCGCCTCAAACTGAAGTCATCACGAGCGGGGGCACGCATTGACGGTGGAGGAAAAGAAAGAAGGATAAGGTTGGGGCGAAGGCCCGAAAGGCCCTCCGGCGAAAGCTGGAATGTGAAAGCCCGGGGATCCGCCTGAGTGCGATACCCACTTACTAGGAGAGCAACGACGCGAGAGGCGAAGGCGGATCCCCCCAAAAATCTAGGAGTGCTCTGTTGCATGGACTCGAATTCGAGGATAATTATCCTGCGCTGTGGAATGACATAACGAGGAGGCCCCACGTGTGTCGACTCTGGGAAAGGGGAGGGATGTTAGATCAGTTGTCAGGTTAGTGAATGAGTTCTTGCGGAAGTCGGCACAAAGTTCAGGCAATTTGACCACCTGGCTGCTACTGGTCGAACGGTGATCATCACTGCATTCAGCCAACGGGCAGGCGACGTCATTTTGAGATGTCTCGCCAGACCCTAGCCGAAGGCTGTGTCGAGGCATGCAGATGATGAAACAAGCGACAAATAGGACTGAAACCCACACGCAAGGCGACATGCCCTGTCAATCGACCGGTGAGTATCCGGTATAGGTCCAGTATCGGGAGAAATCGTCCAGTTGTTATTGAAGGATGATATCGCGGACGATGGCGGACCAAAGTCGCTTTCCACTGTATATAACAGGCCCCGAAACCTTCCTTGCAGTAGCCCGAATCACTTTTATGCCCTTTCCAGACGACCGCGTATGCGTGCTTGTCCAGTGCTGCATGCAACATCACGAGGATGTTGGGGTGGGCATTGGGCTCGATTGCTTCTTTGCTGATCACGAGGCGGTCGCAGTCTTTTTGTGCACATCCCATTCCATAGCCCACTCAAAAAATTCACCACCGGGCACTTTAGCAAAAAGCTATATCGGCATTCAAAGCCGCGGCTCGTCAATTTCCAGAATATCTGACTCAGCAAACACTGAGAACCAGCACTGGTTGTGCAAAACAGGTAACGAACTCCGGTCCTCCCGGAATTCCACAACTTTTTGTACGGAAAAGGACATAAGTACAACCTGTACAGGGCAAGGGTGCGTAATTTTAGAACATGAACGAGAATATCACACAGATCAGCCTCCACAGCAGTACCGGGGTCCAATAGATTGTGCAGAGCAGGAAAAACAGGGCCAGCAAGTTCTTGCCCCAGTGCGCCAGCTTCCCTTTCAATGCGCGAGCGCCTTCCTCGTCCTCCCCGACATAGCCAACCCACACAGACCCGAATGCCGTTGTCACCTTTGCGCTGTCGCCACGCTCGCCGTTGGCCACCCATGCTCCGACATTTCCAACGAAGCAGTGCATTGTGGAGCCATCCTCGGTCATCAGTATGCAGGCGTTCCGAAGCTCCGCTGAGAGGCGTGGGGCGCGTGCCCAGGATGATATCTTCAGCGGGCCGTGGAACGTGCGTGGCAGGTACATGCGCGTCTGGCCGAAGGTCACAGACGTCTCCATAAAAATCCGCACCGTTGACGGCGCGTACTTGAAAATAAGCAATCAACACCCTCGTTCGATGGGGAAATACAAATCCCACTCACGACTCTGAATGTGGCATTCCCCGTAATCGAGCCGAATTTGAGGTGTACTTGGTGGGGCTTGCGCTCATAGTCACGGGCGACGTATGATGTGGGGGACGCTGCGTGTGCTGTTCCGCCGCGAAGGGCCTCACCTCGACGTCGGCGTCAATAGTGCCAAATGTGACAGAGAGCGTCAGGTTGGTCGCGGGCAAGTCATATATACTGGTCAAGTAAGACCTTTGGAGGAGAGATTTAGGCATTTGAACGTTGGGGTCCACGATGACGTGATTAAGTTTCAAGCCACCCCATGTGCGGGAAATAACAACGTTGTTTCGTGGATGCGCGAAGACGTCGGCAACTGAAAGCCCGCTGGTGACATCTAGGACTCACATAATGAGTAAATTTCAATGGCGTGAAGTCTCATACTGACCTGCGGGCGAGAGCGTTTGAGGCGAGGGACGTCCATGCGGATTTCCCGCTTTGTCGGTCTCTTTCAAGTCGGATTTAACGTCTGGCATCGTTGTGAAAGTTGTGAAAGAATGAGGCTAAGAGTGATGGGATGAGAATGCTTCCTGAAAAACGCCGACGTGTTTATATGTTCGCGGCGGCGCCCCTACCTGGTATATAGTAGCACAGCATCAGCGGGAAGGACTCTGATTGGTACAGAAGAGTTCTGATTGGTACAGCCTCAAATAGTTCTTTCAAATTTCCTTTCCTGCCGTCGCGCTCTCGCGGTGGTGGATAGGAGGGCCGAGGCTTCCATTCCGTTCACGCCAAAGATAGTGGCGATCGTGCATCACCCCGCAGCTCACTCTCAGGGTGTATTGGAAGCTTCCATTCTGACTTTCACCACTCGTTGACAGTAATCAAGGGCGTTAGAAGCGCGAGCCAAGCGACTCCACACCCCGAGGGCTCACACGCGGTCCGCGATATGTTTCAGATCGACAGATGGACTGCGAAGTATTGGAGACTTAGAAGACTACGTCCCTTTTTCGTAACCCGGCTGGGTAATAATACCTGGATAGATCTGCACAGATTTGCCCCCCATCCCATTCAACCCATCCCGATTTTGACTTTTCCGCTCTGAAACTTACTGTCCATCGCTGCCAACACTTCCATTTTCAACCATGCAGCTGTAACGCTTCTTCAATTACATCTTTATGTATTTGGTGTCAAACCATCTCGAAACATGCTACTTCCGCTCGGCTTTCCCTTTCTTCTATCTGCTTCTCTGCTGCGGAGCCTTTAAATTCAACACCTGACAGTAAACCAGCATGCTGTTGAATTTATTTTCAGATGGCAACACTGCCGCACTGCGGCCACGTATTTGCTCATATTCCTGAGAACACTATGGTGCCCTTCAGTTAGTCGCCACCTTTGACTAGTCCCAAATCCACCGGAGGTCTTTCATAAACCTGGGTTGGACCATGTTCACAGCAGCTGAAGAACCAGCTGACTCCCTTTCAGATGCTTCCAGCTATAATTCCTCCTCAGTGTCGACTTTCTGTTAATTTTCCAATATAATCAGGTTGCCATTAGGGTGGTTTGGTGTGAAGGAAACTGATCATTGTGCAGAAAATTAAAAAGATAGATAATGTCATCCCTACTTTATATATACATAATTGACTCCCGTGGCAACGTTGACCGCCTCCGCGAACTGATAGAATGGAGATCGTCACCTATGTAATGATACGACCGTCAACAATCTTCTGGTTCGAAACGACTCTCTGATATCCCTTGAACATCCCGCTTATCACGGCCCTTTAGATGTTTCAGATTCCATTTCACTTGTGCCTCGCAAAACAGCCGCCCAAGTGCCGATTTCGATTCCAAGATGGTGAACAGCCGAACACCGCCGACCCACGGCCTCCGTCAATCCTTTTTATGGAGTCCATGTGGAAGCGTCTGCTTAGAAGAGACAAGTGTGCA
Source organism: Mycena olivaceomarginata (assembly GCA_029378375.1). Lineage (NCBI taxonomy): Eukaryota > Fungi > Basidiomycota > Agaricomycetes > Agaricales > Mycenaceae > Mycena > Mycena olivaceomarginata. The sequence continues at coordinate 351,446 of JARKIC010000096.1, read as the reverse complement.
GAGAGCCATCACTTTCCACTTTATTTCTCTTGTCCGGCTCGAGTTCCCGCCCCTGAGAGAGAGAGAAAAGCAGATGCGGTATGTCATGTGGGAGTTGTTTCACCTGTCAAACACAATGAACATGCCACCTGAAGACTGCACACCCCTGAATACGCCTCCCACGCCACCCCCCGTTGAAACGATTTATTTTGATACCCCCCTGATATTTTTTGTGTGTGTCAGTGAAATCAATTTCCGTATTCTGTGGTGCTGAAAAAGCTTCCTTCCTTCCTCCCGTAGTTCCTTTTTGGATAGCCAGAAGTTCGCCACATCTCACAGAGCCGCCCTACTGGCATTGATTGACTTGAGTATGGTGAAGAAGGAATATTTTTGGCATGGACTTGGCCCTTGGGTAGGAATGGTCAGGGATTTTTCCTTGATTCTAGGTAATCACAACGTTGAAGTCAACTGTACGATTTTTTGAGCCCAGAAGCAGCACAATCGGTGGAGAACTGACGGAGTTATGGTTCTACTGAGTTTGAACATTGGGCAGTTCAGTGTCCAGCACGAACCAGTCGAATTGTCTCGATCGGCCACCGAGGCCACACTCCTCGCTGGCCAGCAGGCCACGGTAGCAGCGCGTGCGGTGGATCTTGCGAAACATGGCAAGAAGCTGTACTTCTCATCGGTCTGGACCCCTAGCGGATGGTTCACCGACACCCATATCGACGGCAATGGGACCTCACAGACCCTGGCTCATGTCGAGGGTGAGAAACTCTGGCTGGTCTGGCCGGTGACCGAGAAAAATTTGGCTTGGTGGGGTATAAATCATCCAAGCCCTCTCCACGGACGAGAGCCTTTGACCCCATCGGCACTCGATAATCTGGAGGGACTCCAGGTGCTGCATGTCATTCAACCATGCACATTTATTCTCCCCCCTTTCGCCATCCATTCCGTCATCTCGTTTTTCAACCTCATCCCACACGGGCACATACTTTGCCCATTCTGCACACTGGGCTCAGGCGCGTCTTGGACTCGATTTTGCGAAAACGCTGGTTCGGAACCCGGCCTTTGGTGATATCAAGGCCAGTGTCTTGATCGAGGACATCTTGAAACAGGAGCAGTTCTGGGTAAAAGCGATGGGGGAGGATAGTGATGCCGCAGAATACTTTGCACAATGGAAGGAAGAGACTGCCGATATCTTAGCTCATGTCATGTCTAAAGACATTAGTTCTGTATAGTTTTCCTATGAGACACCCGAATTTCTTATAATTCAAGTTTCTGGATTTCGCCCAAGTCGCCTAAAATGACACCGCACCCAAGATTGGACAGCTACTTTAGTTTTTCCTGGTGGCAGCCCGAACCAGTGACGCCCCTGTTTCATGAGGCCAAAACGCAAAGTGAGCTAAATAAACTTATACAGTGGGTTGATTACGTGATGTAAGGGCTGCACCGGTTGATTTCGCAAATCTTAGGGGTGCTAAAGTACCGTCACTCCCAAGGAGCTACTCTCAATCTTTGAACGATGTCGTGAAAACGATGCTGGTTCAAAATGTTGGTCGTTGTTTTGAGACCACTATGCTCATTGACACTTCTCCAATGACTAGCCAGGAACGCGTCCGTCGGCGGCAAAGCTCCTGAAACATGAGCGTATAAGGTTTACAACGGAACAGGAAACGTTTCTCATGCGTAAATCCAATTTAGAGGAGAGAGAACTGGCATTCCAAGACGCAATACGTAATAAGGACGCCGAAATTTACTCCCTTTGTCAGCGTGAAATGGAACTTATTCAGGCACTGAATAAGCTGAAAGAGGATAAAGATGCCGAAATTCAATCCCTGAATTGGAAGATCCATCATTACCAGCGTCGAGAAGCGGAAATGTATGAGATTATTCAATCGAAGCAGAAGGAGACAAAGGATGCCTTCCTGCGGCGCGAAACAGAGCTTCTCGAGGCATTGGAACAGCGGGACGAGGTTATGCGTTTCACCCGTGGGAGGTTGGAGGCGCTGGTGAAGTGCTCGAGATCTGCTGGTAGGACGCTTCTCAGCCAGTATTGAGCCTCAATTGACTTTATATACCCAGAGCTAGAGGATTACAAGACAGCACGATCACTTCTAGAAGAGGTCACAGACATTCTATATCCCGAGGCCGCCAGTCCAATGAGAGAGGTTGTGTTGACTCCAACCGGTGAAGTGCTTCGCACTCCATCCCCAAGGAGAGCAGGGTAAGGAACTTCGAGGTCCGTTGGATTTGGAGCAGAAATGAAGGAAACACACAGGAGTCATTGATCGTTGAGTCATCACAAGATAGAAGCTCCGAGCCCCAGAGCCTCAGCCGCGGATTCTCTACAGTATCTTCCCATGTGCCCGGAGCTTGCCGCCTGTCAGGTGAACGACGGCTCACCTCTGCCAAACAACAGGACTTTGGCGGGGAACGAGCGAAAAGTCAAGACAGGCACAATCGAAATCGCCCCCAAGTCACTCCATTTACCTCAGTTGAGGACGTCGACAGCCAGAGAAGCCTTTCCCGGCGACACCCCGACTACAGTACAGTCCCAAACCTCAAGCTTCAGCTGGAATGGCACAGGCAACACGCAATCAAGGACCCGGTGTCACAGGAATCCTCAGCCTCGAGCATTCCGACAACGATGAAGAGCCTGAAACGTGAGGAGCTGCTCAAAAGTGCAATTAACAGTCGCATCCGGATCCTGAGGACAGCATGCCCCACCATTTGTTGTGATGCTTGCACCAATGTGTTCATTCATTATAATCGAGTTTAGAACTTATGTACACGGTTTCAGAGTCGACAAAAGATTACCATTAGAGTTTCTTCATATTATAAGATCAAATCAGAATATTCAACCAATAGGTCAATTTAAATTCAGTCATGCCGCTGAAAATGCAAGCATATGCCTCAAAATGTGTCCCAGTGATTGCCCTCTATCTCGCCCAATAATGGCCTGGTGCACAAGCTAAGTGGATGGAAATGACCGCAATGGCCAGGGCTATCCAATTCCACTGAGTGTTGAGTACTGCTATTTTGTAGTGCAGAAGAGCCTTTTCGTTCCAATCGTAGCGAAATCTGACACAGTTGAGAACGTCACCCGCTTTCCTGGCCTCGGAAATACCCCTGGTCGAGGCGGAGCCCAAAACGATCCAATGGTACGGCGTGAAATTCACCAATTTCAGTACTCCGACATTTGCCATCTTCGACACATTCCGCTCGGAGTGCGGCAGGAAGACACATCTCAATGGAAAGGTGGCCGGAGCGCTTTTCGACAACGCCGATGCCCTCTTGAGTGCTGCACCAGAGATTGATCCGGGAAACATTCTGAATGAACAGGAAGCAAAATAAACCCAAATATAGAAATACTGCACAACTCGGTTTGCCGGGGATTCGATCTCGTTGCCTCATCGGGGAGGTTTGTTCCTGGGCGGTATGCTGTGCATTCCCACTGGCCGCCTGAAAAGACGCCCAGAATTCAAATTATTGCACTTGCATTTTGACAGATCCAACTGCTATATTTCGCTTTAAATACATGTCATCATTATAAAGTGGACGTATTTAAGCCTCAAATTCATGTTCTGGGCGGGTTCTCTCCATGATTAGAGTGGGGGAAAAGATAGAATTGATTGGGGACACAGGGTAAATCGTGCTGCTTATATACATCTTCGGGGGGCAGTTTTCCGAGCCGCGCTTGGGGGTTCGGAATCCGGGGGCACGGTGCACGGACCAGGGTTTAATATTAGCGTGTGTTGTTTTTGCCACGGTTCAAGTATTGTGTACTTTTAGCCGAGATGTAGTGATGTATCCGCAATCAAAGAGAGATCGTCGGAGAGATCAATGCGTATGCTTTGTTCGCCCAGTGCGAGTGGAGACTTTGGTGTATCCACAATCAAAGAGGAGTTGTTGGAGTTATCGATCCGTATGATTTGCTCGCCCAGTGCGAGTGGAGGGAGTGATGTATCTGCGATCAGGGAGGAGTCGTTGAAGAGTTCGATGTGTATGCTTTCCTCGCCCAGTGCTGGGGACTGGCCATGTGCTCCACGGTAAGCTTTTCCGGCCTTGCGAGTTCGAAGGACTTTGAAAACGGGAATTCGACAAGGCGTCTGGCCGGTTGTCGGCTGGTGGGGTGGCGCCAATCTATTGGGAGTATGGGGAGCTTGTGATTGTCAGGGAGAGAGGTACAGAAGCCGCGATGGCCCAAAGTAAAGTTAATTACATGATGTCCCAGGGCGAGTGCTACGAAGCTCGTTATTCACATCGGCGGGTGAGTAGGCGGAATTGCCTTCGCGCGAGGGCGACGCAGAATTGCTCATGGCGGTCACTTGATGGGCGGAGGGTGCTTACAGATGGGTAGATGCCGTGTTTGTATTTGCTGACCATCCGCCTCTTGCCCGATCCTGAACCAACTTACTGGGGAGGGTCAGAGTCCCGTGGGCCCGTATTAAAGGCAGTGATTATCAGAAAGTTCTTCGGGTGGAAACAACACTTCTTCCATTCACGACGGCTTCGGCCTCCTTCATTTTATCTTCCATCGCAGTCCATTTGGGACCTTTGAACTCACATCCAGGACTGAAGACTGTTTCTTCTTCCTCTTCACACTCATAATCTCTGTCTTCCAGTGCATCCTCAAATTTAGCGTCGGTGTACCTCGAAAACAGAGGAAGTGCTCGACGCTTTTGTCTGTCCTGTGCTGAGAAGTCATCACGGGCATCGTTTCATTCATAGCGAATGTTGAAGTGTTTCATTTTCTCAGATGCCTTGGGAGAGAATTTGTGCTCACAAAAAGTTTCATCCCAACTGTCCACATCATTTTTCAAGTTGTCCCGGAACGCCCAGTGGAAAAGCGTGCTAACGCTGCAGCAAGACCAGGGCAACATAAGTGACGGCCTCCTACAGCTTCGTGCGGTGGAAGACATAGGCGATAAAATGAGGTAACTTCGCCGGCGAGTGGGTAAATTGCGGGGGACTGGGGGGCCATGCAAAGAGGTGCATGAGAATGAGAAACCGTGCACTCAGCTGGGCGATGTATTCATGGCCATAGAAAGGGTATGACCTACTTGGCAGAGGCTGGGTGTTTGGGTCAGAGAATGAAATAAAGGCGGGTGGTGGGAGCACCAGACTGACGGGAGGGACTGCCTGACAAGCCTTGAGACTCAGAGGAATGTGACGATCATGGGGTGGCTTGTACATGCGCCTTTCATCTCAATGTCTGTCTGGGTGAGAGGGAGGGACAAAGAGAGCATCGGTTGTTTCGAGGCGGTGTTTACATATCATTTGATCTTGAGAAGATCTGTCAAACGTGAGTTTTCCGCTGATTCGACCGAATAAGTACAACCGAATGGGATGACTTCCTCTTCGGCGCTCTGAGCCTTGAGCGCTTCCCAAAAAGGAAATTATGTGATCACGTGATCACGTGCCACTCACCTTTGTCGCCGTTTCCTCCCATTGCCACCCTCATATACACCAATTTCTGCGTGTTAAACCATTCTAAACAACTTACAAAATGCCCATAAAGAAAGGAATGGCAAAAGCTAAAAATCTCGGGGCTTTTGCTGTCAAGGTCGGTGTCCGACAAAGAAAGTACAATTCTACCATCGAAACTCAATTTCTTGGCAGAGAAAAAATGCAGACAGCGAGAGCGACGACGAACATACCAAAAAAAAAGCCACGCATGGCCCCACCCGATGTAAATTCCTCAGATGAGGACTGTGCCACTCGAGGCACTTTCGACGCCAACATTGACACTGAATCAGACCCGGAAGGGGATGAAGACGAGTCCGACCTTGAAATTGAGGAGGACGACGACGTTCTACACCACAAAGACACAGCAGACCTACAGAAATCCTCAAGAAAATAATCTATTCGGAGCCCGACTTTCAAGGCCAGAAATCCATGCTGGAAGAGCACTGTGAAAAGCGTGGGTATGAAGTCATTTTCTTCCCAAAATACCACCCCGAGCTCAATTGCATTGAGCAATGTTGGGGTTATGCGAAGCGCATCTATCGTATGTTTCCGGCATCATTGACGGAAGAAGATTTGGAAAAGAATATGCTTGCTGCCCTTGATTCAATTCCTCTTGAATTGATGCGCCGCTTTGCGACTCGGTCTTCGAGATTTGCTGATGCGTACTTTCACGGTTTGAATGGTGCAGATGCAGCGTGGGCTAATAAGAAGTACCGTGGCCATCGGAGACAGACCCGGGCCGAGGTAGACCGACGTAGTAGACTGGTCTTTCCCACTGCCATGCCAGCGTAGCGCATTTTCCTCGTTAACATTGAATACATTCATATTCCATCTACAAATCATGAACAATGGCGCCTCCAACGACGAACAAGCTCTCAAGGAGCGCCTCGTACGAGACCTCCAAGACACTGTCGAGGATTTCAAGAGGGGTCGGAGCACTCGTGCCCAAGCCGACTCTCGCCTCCAGGCTGTCCTCCAGCAAGGATGTGCGGCCCTCGGTCGTGCCTACGATGTCTCACTCCTCGGGCCGTACAAGATCCAGCTTGATGCGCACGAACAGGACACCACGCAAGCGCAAGGCAGAGGGAGAACACTCCATCGACCCAGCTCGACGAGCAACGCTCCTCATGCGCCTCAGCGACCCACCGGCCAACACACTGGCGGACAGGATAGAGTTCGACTCCCTTCAATCGGAGGATGGTATGGAGGCCGAGCTCCCTTCCCACAGCAACAGGGAGCATCAGCCTTCCCGGGGCCGCTCAGACTTGGGCCGCGATCGCGCTCACGCTCAGCTCCCCGTCGGTCTCGAACCCCCCGTCGTTCCCGCTCCCGCTCCGTTAGACGACGGGACTCTCGCTCTTGCTCCCCGCATCGAAATCATAGGCGCCGCAGACACAGCCCCAGTAGCAGTTCGGACAGTTCCAGCTCTTCGTCCACTGCGCACAAGCACAGGAAACCTCGTCTGGATACGTCCAGGCTGGGATTCAGCGCGAACGCGCTCATTGCGCATGCTGCCCTCCCAACGCACAAGCGCGCAGTCCTCGAAGCAGTCGAGAACTACTCACGAAGGAGGCTCTCCGCCTCATCCGCAATCACGCTGGGTGCCCACCATTCACAGAGACAGGATGGAGGGGCTTACTTGAAGGGAACTACGTCGACCTCGACCATGTCTCCCGCGAGCTTTTCGGACGCGGGATCGCAAGCCTCGGCGATTGGATCACCGTCTGGATGGCCTTCCAACGCGCCGTCAATTTCGCGTTCATTAACCGTGAACAAGAACTGGTCACTTACTTCCAATACATCCAAGGTCTACTTGCACAAACTGGACCCGAACTCGCTCACAACGTTATTGGATGTGACAAGGCCATACGCACCTTCGTCGGAAGCTCCAGAAGTACCGTGTTCGACGATCTCCATCTCTTCGCCCAGTTCGAACCGCTCATACCTCACACCCGGCATGGTCAACTTCAAACCCGCCCACAACACCTCTCGAGGTCAATTCAGTGCCGGCGGTGGACGCGAGAGAAAGTCTAAAAAGTCGGGGAAGAAAGAAGTCTGTCGGAACTGGAATTTCGGCAACTGTACCGATGACGGGAGTTGTCCCCGCATCCACCTCTGCTCCAAATGCAACGGCAAACACCGAAAGAACGATTGTCCGGACTCTTCAAGTGATCCTCGGCTTCCTGCTGGGCCTATTGATTTTACCCTTTTCACTCGTTCGGCGTTTGCAGGCGGATGGTTGTACGACGACGACTCACCGGACCTGGAGGAGCAAGCTACTCCTCCAGACACATTCCTTCCAACGATGCTTCCGCGGCTTTGGCTGGCATGCGCGCTCGCCAACGTCGAGTCATACTGCGCATTGCACCGAAATCGACTCTCCTAGACAGACGCTTCAACGGGGAAGCTCGTTCCTCGCTTGTTGAACCCAGGATCCATTTTACCGTATATTCAACCCAAATATCCGCGAGATCGAAGCAAAATTGCTGGGTGACCCGTCAACCCGTCGACGGACGGGTACGGGTAGACTCGTAACTGGGCGCATGAAAGCGAGTTTCTGGATCAGCCGGAGAATCGGGGTCGCAGCTCCTCCAATAAGACCGCCTCAGGGCGTAGATCGGAGCGACTCTACACCCCTGTTTGGGGGGAACGGGGGGGGGGGCGGGCCCGGCGAATATAAGTACACCAGAGCCTTACCAAAACAAAGAGAACGAGAAATGGGAAAGTTATCCACAGCCCCCGCTCTCAGTCCATTCCGGCCTCTGATTCCCAATGGCACTGATCAGATGATGTTTACCGGGTCTGACACATGTATGTACATGTCTGTAAGCTCTTGCCTTCTTTGAGTGCGCTTCTCGGCGATGTGGGTCGCATAGAGTCCACTCGGGTAGCCTGGATGAATGTGAATGAAATCGAAATATACAAAGTTCAGAAAGGTAACAACATCGGATTAATGGTTGGTACATATGCTTCTGGGTGCCTCTTCAACTTGATTTTTTGTTCTGATGATTGCAAAAGGTATTTCAGGCAATTTCTTGACCGAGTTTTTGATCGCCAGGATGATCAGTCTATTTTTTCTCACTTATTACGCTACATGGCTGAAAATATCGTCAGATCTTCGAGAGTATCGTTGGGAGAGCTACAGACAAAGTATCTCAAAATTCGAGAAAGAACAAAAAGAAGCTTTGACTTCAAAAAAACTTTCAAACCTCTTGCCATTTTTGAAGCAATATCGAGGGAAGGGGCATGGCGATTACTAAGAACACTGTATGATCGTATGATTGCACTGAAGTATTCAAACCCCTCTGTCGCAAAAAAGCATTGCAGGGCCAAAGCGTTTGCTATGTGCCGGAAGATGGGGGTCACATGGAATTTTGGTTTCTTGAACCACTGCAATGTCAGCCGACGAGTGCAGTCCAGAAAATGTTTGATAGCTGCTTCGAGTTGTACCTGAGTTCATGTCAGACTACGAATACAACAGTCAGGTTTGGATGAACAGTGTATTTATAAATGTGCATGACATGGCAAACAAGAGTGACGACGGCACTCAAAGCAGTCCAAAGCTCTATGGTGGAGGTCATGATCACCTAGTCACCGCATGCTAATGTTTGAAATTTGCGGCTTCAAATTGATCCCATTTCTTATCCCTCATACAAATGTGCTCTGTTTCAACGTCCAACAAGATCTGTAAGAGGGATTCTTATTTACTGCAAAACTGAGTGAGCAAAAAAAAGGTTGCCGGCCGATTTGGCCACATGCATGTATTATATTGAAAAAAGCTCTGTCAAAGCCGTAAATAGATGCAAAAATGACGCTACAGATTTATACTCATCCACCGGCCTTTCTAAACGCAAGCTTGCCTGGGCTCATTGAGCCAAATTCAAGTCCATAATACATTCAAAAGTACGCCTAAAATCCCTCCAGAGGTACACTTGATTCAAAAAAATTTCTCCGGCCAATTTGGCCACTAAATTTTGGTAGCGGTGACTAGGGGATGAGATGTCTTATGTGTTCAAACGATTTTTTCGGAGCAATTTGCGAGTATGGTGGACGTTCAATATACAGTGGTGATCGATTTATGTGCACTATGGTGGTTCACCACATTGGGGCTAGAGACTGACTCTGGACAACTTGTGGAGGTGAAGGATAGACAAACAGAAGGTTCCTGACCACTCTTGGAATTGCCAAAAGAAGGAAATTTCCGCTCAGTCCCTGATTTTCTGACCCCTCCAGGAACCAAGTGTTTTGGGGGGGACCGTGGGAAGAAACTGAGTATATACCATGAGAGGCCTGCTAAATAGAGGCAGATTCACATTTTGAATTGTGTGATTTCATGCACCCAATCTCTCGGAAAGTAGGCGACAAGTTGGCCATTTGACTCAAAATGCTCGAAAATTAGCTAAAAACCTCAAAAATAGCCAGCTTGTGGCCTACTTTTTGAGGCATTGGCTGTATCAAATCACTCAGTTCAAAATGCGAATATGGTTTATTTAGCAAGCCCTTTCAAAATGGCTATGGCCGACCCGATGGCTGTTTTTTCTCTAGTTATTTTTTAAAACTTGCATTTCATCCAAGGCAGAAGGTGCCATCGTAGTAGCCCATAACAACCGAAGGCCACAATCCCGGAAAACACTCGAAAATGCTAGCAAAAATTCAAGCTCATCCATTTCTCCTCTTCAAAACAGTTTTTGGACGGAAATTTGACCAGGCGGTGCCGTTGTAACATCTAAGAACAATTTGGCGGGTAACAGCGACCTCCACATCCATTTCCACAAAAAATTTCCAGCAATCAAATTGATGCTGATGGCCGATCACAAGCTCTCTATTTATTCTAATTCTTTTCGGCGGCCACAAAAAATCGTTACCGAGACTTCTGAAAATTGAGACTGAATGCTAGACTCGTGAACCAGTCGACGTTAACGAAGGATCTCAGTCAGAGACGGGGACGTAAGCCTGAATTACTAAAATCACACAAACAAGGCCAACAATCAGACAAAGAGTGCACAACAGGGGAGATCATCGGGTATCCAGCCTTGTCCGAGCTTTAGCGAGTGATGCAATTTGTCTTTATTTTGCCGGATACCGGATGGGGACGAGCCTAACTGAATGCATAGGAAAGCACCCCACTTCGTTCTTCGAAGAAGAGGGTGGGTGCTTTCTAACTCCGTGATGCCGCTTCAAGATAGGTTTACCACGAATAGAGTGAACAGAAGCAGGGTGCCTTCCCTGTGCATTCACAGAAGTGGGGGTCATGCATTCACAGAAGGAAGGTGCCTTCTCATGCATTCACAGAAGCAGGGCACCTTCTCATTCACAGAAGCGGGGTGCCTTCTCACACATTCACAGAAGCGGGGCGCCTTCCCATTCACAGGAGCGGGTTGCCTTTTCACGCATTCACAGAACCGGGATGCCTTCCCATTCACAGAGCAGGGTGCCTTCCCATTCACAGAAGTGGGGCACCTTCCCATTCACAGAAACGGGGTGCCTTCCCATTCACAGAAGCGGGGTGCCTTCTCATGGATTCACAGAAGCAGAGCGCCTTCCCATTCACAGGAGTGGGGTTCCTTCTCATGCATTCACAGAAGTGGGGTGCCTTCCCATTCACAGAAGCGGGGTGCCTTCACATAGAAGTGGGGGTATAAATATGGTCCGTACCAGAGGAGCCAATTGAATTGTCGAGCCGATCCCTGGTGACCGATTGACAGGACAGAACACCTCCAGCCAAAGAAAAATCCGTGGGATATTCGCTAGAGCGGCATGTCATCTGCTCATAAGAATCCCGAGATTTATAGATTTAAGGATAATAAAGCAAGAAGGGCCGACAAGCGGCATGGCCCGGTAACGAAAGACATTGGACTAAACTAATCTTATGCTTGTAATTGAAAAGGAAATAAGAAATAGGTTCATGATCAGAGCCGCAACTTCATGAACTGTGTCCAATTTTTGAAAATCAAACACATAGGGACAACAAGCGGGAAGTTCCGAGAGGACCAGAATCTTTTGAAGGGCTGAACCAATGTGCAGCATTCGGAAAATTTGAAAATAGTGGTCATTCCCGCTACCGTAAGGTACAAGTTCTTAGGGCGACCTAACTTCAGCCACTCGCAGAGCATCACATTTTTGCTTTTTATGGAAGGTAGCCATCACATTTTCGTCAGCTGTTTTTGCGTAATCCCCAAAATTGTACGTCTTCCAGGCCCAAAGTCAACGTTTCAGATCACAGATCATTTGGAATCCGCTCTTGACTCCCATGTCGCCCTCTGCTACCTTGTGCAATGTACCGCTCTCCTCGCCCATCGATCCTAGCTCTGAATGTTCTTTGCTGTCTCTTGACTGGGTCCTATCCTCTGGAGTCTCAGCATTTCAATCTGTTGTTTCTGGACGGCTTACTCTTCCAACGGTTGACTTGTAATGTTCCATGCACATGAAGCTCCGTGTGTGCTCGGGTCTCCCTTATGACCTTGTTCTTGGCCGGAATTGGTTGTTCACTCTTCCACATGCATCCTTTGTTCTCTCTTCGGGTCCCATTGTGCCAGGAACGTCGGCAATCAAGTCTCCATCATTATATATTCTATTTGATGGCTGACCACTTTATATAAACCCCCCCCCCCCCCCCCCCCCCCCCCCCCTGCCTTTAATGTCGGCACTCCAGGTCCTGCCTGTGATCTCAACGGCGCGATGACGGCGCCCGACAAGGGATCTCATTATAAGCGTCCGCCTCATCTTTACACGACTTGATGTTAACCTATTACCCAGCTCTGCTGCGGCCTTGTATTTTCGCCGAGCTTTCCTCATGTCAATACCCATCTACCTCTGCTTGTTTACCATCCTATGACCACATTCTATGACCTCATTCAATATTATTTGTGGTATTTTACTTAGCCACCATACCCACTCCTATATCTCTGTATTCCATTCAGATTTGCCATCACTTAAGAGGTCTCTTGAGCTGCATGCTATACCAACTTCTAGTATGAGTTTAACGCAATGCAACATATTCTCTGGGATCATATTGCGATGGGAGCTTGTGCAAATTATGGTGTGGAGGTGTCCGTCAATCCCAGGCCAGATCACTCGGCTTGTCGAGCTCTGTGCAAGCAATTTCGGTTGCGTGGCAGAGATAATGTCAAAAGCAGTTTTGAATATTGCCCTGGACGCTGATCACAAGCTGACGTCCACTCTGCTGCTCTCAATTATATCTATCCCTGGTGTTTGTAATTTGCAATTCAAACTGTGCGCTGCCTTAAAAACCCATTCCGCCAATATTACATCCACCAGCCCGGATATCAGTTCTTCTGTATCAGACTTCTTCAAGTCATCTGAAAGCGATCGGAAGTCCGTCCTGCTCTCCATTGCTGCTTTGCAACTTATCCACCATATCCTGTCTGGTGTATGCACTCAATTTTCTCAATCTCATCCACCAATCTTCCTCCGAGTGTGCTATCATTTCCAGGCTGATGTTTGCACTGAATGGCGACCACCATCCATGGACGATGAAGATTTGCCGAAAGTTGGACTCGGATTTCGCTCCGAATTGAGGTTAAATAACCCACAACCAGTGGCGTGAGTCCTCATTGCCATTCTCCACTTTGCAGTGCGTTGCATCTCACAGCGACTGGGCCAGGTGCACTGGAGCATTTTTCCCGAGCTCGCAGGGTTTTCGCCGAGCCATGTTACAACCAATGTCGCTCCTCCGACTGTCTCTCCTGGCAAGCATATTTCGTCCGTTTGCGAATGATTCTTACGGTACGGCGATAGACTTTCGGCGCATCACGGTGGGGGATATTGATTTGCGGAGTGAGATAAGACTGGACACCGAATCGGGGATTGTCGAGCAACGGAGTGGACGACGGTTTGTTCGGCGGATTCACTCCGCCAGAATCTATGGTCGGAAAACAGATATGACTGTCGCTTTTTACGAGGGACACGATGCGGAAAAGGTTCGTGCCATTGTGCATTCCTTGAATCATGCTCTGATCGTCCCCGTAGGAATGGCAGAAAGATCTTTCACGATATTCCAGTTTTCGGTGGGCACTCATCACCGCTTTTGAGTGTATACTGACTTGTGTCCTAGCCATCCCCAATTTATCCAAATATTGGGGGCAGCAAGTTCATCTGGTATACATGCAATTATATTTCATGACGGTTAGTTATTCAAGCTGCCTCCAACACCAGCTTTGACCCATAACTTAGAATTGATCCCTTTGAGCGATTTTCGGGGCCTCTATCGTCATTCGTATCTCTTGACTCTCTACATCGACGCGTACACGGTAGGTGCTTTCATCGGTGTTGACTTCTCGAGAATGTACAGTTTGAGGTAAGAGGAAAAAACCTCACTGGTCGGCTCTAACATTGTGGCAGTATGCCAAGCGATATTTTGAAGACACATTCGAAGGGAAGTTGGTGAGTCGCCATCTTGACCCATTGCATTTTCGTACTGATTCAAGGTCTTGGAAGCCTGATTGCCTATATTGGATTCGGGCTTCAACAGGTCAGCTCTGCATAGACCTTACACCCGGCGGTACTTCCCCACCTTTCTACACCCTGATGGGGGAGCTATCAGGGTCGATGAACATAGCATTATTCAATGTCCCGAACCCTGAAGCCAGGGTTATCTCCTTTCTGACAGTAGAACAATATCATTGACTCAAGATTCCTTTCCATCCATATTTCTGCCGGTTTTTCGAGGTTTTCGAATCAAAACAGGACCGTCCGCTTCAATCTGGGAGCAATAGTAAAATCAGGCCATTCCACAGCCTACCTTGCTCAAGTAGGTGTGGGTTCGTCTGATTGGTCCCCAGCAGGGACCATCATGGACAACGGTTGGATCCGGTATTCATTTATGTCTTAATGATGATGAAATTTACTAATCCGAATCAAGGTATTGGTCATGGGCCATATTTGACACCATTATCTGGTTCGACGTAAAACTTGAGCGCGTCGATGCTTGGCTTGCTCTGGCAAATCACGTTTTCAATCGGCTCCAAATCACGTCAAACTACGAGGACTACAGTCACGGCAAAAATGTAGTCCTCTTCCCGTTTTGGTCGTTTCATTAATAAGCAACTCCGATCGGCCGAAATTGTGATCAAAACATTACATTCAAAATATATCAGCGAAAATAAAGGATGTACAGTAGCTAGGAGTGAGATAGGGTATTATAGGGTATTATAGGATGTACCAGGTGGCCTAGTAGTCAATCCAGTAGAAGTTATTGGCTGCCAACTGCTCCAATCGACGCGGAAAAGATTGATAACAATGAATTGCGTACGCGACAAACTCCGGGGAGTCCCAGACGTCCTTGGCGAGGAGGTAGAGATCGTCCGGCGTCTTGGCGACACCATAGCGTGGGTGCTTCCGTATCTGCTCCTTGAGGCGGGCCCACACATTCTCCACCGGCGACATGTCAGGCGACTTCGCTGCCCAATCCATCACATCAATACCCTCGTCGCGAAAAAAGTCCTTCGCATGGCGCGAAGTGTGCTTTGGGTCGTTATCCTGCTGGAAGAGGAGGAAGGTGGGACGGAAGGTGGTGTGGGAGTCGTAGTGGTCGTAGAGTGGAAGGAGGCCCTTCCGGAGGATCTCGACATATTGGAACCGGTCGAGATTGCCGTCAACACGAATGAGATCGCTGACACCCTCCGGATGGATAGCGCCCCAGACACAGAGGCTGGTGCCAAAGCGCCCGTGTCGTTCCTCCTGCTGCACCAACTTGGGGGTGAGAACATTCTGCCCACGACGTCGGCGACACCACTGCTTCCCGTCGCTTGTGCTGAGCTTGATCTTCGTTTCGTCGCTATTGATCATGACACCCGCGTCAAACACGGCCTGGTTGGTCCAGTGGGCGTATTTATTGTACATGGCCTCACGCTTGGCAAGGTGGGTGGGTATGAGAGGGAGCTTTTGGCGCTGTGCGAAGCCTCCAAGGCCGAATCTTGACAGACTGTGACGAACCTGACAAAAACAAGTTAGTAAAGAAAATTGAGTGCACTGTTGCGCACTGTTCGTCCCGGGACATCAGGAAACAGCTCTCTCCGCAAGTCCTCCCCATTCGCGACGTCGTTCTCTGGATCCTCGAGTTCCAGCTCGGCCAACTCCAAATCCTCCTGCGAAATCCGCCGCTTCCTCCCACACGCTCCCCTTGCGCCCATTATGGTAAAAGTTCCCACCATGCTCTGCAAGGCCCTTGAGTCCTTTTCGAACTGTCGAAGCGTCGAGTCCCCCCAGGCGTGGAAAGGCAGCGATGTCGGTGTAAGACCACTCGAATGTGTCGTGGAGGACCGATGCTATGGCTTTCTTGGTGGGTGTGAACGGTTTGCGTTGGCGGTGGGGAGGTGCAGGGGGCATTAGTTGTCACCTCGAGGCCTCAACAAACACGTCGAGGCGTCAACAAGAGCACGGGGACCGTGAAAAAGAGACGAGTTACAAGAGATCAGTCACGAATCAAATATTATTAATATGACTACCAAAACGGGAAGAGGACTACATTTTTGCCGTGACTGTATGGTGCGTTCTCCAAAGATCGTCCGGCTGGTCGATATTCATGCTGATCTGAGCAACAGGACTCATACAAAGGATTGTCTTTGAACTCTACATTGGAAGACCAAAGGATGACCCTCCTGATGCCTACTTGTTTGTCTGTCCAACGAAACACCTACAAACTGGACCAACCTCGTTCCAATGGCCTGAATGTCCGGCGTATTGGTCTCTGGATCCATCTGGTACCGAACGTCTCAGCGTAAACGAGGCGACACGTTTCGGATTGCCCTCTGTGTATCGGGTGGCGATATGCGAGGGAAACTCCTGGGATGGTAGTTTCTACGCTGGGTTGCGTAAATTTCACGAGGCCAAGGGGTTTGATCCAGAAAGTCAAGATGTGGCACGACACCTGGATCAGCCACTTTGGCAGGTCTTCCGTGAAGATGAAATTGCACACAGTAGGTAATACAGCAGACCTGCTTGACTGTCACTTATCATTAGAAGTGCATGAGGTCTCTGGATCGGACGAAGACGATGAAACTAATTATCCACTTGCCGCGGACAGTGAGGATCCCAAAGAATCGAGTCCTGATGAACATGGTGCGTGTATTCCTCGTGATAATCCATCCGGTCGAAAATTCACAAGGCGGAAGAATGCAATGGAGATAGCCAGGAAGTGGTCCAGAATTCCGGGCGCCAACCGCATGAAATGTTTGCTGGGCTTCCACTTGGTCAGTTCACACACCATGCCTGACCGGCTTGAATTTTTTTCTGATTTTTCAAATGTGGTTTCTCGTGTGAAAGATGAACCCATTGCTCAAGAATATGGTGCGCACATCCATCAATTTTTTGCATATGAGTGGCTATATGGAAAAAAAAATTAGCACATAGGTTGAAGTCCTACGAAGATACTCCCGACGTTGCTCGCTTTGACGCCATCGAAATACGGCCCTCCTTGCCCCAGAAAATCTTAGAGCTCCGGCAGCTTTTACTCATTCTGATACTCGGAGCTGTTTTTCTACATCAGTACATATGAGAGGTTGCTTCAAGTTTATTTCGAGCAGTTCATTGTGCTCGAAATGTCAGTAAAATCATTGACGTTGCCCTGTATGAACTCACCACAGTCTGTGAGATACTCTCGGACCCGTAAAAAGTTGCGTGCGCTACAATCATCCCGCAAGGCCGCACAAAGATCTGCCGGTTGTGAGTCCGGCGACGTCCAATCTTTCTCGCATTGTCTCGGTAAACCGTGCGCTCTGTTCGCCAGTGTCCGGGACGCGAAGCACCTTGTTTCGTTCGTGATAATCTTCCAGAAGAGACAGCAGCAGAAAACCGTCCCAGAAATGCTCCGTCCGCATCTTGAAACTGCGCTCCGGGGGCCAGTCAGGATGGTCAGGTCGGTTCTCAGGCTTTGAGAGACATGTATCGTATATACGAGCGGCGTTGGTGGCGGAGGTCCAGGATATAAGCATCAGCCCAATAAATAAACTGAGGACCTCGCGTTCGATGTACTGGTGTTCCCCCACTTGAATTGCGTCGGGAACGCCGGGGTAGTATGTTCTAACGCCGTCGCAGACGGATCCCGACCTGGGTCCATCCTGGACCCATATGGTATCTTATCCGAATCCAGTCTGGATGGCAGCTGGCCACCAGTTTTTCGCGCCATGTGATACACATGTCAGCTCCAGCTCTCTGCCACGTTTTTGCAAAATGGCGGTGTAGTCTCATTCCACTTGGAATTAAAATTTGGTCATCTTTGCCTATATGACTTTTTACACCTTTTCTGAAGGTACGGGAGGTCGAAAATTCCAAGTCCAAAACCTCATTTTGCGGCATCTGCCAAAATGGCAACATAATATCCCAGTCGCTTCGCAACGTGATAAGTGCAGCCACGTGAGAAGCGGTTGGTCACGAGCCTAATTTCATCGGTACAGTTGACTGGGTCATAATGCATAGGGTCATAATGCATAAAGCCCATAATGCATCACTTTTGGGGGTCCACCGAGGGGATTTTATGCAAAATGTGCATAATGCATAATGCATAGGGTTGAGGCGGGGTTTATGCATTATGAAATTTAGGGAAAATGTGTTTTCTGTCTGGACAATTCATTTCTGCTCTTCCATTTCGATGCAAAACTCGAATTTCGACTTGAACGGCCTTTGTTTGTGGCTGTTTGGGCCCCAGTTACGGTCACCCGTGTTGGAAATACAAGCTTGACCCACACGTTATTCCGATCATTTGAATATCGCTATTTCACCGTTGTTGCTGCGCCATAGTTTATTTCAACTTCTGACCCACATATTTCATATTCATATTCCACATACATGTGATATCTTCATTGTCTATAAAGCTAGGATACTTGTTGTAGATACCCCACTGGTTTGTAAACCCTTGGATTCTCTTTGCATCCTCCTTGCCTGGAAATCCTCCCTGAGCCAAATTCTACAACCCGCCGTGTGTGGACGCGATGCTTGGCATCAAAGGACTTGCCAAATAGTATGAAGCACGAAAATTTCGCCGATGCCACTCACAGAGAAGACTCGCAAGCCCAGAGCGGCGCCTGCCCAGCCTCATAAACGAGGGGTGTGTCCCCCAAAGCCCCAAAAGGATGCCCCAAGGACCTCAGGCTTCAGCACGGCCGGTCCAAGACTCTAAGCGAAAAAATCAGTGAAGAAGAAGAGGAGGACGAGCCGGAGGGTGAGCCAGATCTTACAACAGCCGAGATGCTTTCTCTTTGCCAGAAGCTGGAGAAAGCCTGCCTCACGAAAGGACAGCCCGATCAGAGTATGGCTCTTGCTGATCATCTCCGTCACTTCCGTGCAAATGTCCAACGGGAGGAGTTTTTGGCTGCGAAACAAGTTACATTGGATGACATGTGGGGAAGGAAGGCTAACAATGAGATTCTATGTTGTCTACTTAGCACGAAACCTCCGAACGCGGCCAATTTTTTTTGGCTGGTTGTCACAATGTCACAGTGTGTCACACTGCGTGACAAATCCGAGAACGCATAAACCTCATAATGCATAAGGTTTGGGTGTCCACCGACCCAGTCAACTGTATGTCAACAGTAGACTCCCGACCAGTCTGTTTTAGGTAACCAAGGACCCGCCAATCATGACTTCGGACTTGGGTTTTCAGCCCATCCACACCTCTCCTCTCCCTTCCGTACTTCCAGAACGAGACCACTCAGGGCACAAGTTATATAGAGAGAGTTCCTTCATTTTTCATTCTGCGTCGATGGAGCACCATTTATTTTCTGCCAAAATCCGAAATAAGTTGATATCTTCCCAGGGAGCAGATTTCATGTCATGGCTTCGATTCAGTAACACAGATTTCGCACAAGAGAACAAGGTCATTGAGAAAAGAAGCATACATAGCTACATAGCACACCACAGGATTAAAGGGGGCCAATAGCCGATACACCCATACGGCCCCATGTGCTCCGCTAGGCCCCGGGAAGCTAGCCCAAGGTAACTCCGCCAAAAGTCGGTCAAATGGGCCTCAAACCCCCTAACTTTTCCGGGTCGCTGGGCCTCAAACCCCCTAAGTCGGAGAAGGAGTATCACGTGACATGACTAAATATAGTAATTTATTATTTTTTCGATTTTTTCCCTCTCCCGCCCGCCGCCGCGCCCGGGACCTTGATTTGAGAGGAGGAAGCACCTTTACAACGTCTTTTCGCGAGAGTGCCAACCACCGTGTGCCCGCTGGCTCCGTAAGGCCCATAAGAGACCCTTGCGGTGCCTCGGAAGTGGCGGGTGCGACCGACTTAAGCGCGTTCGGCCCCAAATGGTACAGAAGTGTCTGAATGGCAGCATAAGTATGCAGATGATACCTTGTGCCCTTGGAAACACAGGAGAAATTCGGGACGTTGAGGTCAATGTCGTCTTCATCTTCGTCCGACTCGTTACTGGCGAAATTGGCCTCAGTCTGAGTGACTGCTTGATGAACGGCTCGCTGGGCCACTTTTCTGAGGCAGCCAGTTTATCTAACGGCATCCTCAGAGTAGCTAGCCTCCAATTTTTTTTGCGGACATTGATCTCAGTTCGAGCGACAGCTAAATTAAATGGTCTGCAGGATAACGAAATTGGCCACAGTGCGGTGAATTGACGAAAGGCCCGCGGGGCCACTTTTCTGAGGCAGCCAGTTCGTCCAGAGGCATCCTCAGCGTAGCCTCAAATCGTTTTACAGAAATTGATCTCAGTCCGAGCGACGGCTGGATTAAACGGTCTGCAGGATGACCAAATTCAACACAGTGCAATGAATTGATGAACGGCGCGCTGGGCCACTTTTCTGAGGTAGCCGGGTTGTCCAGGGGCATCCTCAGCGTAGCCTCGAATTATTTTGCGAAAATTGATCTCAGTTCGAGTCGCTGCTGAATTAAACACCGGACTTTGGTCAAAATATTATATGTAGTCATGCCAATATCTATATAAGAAAAGCCGTGGGTTGCCCTATTTGATCATCATCAGTGAGCTGGAATTTATGGTCAGTCCTTACTGATTCCTACCTCCAAGGGTGTCTGCGAGACCTTCCTTCACCACATCTCGAGGTAAAGAGACTGGGTGGGCTCAGCAGGGATCAGGGAACACCTGAGGTATCTAAGGTCCGAACAGACGCCATGCATCCTGGATCCGAACGCCCCCGGAGCAAGGGCAATGGACACAACCAATCCCCAACCCCATGCCTCGAACTCATAATATATTTCGGCTATGTTCCGCAGGGACCAGGGAGCCATTTTGAACCGCGTGCCTCACAATGTAACCCACCACCCAGCGCATTATAATGTATTTCAGCTGGGCTCAGGAGGGATAAGTGAACACTTGACATATTCAAGGCTTGAATAGACGCTGCCTGGGTGTCCTGTTGAGCTGCTCATCACTCCTGCGACTCGAACAGGTAAAATTGTGGCTTCAGGGCCAAACAAGCAAAATATTGTGAAGCTTGCTTCGGCGGGGGTTAATTTCCTGAAATTTATACTGGGAACTCACCCAGTGTGCATGTCGTTGATTCACTCAAAAAATTGGTGGGCATTTCACTCCTGCGACTCGAACAGGTAAAATTGTGGCTTCAGGGCAAACAAGCAAAATATTGTGAAGCTTGCTTCGGCGGCTGTTAATTTCCCTGAAATTTATACTGGAAATTCGCCCGGTGTGCACGTCGTTGATCCACTCAAAGAATCGGTGGGAATTTCACTCCTGCGACTCAAACAGGTAAAATTGTGGCTTCAGGGTTAAACAAGGAAAATATTGTGCATCTTGCCTCGTCAGGGGTTAATCTGCCTAAAATTAATGCGGTGAACTCGGCCAGTGTGCCCGGAGGGCCTCAAATACCGGGATAGTGAACTTCACTCCTACTTCAAATGTATTGTGCATTACAGTCTTTAACCGGGAAGCAAAACATAACGTGGAAGCGAAACACTACGCCGTTTGATAACTTGGAAGTCGGTGATGAACCCAAAATTTTGCGAGATGAATACGTCCTATATGAGGACCCTGTAGACAAAAGGAATTGTGAAATGAGATGCTGTAGCGCCGGTGCGATGCAATTTTGTGTGGACCGCTATTTGGCCCATTTTCTAACAGTAAGCACTATAGCATGCTCTTATGCACCTTGAGGTGCCAGGTGCTAGACGGGGGGTTGTCGAGGTCGAGGAGACTCAAAATGGACACCCCGAAAATTCAGGTTGTATATATAGGGTACAATTGGTTATTTTGAAGTGTTTCGCTTCCACGTTATTTGGCCAAATTTGGGTCGCCGAAAAGATCACTCTCGTTCTCTATGAGAACACCATGTAATCCTACAGTTCTTTGCATTGTCGGAATGCTGGAAGGACACTTCACGAGTCTATAACAAGGTATGATGTCATTGGGGCCTCATTGACACCACAATTTACTGCGTCGCTTGACGGTTAAATACTGTATTGTGGAATCAATTTTCCTTGCTGAAGAATATGGACCGTAGAGTTGAAATACGATTCATATTCACCATCCCGGTGGTTGAGGTCCTCTAGAATACCTAGAAGTACATCATAACAAAAATCTAGGTCTTTCTGAGCACTATTGGGGGTATGGGACGTTTTCTGCACTCCAACAGCCAAAAACACCGAAATTTGAACGAATAAGCTGTCGGGGTGCACATAAAAAGTGTGGATACGCCAGGCCCTCAGAATTCACAGCGCAAATTGAATGGTCTTATTCTCAAAAGAAACGGCCAAGATTTGAGCTCAGGGCAGCCGATCTGAGCAAAATGGCTGAAAAATTGAAAGATTCCGGCCGCGCCCCAAGCAAGTCCCGCAAACGGCTGTAAGTTTGCATATTTTTCTTTCCCTTTAGGGAACTCACCACCTTCCAAACACAAGGATCATCCTAAAATGACTCTCCCGGCCCTTAAGCTGGGCATTCTGACTGACTGATATACCAATTGTGTCACTGCACCTGCGTTGCCTTGGCGACCAAACTCGAATACGGAAATTTTACACAACTTGAGTCGCCGGTGGTTAATTTTTTTGTGGGTCTCTCAGAGCACTCATTCCATGCCCACAAACTTGATTCCAACAAGAAATCTGTACCCATTCCACTTCTGAACCAGGACAAAGCATAATAATACTCTTGTGGAGTCAGACCTGCATGCCCGAATACAGAAAATATTACACCACTTGACGCCCACACCGCAGATTTCACTCAAAGGATCGCAGGGTTAAGTAGGCCCCGTTTAACAAGCCTTTTTCGGACTCCCAAAATTCCGTGCTGATTCGCATCGATAAGGCTGTTTCCCGCCACACTACCCCAAATGGTCATGCATTTCGAAATATAGTGACCTAATGGTCACGCGTTTCGAAATATAGTGCAATGCAAATGATTGGCGAGCACTCGCTTTACTGTAGCCTATTTCGCATATGAATAGTACTAGCAGATACCCTTGTTACGCTATGGGAGGACATTTTCACGTCTCCCAAGTTGCTCCAGATAAATTAAGTACTTTTACTGACAACCACGTTCAACGGGCTGCTAGCGCCGTCCAGCATGACCAGAACATGTCCTAGTGACCGAATATTTTGAGAGGGACAACATATATACCTGGGGAACCATGTCACAGAGCCAGAAGTACGGATAATTCAGGTACAGTTTTTTTAGCTCCTTTGGGTACATTTCGCAGTTTTGGTAGAGTATTTAGGCCATTACTGCCAACCTGCCGGCCTACCCCGTTGAGCCCGGATTTGTATAAGAACGTGATCAACTTGCAAATGAGTGCCAAAGTGTTAGTTGAGAGTTGACTCTGAAGTCCTACAAATGTAGTCTTTCCATTACTGTGAATAGTGCTGGGAAGGTTCAGTTCGGTTCAGGTTCAGGCCCCTTCGCTCTGAACGCAGAATCTGAACCAGGCGTTCGGTTCAGGCAATCGTTGAACCTTGAACCCGAACGCAGGTTCAGGTTCAGTTCGGCGTTCGAACGCGAACCGAACCTGGAGAAATGCGGCCATCTCGGCGACCGAAAAATGGCCAGGTTGGGACCTAACGTCTCTGTTACATGCAATTAGTTCGAAATGTGAATGGGAATCATCGCGCTTGGTTCTAATGGCTCACAGATACTGGAGTATGCTCATCAATCTGATTTGACAAATCAAGACACCGCCCTGATAAAGGCAATTTTATGCTGGAATTGCATAAACCACAACACGGTCTTCACAAAATTCGAAAGTCGTCAACATCCGCGAACGCTTCCCAGGCATATTTGGCTTCAAAAAGAACCAGGGGAAGCACAAAAAAGCTGATACAACGAACGACTTGAATGCCCTCGGTGTCCATTACCGAGATGACCACATCATGCAGTATCTTCCGGGCCGCAATGGCCATGTGGTGCCGAACGAATTCTACGCAGGCTTCGACATTCTTGACGGCGGGAAACTCGATGAGTTCCTGGAGCGCACTCCAGGGGTTAAACAAGATCGGACAGCCGCAAACAACACTGGATTTAGATGTTCGGTTACTTTTGGTAATGCTGAGTAGAGCAGATGCCAGCCAAGCTGGCACTCTCGGTTGTGAGCATGCCCGTGGAAAGATGGCACGACTCCGCGCATTCGGAGAGCGGTGACGCGGGCACCCAGAGAGCTGCGGCGTAGTGTTCCGAAGAACGCGCACATAATATCGTAGCCGAGCCCAACAGGTGACCCCGGTCGAAGGGCTAAAGGTGCGCCATTCAAATTCAATCAAAGTGGTGGGGCGCTTCCCGCCCCACCACGCTCTTGTTATACTTTCAAACCACCTTCAGCAGGGTGTGTTGAATATTTTTGGTTGCCTAATTTTCAACCCCCATGGTCGGGAGATCCCACAAATCTATGTGCTTTCAAGGATAGCCTTACAGCCGAACATGTCGTTAGTTTTAAAAATTTCAAAGGTACAGGTTGCGTTTATTCCACATATCTTGAAATTTGCCTCCTCAGAATATGCAGAAAGTGTGCCAGAGTGCTCTGGGAAACAGACGAATTTTAGCAGGAGCTGCACAGCCCCCGTGATGCCGATGATCGGCACCACTCTCAAACTCCACGCGCACAGCATTGACAAACTCCCGAGAACTACCAGTCTGCCTACGGCAACGTGCTTGCACGAAGATCTGCCGTCCATGGCAGACTGGTGACGAGTCTAGAACATAATAGGACCGGGAAGTCTCGTTTGCGCTACTGGTCGCCCCTTGGCACTCAGCCTGAGTGAGCCAAAAAGCAATTAACTCCGGTACACTCGGCCCGAGTGACAAAATCATCACGATCTGAGTGACTTGTCACTCGGCCCCGAATGTAAGTTCTTCCCACAGTGAAATAGAGCTTGTCGCGCCGGTATCAAGGTACAGGGTTGGCCTGTCATCTGTGTGAGCGGCGTCCGAGACGTTGGTGGACTAGTCGACCGATGTGGTTTCACGCGGGGTACTCGGAGAATCGGAATCGGCGAAGAATGACCGATCTGCTGGTGCATCTGATTCGTCGCCGCTATCAACAGCAACCTGCGCCTGTTCCTTCTTTTTATGCTTCACAGTAAGTGTCTTGTATGACCGACACCTTGGAATGATGTGTGCTCCGTTGGCATCTGACAGTCCATATGTAAGGATAACCACCCGTACATTACTACCTGTATGTCTTCAGCTGTTCAGACATTTGGACCACGCGAATATAATAAATCCTCCCCGCCCGTGGAATCTCCGACCCGGCCTTCGGAGCTCCGTCGTCAACTCCATTTCTAGAAACACATGTGGGAATAGGATTCCTGTCACCTTATTCTGCGACCACATTTCCTCGGAATTTTCGACAACCACCAGCCCCTTTCGACAAACTACCACAACATGATGGAATTTCTCAATAGCCTGAAATGAACGCTTTACGTTAGACAATAATCGGCCCCCTGCCACGATGAAATGGGAGGGATCCAATTGGTCTCCACCGTCCTGGTTTTTTCGTTATTCGAAGGCGCCCTTATTCTTTTGGCCACTGTGGCGGGACCTTCACATTCCGCCTCCGCTGATGCTGGTCGTAGGGCAGTCACTCTTCACGAGAATACCTTTCGGCGGAATGATGTCCCGTTCGAACAGCATTATTATTTGAAATCCTCCACAGATAATCATGGAATCGAAAGCGGCGATGCCCAGTTCTCCGTTTATTTCTTTGCTTCAAGTTGACGCTAATAACCATCAATAACTTACACTGTTGCACAGAAATCCATATGGTACCTTCAAAAACAAGCTGGTATTATATGGTCCTGAGGAGCAATTTCTCGGCCTCTTCCGACTTCAACGAGCACTGGGCATGAAGTTGAGCTATACTATATTTGGTAGCTTACCACTTTTTGCTCGGAGAATCAGTTGCTCATTGATTTCACGCCGTGAGCCAGAAATTGTCTTCCCCACCCATTAGCGCTTTAGCGCTCGGGTCAGATCCATCTCTTGCATAATGAATATGGTGGGTAGCAAGATTGAGCCATCGATTATACCATTGTGATAGAGCAACTGTAATGATGATTCCTTCTCTTTCTCTTTTTTTTCCCGCATTTTTGCAGCAGGTCAATCGGAGCAAAATACGTCCCATGGGACGTGTTCTCCTCTCAACCGCTGAAAAACACGGGAACCTATCCCAAAAAGGAACTTTTCGGTGCACATAAAAAAAACCTAGGAGGCCAGGCCCTCCACCCTTTCCGTGCAAATCGAATGAGCCGATTTCCGGGGCGAACGGTTGTGAAATGATCCCGCAATCGCTGTTCTGGTGAAAACTTGCCAAAAAAAAAAAAAAAAAACGGGCCGCGCCCTAAGTTCTGCAAACGGCTGTAAAATTTCAAGTTTTTTTTTATCACAGTGGTCGTTTTCCATCTCCGGAGGAGAGAAGCAAAATTTACCCGTGTATTGGCCGTTGGCTCGCTCACAAGTTCAAATTCTGGTGGAATATCTAGTGAAATATAGCATTCAATTTTAATTCGAGGCGCCCGACCCATGCGCTCTTTAACATTTCAATTTTATTTTATCACAGTGGTCGTTTTCCATCTACGGAGAGAAGCACAATTTACCCATGTATTGGCCGTTGGTTCGCTCACAAGTTCAATATCTGGTGGAATATCTGGTGAAATTTAGAATTCGAGGCGTCCGACCCATGCGGTCTTTAAAATTTCGATGTTTCCTGATCAGAGTGTTCGTTTTGCATCTACGAAGGAGAAAAGCACAGTGTATTGGCCGTTAGCTGGCTCAAAAGTTCAATATCTACTTCAATCTGGTGAAATATCTGGTGAAATATGGTGTTCAATTTTAATTCGAAGCACCCGACCCATGCGCTCGTTAGAAGGTCAATATCTACTGATTGTGAAGAACTCATTGAATCTCGGGGGAATATTTGTGACTTTTACCCAAAATTTCACTGTGAATTGACTTCATTGAACAGTATTGGGGAGCGGTAAAATTCCGGTATAGGTCCACTCCCGCCACATCCAACTTCCAGGAGATGCGTGCGAATGTGGTCAAATGTCTCGATGATGTGCCGTTGCTTCAAATCCAAAGGTCGGCAACTTCTGATGGATTGTTGTAGAAAGTACATAAAACCCCTAAATTTTGGGTGCATATTTTTATAGGTCCATACTTAATTATCAGCTCTTGATGTACCCAGAAATACTCGCTGTGGGCAAAAGTGATGGCCGGTGCTCGATTTGGTCGTTTGACAAAAAAACTGTACCACACCTGGCCAAATATCCCACAATAAAATAATTTTTGCTGTTTTCTGAAAAATCAACTTTGTGGAATTGCATGCTATCAAAAAGTGGTCATCATGGCATGAAAGGACTTGAAAAATAAAGGATACTCACAGTTTAGTCCAATGGAATTGGTTGTCATTTGAACTCACAAAGTGTGCCACAAAGTGGTCATTTTGGCTAAAAATGACCGAAAATGCCCCAAATGGCCAACTTGAGAGCTCCCGTGCAACATCAAATGTGCATCTATTCTGTTGAACCAAACTATGATTATGCTTTATTTTTCAAGTCCTTTCATGCTATCATGACCACTTTTTGAAAGCATGCACTTCCAGAAAGTTGATTTTTCAGAAAACAGCAAATTATTTTATTGTGGGATATTTAGCCAGGTATGGTACGGTTTTTTTCATCAATACAAGTCTCAGAAAACTCAACCTTGATGCCACAATTTTGTTTGAAGAGATTCGGCCAGGGGACGAGGTCAAACACCCCAAACAGGGACCGGCCATCACTTTTGCCCACAGCGAGTACCATCAAGACAATCAGAAGGAGGGAAACAATTTAGAAATTTCATAATATATTAGATGTGAGAGGTTCCACCTCAGGTCCAAATGCGTCAATCTACGCCGAATTGATCATAGATTGATAAATTGACCACAGAAATGCGAAAAGTTTGAGACAGAAACTCTCAAAAACCAAATTTCCGGTTACTTTTGGTCACAGCGAGTATTGGCTATATTTTCAGGGTGAGAGCTAAGCTTGTACAGTGCCGGACAATCAAAGTCGACAAATTTGATGGACCATTTACCTAGGTCTTGGCAGGTCATCGGCAAGCTTTTAAACGATGGGAAAGGTGTTTTTACATCCAAATGGTTCATCTGGCACGAGCCGATTTCCCTCAAACTCAAAAATAAGTTTTGACCACCTCAAAATTTTGGCCAAGCACCGAAAATTAGCCGAAAAATACCGAAAAAAATACCAATCGACTCCTTTTTGAAAGCGCTATCTGAATCCGTTGAAATCTGAGAAATTCCACGAGCCGTTCTTCCAAAAAATCGATTTCCTTTTTGGGATAGCAGGTGGGCCAGATCGTGATTGACCAAGATTAGATTGTCCAGGGCAGCGTGGATACCTCGAGGCACGGTGCATTGTGGATACCTCGAGGCACAGTGCATTGTGGATACCTCGAGGCACCTCAGGACACGGCTTGCACTTTTCCACTGCACTCTCACTACCACAATATGGCTCCTGGGCGCGGCCGCCCAGCAAAGAGAAAACCCAACACATCTGGACTTCAGAATCAGAAGCCTCGCACTCCAACCTCTGAGCCCGAGCCAGCACTGGCTGAGCCAGAATACAGTCCTGACTGGCCAACAGACCTTGCAAGCGATGACGAGTCTGAGGAAGAGGAGGCGAATTTGGCTTTTGAAGATGGGATGAGGTCAAAAGCTGCCTCAGATGTTGATATTGATTCAGATGTGGAAGTGGAGGATGAGCAGGACACATTTTCCCTCGCTACAGAGGCTCTCGACGACGAGGTGCTGCTGGAGAAGCTTCTTTCACAGTCGGAGAAGGTTGGGGAGGATGCAGATGATGAGGAGTGGGTACCAAGTCGTGTTCAATACCAACGGCAACGGCGCAAAGAGGAAAGAACTGGTGTGTGTACTGCAATCTAAATAAAATCTGTGCCAAACAATATTTCAGCCCGGGGTAAATACAAGAAGGGTCCCGATGTTGCATCCAAATCATCCCGTACCCAGCGGCGTTACCGTAATTCTACTGCCAAGCAGACCAAACTCAACTTCACAAATCGTCCTGCTCCACGCACCAGTGATGGTCTGCATGAGCCTCCATCCACCATCGAAACAGCAGCGGTCTCCGACAGTTCTGCAATGTCTGGCATTGAGGAGGATCTTCCAAATCTCCTTGATGACGACTCACAATCGGAGGCATCTGCAATGTCAATTGACGGCAGTGCCAACTCGGCAGCAGGTTCAGACTCTGATTCGCCACTGGACCATGCTCTGCCTCCCTCTCGACCTGAGGATGATGTGATGCACGAGTGGGAACTGGAGGCCGAGTACGAGACACTAATCTTCGGGGGTGTTGATGAAATTCGGGACTGGGGCATGCTACGGGATCAGATCAAGGGGGGCATTCCTAACTAGGGTACATTAAATATTTTTCTACTGTACCGAGCCCGAGAGGGGTACACAAACTTCATTTTTTGACCTCAAAATTTTGGTCACAGCTAAAATGTCGTGGGAAAAACCTCGGAGGTGGTTTTTTGGCCCTTTTCGAGGTCTGGGAATCTGAATCTGAGCTCAGATTTACTCGGAAAATTCGTGTTCGCCGGCAATCAGACTTGTCGACTTTGATTGTCCGGCACTGTAGTAGCCGTTCTGATGAAAACATCAAAATTCGATGAAAAATCACCTGCACCTTAAGTTCTGCCCTTAGCTGTAAATCCCATGATAAATCAGCCTTAGGGCTTTTGAACCGCCACTATACCTGCGTGATGTAAGTCATTGCTGGCACTCGACTTTCATCTCAGACCCAGACAAAAGTATCAGCCGATCAAAAATAGCCAGACGACTGACGGAAATGCAATTTCTCGCGGCTCTCGACCACATCTGGCCAGCCAGCAATTCTGCCCGGGTTATCCCGTAAGAGCGTTGAAATCCAATGTATTCCATGAGCAGAACCCGTGGCAGCATCCATTAGCCCGAAGCCGAGCGGCAACCCATTAACAATGTTGATCTCTTCCAAACAACGGGACCTATGTATATTCCCGAAAGCCGAAGCGGGGCGGGAATGAATGTCCGAAAACATATATAAGGGCTCGGTTTTGCAGGACAATTTCGCATCTCACACTGCTTCATGTCTGTGCCATTCTGTGCAAGCACAGCATGTCCATTTGCACAAGGTGTATAAAAGGCCAACACTCCCACTTTTCACCCAGCTCTCCACCCTCGTGGTCGAAAGCAGGAGTGGGTCGAAAGAGAGAGTGGGAAGCATGGCTCTAACTGCACCATCATTTTCTGTTTAATTTCAGTGGACCCCATTGCCAGACCTTAGCATCCCTTCACACTCTCCACCTGGCTCTCCACCCTTGTGGTCGAAAGCGGGAGTCTGGGTCGAAAGAGAGAGTGGGAAGCATGGCTCCAACTGCACCATCATTTCGGATTTGTAAGTCAACACCTCCTCATGCAGTACAGTGCTAATGTCTATTTAATTTTAGTGGAATTCCAGTGGACCCCATCACCCAACCTTAGCATCCCTTCCCACTCTCCACCCAGCTCTCCACCCTTGTGGTCGAAAGCGGGAGTCTGGGTCGAAAGAGAGAGTGGGAAGCATGGCTCCAGCTGCACCATGCACCATCATTTCGGATTTGTAAGTCAACGCCTCCTCGTGCAGTA
The DNA here is from genome assembly GCA_029378375.1 of Mycena olivaceomarginata. NCBI lineage: Eukaryota > Fungi > Basidiomycota > Agaricomycetes > Agaricales > Mycenaceae > Mycena > Mycena olivaceomarginata. Next base: position 320,881 of record JARKIC010000096.1, on the reverse strand, counting down.
CAGTGCTAATGTCTGTTTAATTTCAGTGGATTTCAGTGGACCCCACCACCTGACCTTAGCATCCTTTCCCACTGTCCACCCGGCTCTCCACCCTCGTGGTCGAAAGCGGGAGTCTGGGTCGAAAGAGAGAGTGGGAAGCATGGCCCCAACTGCACCATCATTTCGGATTTGTGAGTCAACACCTCCTCATGCAGTACAGTGCTAATGTCTGTTCAATTTCAGTGGAATTTCAGTGGACCCCATTGCCCGACCTTAGCATCATTTCCCGCTCTCCACCCGGCTCTCCACCCTCGTGGTCGAAAGTGGGAGTCTGGGTCGAAAGAGAGAGTGGGAAGCATGGCTTCAACTGCACCATCATTTCAGATTTGATGTCAACACCTCCTTGTGCAGTACAGTGCTAATGTCTGTTTAATTTTAGTGGAATTTCAGTGGGCCCCATCGCTCGACCCTAGCATCCCTTCCCACTCTCCACCCGGCTCTCCACCCTTGTGGTCGAAAGCGGGAGTCTGGGTCGAAAGAGAGAGTGGGAAACATGGCTCCAACTGCACCATCATTTCGGATTTGTACGTCAACACCTCCTTGTGCGGTACAGTGCTAATGTCTGTTTAATTTCAGTGGACCCCATCACCCGACCTTAGCATCCTTTCCTACTCTCCACCCAGCTCTCCACCCTTGTGGTTGAAAGCAGGAGTCTGGGTCGAAAGAGAGAGTGGGAAGCATGGCTTCCACTGCACCGTCATTTCGGATTTGGAAGTCAACATCTCGTGTGGTACAGTGCTAATGGTTGTTTAATTTCACTGGACCATATTGGACGATGTTAGCATCCGCAGGTCAAGGCCTATTTGGCCTCTATCACCCTGCTGTACTCTGCTACTGGAGTACCCATTGTCCGTTTTCTAACCCTGCTATGCATAGGTGATACACCAAATGTCCACATCCATAACACCTCCTATCACTATTTTCAATGCGCCCTCCTCACCTGGTGGTCGCAAGTGAGAATATGAGCTCAACTCCTCTCTACCCCAGGGTCTATGAGGGCCTTTCCATCCTCTCTATCCCGCACTTGCAGGCTCAACGTCTCCATTGGCTCATTCTATTTACTGAACATCTACATCCAGGTGATACACCGAATCTCTACATCCATAACACTTCCCATCACCATTTCCAGCAGGCCCTCCTCACCTGGCGGTTGCAAGTGAGAGTACGAGCCCAACTCCTCTCTACCCCGGGTCAGGAGGGCCTTCCATCCTCTCTATCACGCACTTGTAGGCTCAACGTCTCCATTGGCTCATGTTATTTACTAAATGTCTACATCCAGGTGATACACTGAATGTCCACATCCATAACACCTCCTATCGCTATTTCCAACATGCCCTCCTCGCCTGGCGGTCGCAAGTGAGTTCTAAGGGACAAGATCATCGCAACCTGCCAAGTTGCGACTTCTGTTTGGGTTCTGGACCCAATCCGGATGCTCCGGATGCTTCGGGCGCTTCTCCGGATGGTTTTCCGCCCGGCACTCCGGACACTTCTGCGCCCTTCTATCCGACCGCCAAACCACCCGGGACATCCGTCCGCTCTCGTTGGCACGTGCTGTGCGATCAGGCCCGCGATCATTGTAGATACCTCCGGACACGTGCTACTGGGTAGTTACCAATTAGTATATAAGGTTTCGCCTAGCGTGGGAATCCTCATCCTTTCTTCTCTTCGGATTCCCCCGCTAGGTGCGTAGTATTTCCGCTCCTGTATTGTAGTACCTATATTTATTCTTCGGATTCCCCCGCTAGTTTCCGCGCCCCGCGCCGAGCTTAAGGTTGCCCTTACATTGAGGCACAAATGTCCCACCATCAGACACTGCAAAATATCCGTAATTCCTGGCCCCAGCTCGTCCCTCAATCACTGAAAAACAAACTTCTGGATTGTTTCTGCCAAGAAACCTCTTCAGAAGCTCTATCCACATTTATGTGTGCTTCCAGTGCCGAATCAGTACCTCTTCGAACTCACTGTTCACTTCCTATTGATTTTGATATTAATGTTCTCAAACATCCCGATTTGAAACCTGAGGAAGCAAATTTGCTGGACTGTTATAAATGGCCATGCCCTGGTTCCATTCCACCTACCATGCCCTTTGATGAAGGTGCTTTGCGTGATGTGTTTGTGGATCCAGACGGTGTTTCTTTTCCTCCTGACAGTGGTAGACCAACTTTATCACTTTGCAAGAACTGTTATTCATCGTTGAAGAACAAAAAATTGCCGGCATTGGCGTTGGCAAATAGAACATTCCTGGGTTCTGTTCCTGATGAGCTTAAAGATCTTACTGTGATTGAGGAAGCTATGATTGCTCACTGCCACTCCAAATGCTGGATAATACAACTCAAGGAAGAAAACCAAGATTTGGTGCTTCAGAACACTCAACGCAGTATCAAAGGCCACGTAATTATTAACCCTCAACAGCCATCCAAATTAGCAGCCATTTTACCCCCTGCTATCGAAGCTATTATCTCTCCTGTATGTGTTTTGTTTGTGGGTTCATCACCACCAACTCCAGAATGGTTGCGTGATCATGCAAAACCACTCGCTGTGAGTGCTACTCGAGTACAAAAGGCTCTTCAATGGTTGAAAGAACACAACCCGCAGTATTGAAACATAACTATTAATGGATCTTGCCTTCAGGTCCTGGAAGAAAATCCAGTTCTCCCATTCAATATTGAACATATCTCAAACAATGTTGCAAATGAGACTGTAACTTCTCGGTATGATGCTGTTCAGTCTCCAGATCCTTCAACAAATCCGAGCAACCCCACAGCGAGGAATGACAGATCTCTTTTCTACGTGAGTTTTGCGATACTTATACTTTTGTGGCCGCTCACAACTTTCTACAGCGGTCATCAGACACCGGGTACTCCAACGCCAGCCAGAAAAAGTGCAGGCCCATCGTCGTCGCAGGAAGCCCTTGGAAGCTTTGATATAATTGATGACTCTGAAAACTCGCGCGAGGCGCCACCGAGAAAGAGAAGTACAGTATAGTAGGGTTCCTTGGATACCCACTTTGATGTTTCTGATGCCAAGTCCGCAATGCAAAGAAATTAAATCTGGATTTAAGTTTGTACATACTAGAACTTATAATGAGCTATACTGCCTCGAAATTTCACAATTTAAGTGTGTAGAATGTAGCCAGATAAAAAAATTGATCTCAACGGCCGAACAGTCACACATCGGGTTCCTTGGATAGCGTGATGTCACACATCATCATTCTGCCCCATCGGCTCCTGTGGGTTGACTTTTGGCGGCTATTCCCGTAGCAGTCGGATTCAGGGCGGGATAGGTCGGATTTGCGCGGGAGACCGGACAGCGGCGCGGCTGGGCGCGGACAGAAGAAGGACGATCACTTGTCAACAAATGTATCACGTGCCCACAAAGGTGTCACGTCTTTTGTGTGCGCGATCTCATTTTAGATGCATCAATCTCGGCCGGATTGCCCGATTTTTTAGAGGAGATTGCAGCCAAGAAGTTTGACCTTAATAAGGGAAATAGTTCAGGTCAATAGTGGCCCGATTAATGGACAATCAACGAGAAGGAAAGTGATTGATGACCTGATTAGGCAATGAATTAGACCAAACGACCTTCTCTTCCAGCACCGACGCGTCTATGCGCTTGAAATTAATTCAGAACACGAGGCTTCGATATAGGATGTATTTCGTAACAAAATTTTAACCTGGGATGACGCTCGGGAGTTTTGAAAAAAATAATACCCAAGGATGTCTCACTATCCAAGGAACCCTACTATACTGTAAAGGAACTGCTTCCGGAGAGAAGGGTAAATCTTCGGGACGGCGGGGCACTGGTTTTGCTTAATTAAATGTTTCGAGATTGTCTGTATGCTCAAAGCGTGAATAAATCATCATTTCAAGTATTTCAGGTAGCGGGCCTTGCCGCTTGCCGGCCCTACCCACCTTATTCATGGATAATGGCGATTGAGAATACTACTGCTTGACAAGGTTAACACTCTTTAGCCCATGGCGTTCCGGAAAGGACCTCAAAAACGACGTGGATGGTTGCGATGAAGCTATTTGCGAACACAAGTTTTCTCCAAAGGCACTGGAGAAGATGAAAAACTTTAACATCCCTGGCCAATCCCTAGGAGTCGCGCAACCACAGAAAATATTGCACAACTGGGATCGCCGGGGGTCAAATTTTCTGTGGGCCTCCCTGCGCACTCTTTCCATGCCAATGAACCCAGTCCAAACAAAAAATCCGTACCCATTCCACTTCTGAACGAGACAAGACCAAAATACCCTGCGTGGGACTGTTGGCTGATGTGGATCAGATCAGTATTTGTCTTTGTTAGGCGTTTTTCCATTTTTCTCATTTTTTGCCCTAGACCGGCAACCGATCTGTCTACGGGAATTTTGTGATATGTACATAGAGGATGGATCGGAGAATCAGCATGTGAGATTGGGTACGCTGCGGCTATTATCGGGCGGGGAACCATGAATCCGAAACGAATCTCACTAATATTGCAAGCTGAAATCACTACCAATCCGGTGAAGTAAAATATGGTTGTACTCGCCTTTTCAAGTACTTCACCACTTCGGTTAAATCCCTGCATTAACGCCTAAAAGCTTAACGCTGATATACCAAAGCATCGGAGCTGATTTCCCAAAAGCGGAGTTTAAAAGGGATCACCAGATGTTCAACTTCAAGATGACTAGAGCAGTGTAGACTCGTGACCAGTCTGCCTACGGCGTTCTTATAAGGCGAGCTTATTGCCGTAGGCAGACTGGTACTTCTCGGAGCTGTCAATTGGGCTGAGGCGGAGTTTGAAATCTAAGTGTTGAAATTCGCGAAGTATTCTCACACACCGCAATTTTGGAGCTTTCTTCTCCGTTCAAGCTGGAGTAATTGCTGAGAGTTCCGGCCCTACACATCTGTCTCCTCAAATTTCCCCATTATAACTCAGAAGATCCATAAAATATGAGTCGAATTTACAGGAGAAATGAATGAAACGCGGATGTGCGTCATCGGTTGGTCATCGGGACCGGACCGGCCCACTCACGCCAAGACTTAACTTCAAACTCCGCCTCAGCCCAATTGACAGCTCCGAGAAGTACCAGTCTGCCTACGGCAATAAGTTTGCCTTATAAGAACGCCGTAGGCAGACTGGTCACGAGTCTAAGAGCAGTGGATCTGTGGCGACCGAGTCTTCCCACAAGCTTGCAAGTCTCTCTAAGCAAGACCTTAGGCGTCGATGATTCGAGTAATCCCGAAGCGCGATCCAACTCCTTTGCATCGACATCAGCCGGCACCACGCTACTCACGGAAGGCTGGCCCCATCCGGCGAGCGAGAAAAACAGTGGCTTTCATTCGAAAGTCGGGCCAACGACGCGATGAGTTCCAAAACATCATCACAGAAGGCAACACTAAATCGCTGTGGAGAGAGGTGACTCTGGGAGATAATGGCGAGGTGGTGGAGACTCCGGTCAACTTCGTGTTCTCGAACCTGCAATATGACCGCCTGACTTGTTCAATTATAGGTCAATTTGGCTTCCGTAACAGTTCTAGCTGATGTAAAGACACGGTGGGACTCGGTGTTCTACATGCTTCGCCGCCTGCGATATTTACAGCAGGTTCGTTGAATTAATCTCTGTAAATGCTGCAAATAATCTTGATATTATAGCCGGTGGTTCGCTTTTTGGCCTTGAACCACGATGCACATAAATTGCGCCACCAGCTGGAGAATAAGCACTGGAGTCGCTTGGAGTTGATGGAATTGATCCTTCAGGTGTGGCTCCTTCGATCTTGCGCCGCAACCAGTGTAACCTTGCATTCAGCAACCTCATACTGTCCAAATGTCCATGTCATCTGAAAATACACCCATCCTAGCCGGCGCCATCCCAGCGTTTGAGCTCTTCATTGCGTCGTGGAAAGCCATGCTCGATGATGCCGACTTACACGAGGATATTGGCAAATTTCTTCGGCCTGGTCTCGCAATTGCAGAAAAGTACTACAATAAAATGGCAGACACTGATGCCTACATAATTTCTATGTGTGAGCCTTTGTTCTTTGTTATACGGTGACGCACTCAGGCTAAAATCCCACAGTCATCAACCCTTCAATTCGTTTTGAATGGATTCGTCAGAACTGGACATATGAAGAGCACAGGGCGCTTCGAAGTCTCAATCCTTGAGGCTCTAAAATTACCAGCCAATCGGCGGAGACTAGCAAATAGTTACCTTCTCCATAGAGCAGGTTCAGCGTTCAGAACAACTTAGTCTCTCGTAGACAAACACTACAAACAATTTTTAGCTCGTGCCCCGATTTCAGCGATAATTCTGGTGATGCTGCTTACGTGTTCTGGCTGCGATTGGTTGGAGGCGCCGCAGGCGCCGATCAAGGGTCCTGAAAGATGACGGCTTCGAAGTCTCAATCCTTATTGAAGCTCTAAAATTACCAGCCAATCGGCGGAGACCAGAGAAAAATGACTGTCTTGAGTAATCTTATTTTTGGAGGAGGATTATTTTGGACTATCAGTAGTAACATACGAGAGACCGAGGAAATTCTAGCCTGTGACGTTTCCTCCACAAGGAGGAGTTTTGGCACCTCGAGGTTGTTCCATGAATGTCGGAAAAATTCTATTTGCCTTACTATTGCGCCCATCAAGTCTGGATTTGCACACCAACTCTGGATTTTCGATTTTCCTGTTCCCTTACTTCTTCTTTGCCCCCGGAATTTTCCGGCATTGAAACCGATACTAGTAGGCTACAACTATGCAAAATTTCCAAGAGATTCGATAGGAGGAAGATATTGACAAAGAGTTACCGAACCATCAGAATTGGTGATCCCAAAATACCTGTCGGTTTTCTGGTCTTCCCGTGCACCAAAAAAATCCAGAAAAAATTGAGGTGTTGCATGCATCCTATATAATGAATGTCCGGAGATTTGGGCCGGAGCCGGGCGGAATGAATGAGCCTCAGGCCCCACCACCTCCTCTGGAACAGCAGAATCCTGCTCCATTGGCACATGATGAAGATGAGCCGGACCCTGATAAACCAGGCTTTGAGCGTGTTGGCCGTCGTAATCAGCCAAAGTATTTCATGCCAGTAAATGAGCGTGCAGTTGAACGTGTTTGACTTGGGGCCCATGGATGTTGTCTGCCGAGAGTGTGGTGCTTTTCACTGGGCCGCTGAAAAATTGGCAAAATCTACTCGAACTAGGGATCACTTTCGAACATGCTGTCTAGATGGAAAGATCAAGCTCCCACCCGTTCGAGATCCACCTCGGGATCTCCTCGAGCTTTTTAATGTGCATTCTGCACATTTCAAACAAAATATCCGGGCGTATAATGCAGCATTTGCTTTGGCCTCTCTAGGTGTCACTGTCGACAGAACTGTGAGGTTAACATCAGTTCTCATATCCAAACATTAACGGACCAGTGAAAGCATTATCATCGTGGACACAATAGTAATGAGGGGGCCGTGTGGTGCCCTGGACGGTGGCACAACCGCTAGGCGGCAAAAAATCAAAAAATCAAAATCTAGTAATCACAAGGCTACATCCTTGACAAGATCTGCTCTAAGTGGCCGTTTCAGAACATGAGCAAAGGTATCGAAAGTCACCAAGCCGTCGAGGGTGTCACCGTCGAAGGTAGGTAGCGATGTTCCCGCAAGTTGTGCATCCTTGCAGTCATCTTCGTACGTCGTACGTTTGGTAATGCCCTTCGTGAACTGTCGGCGAAGACCGTCGATCCAGCTATAGAACCCAAGAAAGGGCTGCCGCTGCGCAGGAAATCCATTACTGGCGGTCAGCACAAAGTGCTTCTTCTCCCTCAATGGCTCCATTCCAAGGTATTCCCAGGCGACAAGCGAACTGGAATTCGTTTCGCAGGTGAGGAATGCGAGGACGTATAAGAACGACTCGAGATCGTGGCGGTAGAGGTGTTTAGGAGGATCGGTAACCAGAAGATCCATGGCCATATATGGCTTAGTACCGGTGCGCTGCTTGGAGGTGGATTGTTGTCTATGCTCATGGAACACAGCGAGATCGAAATCGTTCAAGACCCCATGGACTTGATCGTCGATCCTCTGGAACATCAGATTATTGACGCTGATGTCGCGGTGTATAATCTTGTGCTTCTCATACAACCAGCGATAGCCTGCGCAAGAATAAGATGCGATAAAGACGAGTGAAAGAGGACATACACTCGAAAATTTCCTTGAACGCTATCGCGAGTTCGGCGGCGTCCTCCAAGTCGGTGATCTTCTGAAGTTCGTCCTGAATGATAATTCGAAAGAACGCGTTTCTCATATCCATCACGCTCTTTGATGAATGTCGGAATGTCATCGACAAAGTCGCCAGTGTCGTATATGTTCGGCAAATGATGGATCATGCCAGAGTCATCCTGCTTCGCGTGCGCCACCGCAGTACGAACGATATCGACCTCCGAAATTCGAGTTTCTGGTACCCAACTCCACTTCACGACGACGTTCCTGCCCTTGAGACCGCGATGGGCGAGGGGGCAACTGGTCACTTGCGCCCGGACAACAACCGTGCCGCGCCCGATAATTCCGTGCCCGCGGAAAAGTACGTCCTGCAACTTGAGTTCCCACTGTCCTCCTTCAAATTTCTGTTTGAGGACGTGGTCAGTGAACATGTGTTCCCAGTCGTTGGAAAAGACGGGGTCGACCGTGAGGTCGTCCTCGGGTGCTTTCAGCACCTTCGGACCTAGTAGGCCCCGCTGAGGACGAGTGAGGTTTGCGAAGCCCCAAAGGATGGCGATGAAGGTGGCAGTGTCTTCGGTGAAGCGGAGTGGTAGGGATCTGACTACGATTGAACGGTCATAGTACAGCAATTCGAGGGAATTGCGCGAGACAAGCACCGAGATGACGTGGCTGCGAAGGCCACCGTTACTCAGCAGTTCCAGTGCGTAACTAGTGCATTGCAGCCTAGGATCTTCCTTGTACTTCGTCTCGAATGGCGGCGGCAGGGAAGCTTCCTTGGACTTCGGCGCTGAAACCGTCTGCACCGGTGGTACCTGTTTGTTTACCGACCGAGGTGGATTTACTCGCGTAGGCTCCTTTGGCTCCTTGGAGGTGGGCTTCTTGTCCTTCTTTCGAGGACAACCTTCCCTGTATCGTCTATTCGATCATCCGTAAAATAGCAGATGGGGATTGTCGGCGCCACGTACCTTCGAGTTTAAACTCCCAGAACGAGAGGATCTCGCGCCAGTGAAAGGCGGTCCGTGGACCCTTGTCTGACATATCATCCACTCCGAGCCGTTTCCCGAAGAACAAGGGATTGTATTTTCCCAAAACATCGACGCCCACATTCATCACGTCTGGTTTCCGGTTGGCTTTAGAGCCGAGAAGAAAGACGGGATCGTCGCGACAGAATTGGAACATGTGTTGTTTCACGCCCAATTTGTCTAGGCAATCGTTCGCGAGGAGGACGAAAGGGTTGTAGAGATGTTCCTCTTTCTGGATCTTTGCGTTTAGGTAGGTGTCCAACTTCCTCTTGAAGTCTTCATCAGCAGTAATGTCCTCTCTGGAGCCAAAAACCAAAAAGCCGCATGGAAAGACGTTGCGCCACCAAAAGCCGCATGCAGCTTGTGCGCAACCTCTCACTATTGAATGACGTAATTCAGCCGAGAGCAGGAGGGATAACGGAGCAGTTAACATATTTAGGGTTTGAATGGCATTTTGAGTCACATGCTTCATAATGCCATTTTGTACCCTGTGCTTCACTATTGAACAATTTAATTCACATTTTGAACCCCATGCCACCGAATGGCATTTTGAATCACATGCTTTGTACTGCCATTTTGTACCCTGTGCCTCACTATTGAATGATGTAATTCAGCCGAGAGCAGGAGGGATAAGGGAGTAGTTAACATATTTAAGGTTTGAATGGCATTTTGAGTCACATGCTTCGTAATGCCATTTTGTAGGGCTTTCTGCGCACGATAGCTCAAACTCGGGACTTTGACGTATTGCAGCGGCTGGCAAAGTACACATTCGAAGTTTTTGCGGAATATCGTACACAAGCTATATTTAAACCTGCAGAGTATCTATACACTGCAATGGAATGATGGGAAATCAAACTCACGCCGCCAAGAGCGGAGTTTCAATGTGTACAGCCACCGAAAAGCGCCATTCACCACTACACCCCATCAATTTATCCCATTTCTGTACAGTGTCTCATTCACTTTGTGTTGAGGTGTCACCGATGCGTCATCTTGTGTTTTTTTTTGCAGCGGTCAAGAGTTCGAACCAGGGAATGACCATTTCATTTATTTATTTTTTCATTTGAGCGGGCCGCGCGGCGAGCGCCAAGCACCACGCAGTGGCCCCGCGGCGAGCGGGAAGCCCCGCGCAGCGGTCGGGGTCTGGGGTGGAAAACCCCAGCCGTCCGGGCCGGCGCCCGCAAGAGTTCATTCAACGTAGCAAGAAAAAATTGATTTAATAATTATTTGGCCGTTCGGCTGTGGAAGAAATCACCACCCACGGATTTCTTCCCAGCTGCGGAAGTGCCACGAAGTGGTGCTCCGCTTCAAGCTTCAGGGAAGACATCCGTGGGTGTGATTTCGAGGCAGCAGGAGGCAAAATCTAAGCGTGGGAAATAGTCACGTGATTCTTGGCGGCGTGAGTTTGGCCTCCTGAATGATGTTGGTTTCTCGTACCAGATTTTGGCGGCCACGCGACCCTGTGCTCAGTACGTGTTTCTGGATCCAACCGGTATTTTTATTTTTTTGGGACTCGATGTTGTTGGAAGCATAGACTGTTCTCTCAGGTGTTCAAACGGCCAAAGACTGATGGAATCCGTAGCATACATCTGACCCATGTATGTAGTACGGGCCCTGGCTGTTTCTTAACGGGACCGCGCCAGAATATACCTACCTACAGTGGCGCTCTAAATAAATGCCGAGCCATGGTTTGACATCATTTCATGGTCGAATTCCTTCAAACAAAATTGTAGCATGAACATTCAGTGGTGCTAAGCTCGTTTGCATCAAAAAATCCATACCATACCTACACGTTTCACGTGACTCGATGGATGCGTATGGCGCCTACCTTAGTAGACGCCATCATGGCGTCTGGCACGGGTCGACCCGGGTCGACCCGGGTAAAAACCCGCAGGTAAATAAGATTTCAAAGCCATAACCGCACCCGTGCGGGTGCTCATTTCACGGGTACGGGTAAAACCCGCGGGTGGACCCGCAGGTACCCGCGGGTGTACACGGGTCAAGCAATATTTTAGAGTAAAAAACTGTGCAGTGTGGATGCGTAGATGAAGCGATAACCTGCGATGCGCTCGCCCATTTTCGGGCCTGCATAAATGATTGAACAAAAAAAAAATAGCGTAATATAGTAGAACCCATTAAATACCTTCGGAGCCACTGCAGGCTGAGACGGAGCTGAGGTAGTTGTCGGTTCCCCTCTAGTAGCGTAGGTTTCAGTCCATCGACGGCGGACAATACGATCTGCCTCGTCGCGATCACTGGGTCGCCAACCGGGATTTTTGTGGAACCATTCCATCTTCTTGTCCGGGCACATTACTAACAGAAAGATAGTCAGTAGAACTCCAAAGACAGTAGCGCGACATACTTATGGCGATACGATACACCTCGCATTCATCAGTCAAACCATAATATTTGCCAACGACTTCGAGTGCCGCAATTGCCGCAACACGTATGACATTAGGCAAGGTTGCATCGTTCCGGACATTTGTCAGTTGGTCTTCCAGTGCCTCGAGCATTGGGATCACTTCGTAGACCAGAGGCACTTCCGCACGCGAGAAGAGTTCGGTAATCTCCTCAAATATCTGGCAATGCAGTGTCAATTAAATTAATGTACATGCGAATTTCAATGTACCTCGAGCACTTCACAAAGTTGTTTTGCAAGTTTCCACTGTTTTTCGGACAGCGCGTACTCGGAAAGACCATCAGAGGTGAGTTGTTTAACAGGAGTTTCAAACATGACATGAGCGGCGAGGCATGCAAGATCTGAGTTCCATCGGGTAGGGACTCGTCGATCCAACGCTACCTTCTGTCCGGACACCGAATTCGCAATAACAAGCTTTTCAAACTTTTCCTGAAGTGTAGCTGAGTCATGGACTCGGCGGGCCAAGCCGGCGACCTGAATTGAAATTAGTTACGCTCAGAGATATTGGACAATGTATACTTACCTTGGGAAAAATCATCAAGGCGTCCCTCAGCATCTTGCGCGGTCATCAGGATAAACCTGGCCTCAGCATCCGCAATGGCCTTCGCCCTCACCGACCGGATGGTTGCAGAATCAAACTCTGCCTTTCCCTCGTCCATAATACCAGCTTCGTCAACTTCTACATCCCGAACTATCGGATCCTCTCCTTCCTCCTGTGGCTGAATAACTGGCTCTGCCGCTACTGCCGGCTGAGCCGCTGCCCGCTTCCGCTTTCCTGTAGTTAATTTCACCTGTGCCTTTTTCTTGGGTTCCTTGAAGAAGAAAGAAATGAAGGCCTAGAAAAAATTAATGTACTACAGGAGTTGTGATGAATTGAGTATACGCGCCTTGGCAATCAGATTAACCATATGCGGGAAACATCTCGTGCGAGACAAAGCTCCGCGGTAAGCTGGAATTTGTGCCGGTTCGCTGAGGACCTCAGATGTCGAGTCGCAGTTGCTTGCGTTGTCCATGCACAGTGTATGCAGCTTTCAGATAAGATGAGCATCATCCAGTCACGCAGATTTTAGACTCACGAGATGGTCCAGTCCAAAGCGCTTGAAACATTGAGCTGTTTGTTCGGCAAGATATCTGCCGGTGTGTCGTTCTGTTAATCTGTTTGAAAGTCAGCGAGGCATGTAAGGCATACTCGAAACAGGAAACAAAATACCGTATAAACTCGAGAATGGCGCGGTGGATCTTCCCCGCTCTAAACCAGACGATCACAATCCCAAGGTATGCTGCAACGAAGGGAGCAGTCCAGCCATCAATGACAGCATGGATGGCGCCCTGAAAGTCCTAAACCACAGAATAAACAATAGTGAGGGTAATTAAAAATTGATCACACCTTGAAGTACTCCTTTACCCGCTTTGAACCCTCCTGATACAACGTCTGAACATCTTTCGAGACGGTTTCCGGAGACCGAACGATATTTCCTGGCCGTAGAAGCTCTACTTCTTCCAAATAGAAATCGTCCCTAACTATGTTGAACGGCCGGTGGGACGCGGCACAGCGAAGGGCGATTAGAGCTCGATGACGTGCAGGGGTATAGCGGGAAACCGAGCGAAAAGATCCTGTTGAGCATTCTTGCTGGTGTCACCATCGGTGTCGACGACACCACGCCTGTTGTTGCACTGATGACTGGTTCTCTTGAGATTGGCTGTCCCCTCGCTCGTCTTCATTCGATCCCGTCGCTGGAGGTTGTGATTTTTTGGATCAACGCGGCAGGTAAAGATGAATGTAAGATGGTGGCGATTTCCATCACCGTCTAAATTGCGCTCGAGGGAAACGGTATAATGGTTGTAGATGGGGGATTTCCAATCCTTACGACTTTTGGCTATGAAAAGATGTTTAATACCGCAGCTTCTCAAATTGAATCAGGGATAATTACCGATTATTTCCTCGTCACTGAGATGCCAGACACCGAGATCTGTTTCGTCCACTGCTTCCTTCTTTCTGCGCTTTTTGGGCGGCGATAAAATGACCGGGACCCTCGTCGGCTACCCTGATCTGCGAACGGGTGTTTTTGGACGGAGAATCGGGGGTTGAAGCTCCCAGGCGTGAAGACGATGCTTCCGGGGTGCGCATACCTTGATGTGGGATAAGATGCTGTAACAGAAAAAAAAAGAAATAGATTGTAGCGTACGAGAAGATGATCCTGCACCCCCAGGTACCCGAACTCGGAGCTGAAGATGAGAGAGGGAGCCTAGACCCAGCTGTCCCATTGAAATGGAGCCTGCCAACAAACACGGACGGCGGCCCAATGTTGCCAGCATATGAGTGAGTTGATAATTTGAAGGCAGATAGCCGCGGCGGCGAAGCATGTCAAGCACTTCGGCTGCGGTGGTATTCTTCGAAACAACTGTGAATTGAAGTCAGAGGAAGGTTCAAAGCTATGGATCTGGCACTTACGCATAGGGACAGATCTTCGCTCCGTACCACAGATAAAAATGGTAAAGGTATCGGCAGTGATCAGCTTTCGAAGACGGTCTCGTCGCATGAAAGAACAGTGCGAGCGATGATAAAAGTGCCGTTCAAACCATTTGACCCGACCAATGTGGAGAAAATTGGGCAGAATCTTGGAGCGCTCAAGCAGGTATACTATGCATTTGGTCAGTGATCAGGTCCTATCCCGAGACAAGATCACCTACCGTAGAGGAACAAGATGACAACGAAATATGCATATAAAATACACAAAGTTCCAGGGAGGTTTTGTTTTTCGGTGCTGGTTAGCTCAATGCGGCGGAGAGAGGTGGCAAATTCCTTTGAGAATATATCCCATGCCACAAGATATGATAGCAACAGCAAAAGGCAGGTCAATAACCAAGAGGTGAAGTTTCGAGAAGCCACTGAAAGGCGAGTCGATACAGAAAGAATGCCACGAGTGTAAGAACGCGGGTAACATTCTGGGATCTGGTCTATGTTCCTTTGCGGGATGCCAGGAGACACCGACATGTTTATCGTGAAGAATATTGGCCGCACATGCAGCCTTTTAAAGCACAAAAAATCGGCGTGCGCGCATGCCGTCACTGGGGCGCGGCACGCACCACATATTCCGTCATTCCTTGTGTTTTTAGTTGCCACAAAATTTGAAAATGCGGTTCAGACAAATCATAGAGTCGGTACAGAGCTTGGTTTCCACAGCGTGTAATTTGAGGTATAAAATCATTCTAAGGTTGACAAGGCCAGTGGTTTCAAAGCGCAGATTTACAGAATAACTGGTGGGTAACAGAGCGCGCTGCCAGGGTTATGGCTATTGATGCGCTTCCAGGGCTGGCGCGTACCGTAGATAATGACGTCTGTCTGCAGAAAGACGTCATCGGCGGCCTCACTCCCCCGTCTCCCTGCAACTTGCACGCACTCTGCCTCAGCAATTTATATTATATAGTACCTGAAAAACCCGCGGGTTACCTGCGGTCGACAGATTTTAGACCTCTACACCCGCACCCGCCCGGGTGGAGAGGCACGGGTGACCCGTAACCCGTAGCAGTGACCCGGGTCAAAACCCGCGGGTAAAATCTGCCGGGTGACCCGGGTGATCATCACCCGTGCCAGACCCTAACGCCATGCCCCCGCGCCAGCCGCTTTCGCTCTCTGATTCCGGTAGGCTCTCCTCCAGGAGGGCATACCGGCGGATGGTCTGGTCGATCAAAAAATGAAACCACTCGATCCGAGTCAAGGAACGCTCTTTCTCTGCATCCTGCCCCTCCGCATGCCACTCGAGTCTGGTATCCTGCTCCTCCGCTTCTCGGTTCTCCGACTCCGACCCAGACTCCGACTCCGACTCCGACTCCGAATACATCTCCGGAGATTCCGGGACGACAAACTCCGGAATGGGCGCCATGGTCATCTTGCTCTTGTCGGTCGGCATTGCGTCGACCAGCATCGTGACACTGTTCAACGATGTGGACCGCATGGCTCCCGCGGGTGTGCCAACGGGCAGCTCGGAAAAGCTCTGGTACTGGTGCTGATTCGTGTGCTGAGCGCCCTGGCCGCCGTCCTCACCACTCCTGTCCTTCCTCTCGTTGTTTCGCCGCCCCTCGCGCCTGCCCGCACCCGAGCCTCCCTTTCCTCCGCCATCGTCCGTATTTTGACCCTTCCCCTTCTCACCCTTGCCTTCCCCCCCTTCTCCCGCCTGCCGCCGCTTCCCACCGAGCGCAAGGCGCTTCAGATCGTCCGTCGCGTAGTTCTGCGCGACAAAACTGCCGTAGTGGAGCTGCAGGAGCACCGGGTGCGGGTAGCACGCCTTCGCCGTCCACGGGTGCGTCTCAGTGAACCACGCCGCGAACGGTGCGTCGTCCTCGCACCGGTGAATCCGCGGCTCGAAAAGGTTCGCCGCGCGCTTGAGATGATGAAGAATAAGGATGTTAGGTCAGCCGCACCGGTATACATGACATGACACGACGGACCTGCGCGTCGTTGCGCAGGCGGTTGAGCCTGCCCAGAAAAGCCGAGAGGGTCGTCTGGTGGCCGAGGACCTCGTCTGAGGGGGACGCGCAATGTAGCTCCACTACCGGGACGGTTAGCTTCATGATCTCGCCCGCCAGCGTGTCAACCCGGCGCACCACGGGCGCGTAGATGCCGACCGCCTCGCCGTCGAGGGCTTTGTGGAGCGCGACGACGATGTACATGATATTCCGGAGGTCGTCGAGCCCGGTGAGCGGTGGGAACGACGGGGTCGAGCTCGCACACGGTGTCGACGAACGCGCGGAAGGCGGCCGCGGCCGTCGCGGCGGGGACGACGTGCGCACACTCGTGCCCGCGCTCGCCAACAACGCTGTATTGCCCGGAGACGATGCAGTGCCGGTTGACTTTGCCGCGCAGCTCGCCCTTGGCGGTCTCGGAGAGCTGGAGAGTTGTCAGAGTCAAACAACGGCGCGGGGGCGTTCTCACCGGTTTGCTCTGTTTGGCCGCCTTCCAATCATTCCACTCGGGGAAGGGGACGGATGCGCCTTAGAGGTTTCAGCACTTTGCTTACGAAAAATAATACTCCATACGAAGATGCATGTAGAACGTCGTGTGCTTCGCTGTAGGTGCTAAAATACAATTTTCTGCAAGGATTTGCGAACATGGGGATGCCCCTTTGTGGAGGACCATTTCCTCCGTCGTCAGCGCTCTGTAGGTCGCCCTCGAGGGCTCGACGACCCCCAGAAGACACTTGACGGCGTGGTATATCCACTGCGCAGTCTGGACGGACGCCGAGAGTGCGAAGTGCACTTGGTTGAGCAGCGGGAGCGTCCTGCCGTCCGGCCACACCCCCACGACGCCGAGGGTCTTCCCTTTCCCTGCCCCACGCGTTAGACCTTCTCCATAATCACAGAATTAAATTTAGACTTTTCTTCCGCCTCTCAACTTGCGGTGTCTTGGGCGGCGGCGGCGAAAAGGGCATCGAGGATATTATTTCGGCCGTCATCCAGAACAACCCGCACGGCGGCGCATTGCGCCGGTGAGAGAGACTCAAGTACAGCACGCGTACTCGCGTCCAAGAGATTCATTCGAGCAGGAGGATTGGAGGGATTGATAGAGTCAGGTTCACAAGGCTCAGGCATTTTGTATCAGAGCACTTACGACAATTACACTGGACTAGCCACGCTGTGTCAAATCTGTCAGATTTGCATCAGAGCATTTACGACAATTACAAGGGAGTGTCTGGAGTAGGTAGGCACTAGTTTGCCACGCTGTCAGATTTGCATAAGAGCAGGCCCCCGGACAAGCGCAGCATTGCTTTCACGACCTCGTACCCCACCGACAGCCCCGATGACTCAAATAGCGGGTCGGACAGCGATGATGGTCCGGACGGGTCATACAATGCTGTTCGTGCATTTGTGGCTGAGGCTGCACCTGTGCGAAGGTATGTCGTGGACTCCGGAGCCACCGAGCATTGTTTTCGGGACCGCGAAGATTTTGCAGAGTATCGTCCTGTTGAGTCGCGTGAGGGCAATGCTGCTGAAGGATCTAAGTTCCGGATCTTAGCAACAGGCGTGGTACGAAAATTCATCACGTACCAGGGCGAGAGGAAGGAGATTTCCTTCAATGCCATTCACACCCCCGACATCACCGCAAACCTCATGTCTGTCGCGAAGCTCGATGCGGAAAAGTCGCGCGCTGTGCCTGCAAATAAGGGAACATGGCATCGCCGCTTGGGCCATATTGGCAATGCGGGGCTAGACACCTTGATTTCCGGGAAGCATGTCAACGGCCTTCATGTCCACGATGGCGGCATGGACGGCTTATGTGAAGACTGCATCTTTGAAAAACATGCTAGTTGTCCTTTCGATGGCATTCATGAGGCGGAGAAGGAGGTTGGGGAACGCTCATACTTTGATTTGTGGGCGCCTGCTAGTCTGTAGTTTACCGCGCGCCGGGTAATTGGTCGCCGACCTTATTACTAATCATCGGAGTTTGAATATGTTCCCACGCCTTTACTTCCGCGCCGTCATTGCTTTCCCGCTTTTTGTAACCTCCCTGGCCTCCAATGGCACCCCGTTTTCGCTGGAAAGATCCCGAGGGAGTCCGCACTATCACCCTAATCGTCAAGAAAATAATTCCACAATCGAGTTTCGCCCGCAGTTCAGGCATATCGGCGCCTTCTTCAACGGCTGCCTACCCTCCTCCATCTCTGTAATGGCGCTTTCGGCAACCGTACAGCCCGGCGCTGCCCTCAATTCCATCTGCTCGAGTCTTGGCATGTCTGGCGATAACTTCTATCTGTTTCGATCCTCCAACGAGCGCCAGAATGTCCAGTTCATCATGGAGCCCCTCACCCACGGTGTCGGAGGCAAGATATTTCCTCAGCTTCTCGCTTATTTGAACTCCGGCCGTAAAACTGTCATCCATTGCCGCACCATCGACGACGTACTTCGCATATTCTTGTATCTCTGGAAATCGCTCCCCCCCGGACCGCATCGACTCCGCCGCCTCAAAATGTACCACTCCCTCCGATCCGCCAAGGAAAACGAGGAGATTCTGCGGCTTCTCGATGAAGACCCGGAGTGTCAGGTTATCATTGCGACAGTAGCATTTGCGAACGGCCTGAACGCGAAGTCGCTGTTGGACTAGTCTCTCTAGACAGACACTATATATTACCTTAACTCGTACCTCGTTGATATATAGTCTGTTGGTTACCGCGCTTGTTACCCGGTACCTTGCACTATCAAAAATGATGTGATCTGATACGAGATGCACGACCAAACAACTCATTAAGCCTTGCACAGATCCACGCGTTTCGACGCGTCATTTGACCGTCTGAACCCCTCGCAGACGGCCCAGCACGGTGTTTCAGCCACCTCCGCTTACACCTGGTCCACCGCTGACTCCTGTTCCTTCCAGCCAGCCAAGGCAGCGCGCACCATAAAGAGACATATGGGAGAAGGCAGACACAATTATTCACCTCATAACGAAGGACTTCCGGTCTCTGGGGCAATTCCTCGACACCCTGTTTCACTGCAGAGATATGTCTGTCAATGATCCTCGCACCGCCAGACACAAAGCCGCGGTCACTGCTTTTATGTGACAATATCAATACCTGTATGTGTGCAGACCCCTCTGGAGAAAACACTCCCCGTAACCAAAGCTCTACTTCCGAAATCGATGAAGGACTGCCGGATTTGTTGGCAGAAGATGGAGCAGATGTGTCTGATGCAGGCAGCGAATGAAAGAATACCGGCCGGAAAATGTGCTATAATATAACTTAGTCATTTGACGCGTTATAATCCAACTTGCGGCCCTCAGAGCGCGAGCTATGCGTCGTGTAATTAGGCCACATCGCTTTGCCGTGAATGCACGTGGTTTCTCAAAAAGGAAGCTTATATAATAACGCAAGGTAACGGGTAGATCGACGTGGTAACCAACAGACTACTGTTGGACAGCCTGTCGGTTGGATGTGCGGATACAGTGGATCAGATCGTGCAAGAGAAGGGACGCGTGGGACGGGATCCAGAGACCGCTGCTCGAGGTGTCGTCTTTTATCAACCCAGTTCCCTAACTGCAGCTGAAACACAACTGGCTGGTGAGCTTTCTTTATATATTTGGGGTGGTAATTCATTCTCCTTCGCTTTCACTTGCCGTCTCCTCGCTTTCTGGCTCCTCATCCTCGGATTCCTCATCCATTTCCTCCTCCGGCCCAAACATCTGCTCCAGCAACGCTTCAAAGTCCGCCGGCTCATACCAGTCGTCGCAGAGTCGTCCCGTTTCAGGGTCTGTTGAAACAGCTGAATCCGAGCCGCTGACGAGGACTTCGTCGCTGTGATCTTCATCGTCCCATCCTTCAACCGAATCAGCAGCACAGGGATGCAGCTTTCGAGCAGTGCTCCGAGCTGAGCGACGCGATGAAGGTCGAGTTGTTGGGGGCGAGTCGGGGCAAGGATTAGGAGAAGAAGACCTTGAGTTTACCTCTGGAGAAAAAATGTTAGTACCACGCCCCAAGTTCCCAGGCACGGAGCTGCTCTTGCGTATGGCCTCCATTTCCCGTACAAGCCCCGCATACTCTGCGCTGCGCTGAAGAAACTCTCCCATTTTTCCTTCATCCAATCGCTGGTAGCCGCGGTCAAACCGGTTTACCGCCGCATGTCCCATGCTCCGACCGGATCGAAACGAGTGGAGCTCCTCGTCTTCATACACGCGCAGCAAAATTGGGTCTCGTTGCGGAGATGTGGGGAGGTGTGCGCCTTTGTACGACGTTTTAAATCAAAGGCGGTCTCGATGTCTTCCTTCATCTTGAGGAAATGAAGAACATTTGGGGCGACCGTTTTGCGGTAGAACTTGTCATCAAACTCTCCTCCGCGTCGTCCGGCTATGTCCTCCAGCCAGCGATTATTCCACTCTTGCATCAAGTCTCCCTCGATAAATTTCCCTGCCTCACCTCGAAGATTGAACAACCAGTTATCGAGGAGAGTCTCCTTGAGCTCTGGAGAGCACTCGAACTCGAGAAGAGCGTACAAGTCGAGCATGTAGCCGATATAGTTCTGGTTCGAGGTGCCTGCGAAGGTGAATACGAAGATCTAGAATCAACGTCAGCGCTGTTGGCGGGAAAAAAGAGTCACCCGAATCAATACCTTCAATATTTCAAAAACTCGACCAACATCGCCCTCTGGAATTGCATAATTCAACTCGATCCACCAGCCGAATTCCATCAGGAATAGAATGGAATTGCTGAGAACCCGGTCTCCGTCGAAACCGTCTTTCTCTTTGTGGAATTTCGGACCATCCTCGTCAGCCTTGGTCTCGGGAGGTACCTCGTTTTGTTCTGTGGTCGATGGAGCGTCGACTGCGGGCTTATCTGTGTCTCGATTATCATCTGTTGAATCCGTATCCTCGGGAATATCCGCAAGACCAGGCATCTCCGTGTCTGCGTCTGTCTCGGGTTCAACCTGCTGGGGTTTCCCGAGCGCACGGTCGAGTCCAAGTAGAACCGACAGGGAATTTCGTACGTGGTTCAGCGTCGTCTTGCTCGGCCTTGTCCAACGACTGTTCATAGGCTGTCTGGCTCGCATAGCGCTCTCTGAGGAGGCTGGCGTGCTTCAGGAGCTCATCGAGCGTCGGTAATTCCGTTTTTGCTGCGAGAGCGTCAAAATGACCGAGTAGATCCGCTTTGCAGCCTAGAACAAGTCTGGTGCTGATGTCAGATAGCACGTTGCGGAAGGTAGGGAAAGGACAAACCGCCAGCAGTCCAGCACCCGCGCTTCCCATATCATAGTCAAGTTGCGACTTGTTGGGTAAAATCGCATTTTTTTAGGTCGGTAGGGCGTTTCATATTGGTGGCATTCGAGTTGTGGGAGAGGGATGACGGATCTTTCGACGCTGCAGGACCGAAATGGTTCGATGCACAAGAGTTGAGATCGGTGGCTTTTGTATGCCAAGTCTCGGGAGTGGAGATGACGTTGCGAAAAGAGTCGTAAATGTTCGGCGAGGTAGCTAGAATTTTTTTGAGACGCATTACTGTCGCATGTGATGCACCGTCGCCGCGAACCCACGATAGAATGTTGTCGCTCTTCTCTGGTTCTACTCCCATCTGCTTATCGAAATCAAGGAGAGCGCTCTGCATCCCCTTGTTCTCGACTTCTCGTTCGCTGTTGGTGCCGAGGGGTTGGAGAACTGTTTTAACGGGTGCAACACGTCGTTTGGCGAGGGTAGTGCGGAAACGAGTCGAGATTTCGGTGGAAAGGTGATTGAGATGAGGGATGAAGTCCGCAAGGATGCGAACGAAGTGGAGATCTGCGACACTGTAGTTATGCTCCCAGTCGATACTCGCCAACACACTCTCTGTGGTCATTTTCTGGCGCTCTCTTGCGCGATAACGCGGGCTATATGATCATCGGCTCGAAGTGCGCCGGGCTTCGCATTCTCCAAGCGGAAAGCCGTGCAAGCCGTGCCAACCTTGAGTTGACTCTCACGACCCAGACCTTGCTCGAACACCCGGTCGTACCGTTGGATATTGTCCAGGATCTTCCATAATCTGCTGTGCCGCGCTCTGTTGCGTCTCGAACCTTCTCTTGAAGATGGTTCATGCTCGAGTCCGTCATCGAATTTAGGGCCTTGCGCGATGTGCTATCGCTTACGCTGTACCCAAAACGACAGAAGACGCGCTTGACATCGACGTGCGCCTGGCATGCAAAAAGCCAGAGCCCGAGGGGCAGTCCGAGCTGATTACGCGAAAGAATAAAGGAGCTAATTGCACCGACTTGGATCTTTAAAAAAATTGAGCTAGATAGTAAGCACAAACTGAGAGGTAACATACAACGGGATGAGGGCGATTTTTTTTTCACGACAACCTTGCCTTTTTTGCGAGAGGCTGTGAAGCACTCCGTCAAATACCAGACGAACGGGTCCCTCGTCCTGGTATTGGTGTGCGAGGCCTTGTAGCGTGAACTCGGTATCTTCCCACGTCACAACATCTGTATTTTTGACGCGCCCGTTCGTCGTGGCTCTCAGATGGCGTCGACGGCTACCACCCACCCGATTCTTTCGTGCGAGCTTCCCGACGCGGAAGTAGGCGTGATTGCCGACGAGTCGTGTAGCCCAGGCGGATAAGCATGGTCGGGCGCACTGAATCTCGGTAAGAGGTTTGTTGGGGGAGAAGGCAGAGTGATAATCCTCAGAGTCTTTCTTGGTCGGCTTTTGTGATGGTAGTACAATGATTCGATGAGATCCGCCATTTTAACGGCGCATTTGCCTTGTAGAAAAGCGCCGACAGCCTGCCTGTGACGCTGTGTACGATGATCCTTCTCACCACGAGTACGCAGGTGAAAAAGGCAAGCAAGAAAAGTCCCCGAGATTCGGGAACCCGTATGTCTTCAAAACATCATCAACTTTCTGCCATTTTGTGCGCCTTGCGGCTCGCAAGGAAGGCTGGGTCGATGCCGAGGAAGGAGAAGGAGTCACTGGACTTCCTGGGGTGGAAGCAGACGCAAAGCTGGTGATTACCGGAATAATTTCGGGGGGCGGATGTCTTTGGTAGCTCCGCACGAGCTTGACTGGCGGCTGCTGAGGATTTCCGTCCATTTACTGATTCAAAATTGTGTCCGGAAGGTCTTCAGGATTGTTTGACGCGTGCAGAGAGAGAAATTTGGTCTGTAGACGTGGCAGAGAAGCAAGAAGACGCGTCGCTATCGATTGTCACCGGTGTGACATGACGCGAGTGTGGTTTCAAACTCCGCTGATTTGTAATAAGGTCGGCGAGCGATCAAGCAATCAAGCTGATCAACAGACTACAAACAACCGAGGTACGAGGTAAGTATGTTTGTAGCGTCTGTCTACGAGAGACTAGGGTGGAGGCAAAGGGAAGATCGCGTGTGAACATCTAATACGGTTGGATGGGACGACGAATTAGGCTTATGTACCGACCCAACCTGGAGAACATTCACCTCGTATGACGCTATCGCAAACACATAAACATCACTCTCGCACGTAACGGTCTTGCTTGCCTGAAATCCCTCCCCGTCCTCGACTTCAGGCCGCAGTGATGGGTACAATACTTCCGGTGCGAGCCACCGCGCGTCATCCCCGGTCTTGAAGTCCCACTCCGGGGGCTGCGGGATTGAAGCAATCCCGATGTCAGAGAGGATGGCGGTTCCGGTCGGTGAGACGAATATGGTGGACTGGGTACACGTAGTGCAGCACATAATGGAAGAACAAAACAAGAACGTACGCTTTTGAGGTCGCCATGCGCGATCGGGGGCGTTTGCGCGTGTAAGTGGCCCAGGCCGGCCGCTACACCGTTCATCTGCATCGGAACATCAGTCATCCTGGGCAGCGAAGATCGATTAAGTTACAAGACTAAGCACGTCTTTTTGCGGATCTTGCTTGAGGACTTGCGCGACGGTCCGGAAGGCAGGGACCACGAGCGCCGGAAGGTTCGAGATGTGAAGCGCCACGCCGAGAATGGGGGCTATGTGCTTGTGTGGCGTTAAGGTGCGCCAGCGGTCGAGGTCATGGATCAGACGCTGGATTGCATAATTAATCAAAGACGGTATTCAGTCCAGGGGAGGTCGCACCTCAGTGAAGAGGATGCGAAACTTTTCCTGAACAACAGCACCGTGCCACCGCTTGAGCACGACAGCTTCGCCACGGAATTCGGCGCGCGAGACGACGAAGACGTTTCCGTTTCCTGAGTCTGCATCTTAGACTCGTAACCAGTCTGCCTACGCCGTTCTAACAAGGCGGGCTTGTTGCCGTAGGCAGACTGGTACTTCTCGGATGTGTCAATCGAGCTGGGGCGGAGTTTGAAATTAAGTTAGTGAGGCCGATGACGCAATGATGCAATGAGCTGCGGCAATTACGGAGATCACGGTCCGAAGTTGATTGCCACTACAACTACCCTCAGGTTTTACGGTGTTCTGTCCCACAAATACAAAATGTAAGGAGGCAAAATTGGAGGGATACAATTTTCATTCATTTTCCCCCCTTCAACCAAAAAATAAGCTTCAAAATTGAGCACAAAATGAGTAAGATTTTTAAAAGGTCACTTGAATTTCAAACTCCGCGACAGCCCTTTTGGCGGCTCCGAGAAGTACCAGCCTGCCTACGGCAACAAGCTCGCCTTGTTAGAACGCCGTAGGCAGGCTGGTTACGAGCCTATCTGCATCTTTCATGTTCGTGATATCCTTCCCCGGGATTACATATTGAGAGCAGTGTTTCGCGAGATCGCAGGCCTTGGAGGGAAGATTCCAAATAAGTACACCAGACTAGGTATTAGTACTCACATCGGATATGAGTTGATAATTCATCATCTATATTTTCCCCAGAGTTGATGAAGAGAGAACACTAGCACTAGTACTTCAGGCGTACATAATATACTGCTCTGAGTGCTGCGCACTACCGCAACGGGAACCGATAAATATATATACGAAACACGGTGTAACACAAAATCTGCTGTTGAATGTATTATGGCTGTACCCAAGCTGTATCAGGGTGAAGAGCCGCTTCCCAAGTTCCATGCAGGGATGCTTCCCTGCAGCGCTCGCTGCATATGTACGCGCCATCCCGAATATACCGACAAGATGGCCGGTCAAACCCGTACACCGGCGATGATGTTACAGTACTGACGAGAACTCTTCTGTGACGTAGATTCGTGAGAGTCGCCATCCTGGGAGGAGAAATGGAAGCACTCCACTGCTTGGGTGTGGGAGGAAATCTACAGAGATGCTCATCATTGGCGGAGATCGAAACTTTTTTGCTTGCAAAAGTGGCTTGTGCCTCGGAATAGCGCGGGGGCGTCGAGGATCCAGAGGTCGTAGCAGTAGAGAAATGTTTCCAGCCTAACGATTGTGTATTCCACGTCCCGCTCGTTGTCTTCGTTATATTGCGTGGCACTCCAGCGATAAATGTCAGGTTGGTCTATCGGTTCTCACAGGTTCAGTTCTTGGTCGTTCCATCGAAGGGCCAACACGGTGCGCTTGAGTAGTCGGGCCGAGCCAGATATAACTTCTGTACCGAAGAAATTGGCGGCGCTCAAAGCTCATGCAATGTTTCGCATCTGGGACGTTCTCGTCAAACCAGCGTCTGCCTGGCTTTTCCTGCTTCCGCAGAAAAACCCAAACGACTCTACAATGTCCCTAGGAAATAATTCGCAATTTCCCAACCTCCCAGTCCACGTCCCATTCCCCGACACAAAATCGAGCTCCTATTATCCCTTCAGGGGCATCTACGCAAGAGCAGCTACGAGCCACAAAGCGTAGCAACTGCGAGAAAATAAATGCTGTCGTGGACACCTACGGCTTCGCCAATCTCGGCAACTTCCTCAGTACTCTATTCTATCATCACCCACGCGCGGAGGCAGATCCACGATCACCGCGCCATCAGGCTGTAGTGACTCGGTTCTTGCAAGGCCGGACGACCTTCCAGATGGGCCATTTAATCCAGATGGTCTATGTATGATCACCCACAAAGCCGCCCAAAACTAAAACACCCCGACGAGCGGGCCGCCCAAGGGCCGCCGCATTCTCCCCTCGTAAACCTCTGCCGATTCGAATCGACTGATGTTTCATGCGGAAAATGCGACACAAGGACTCGTTCCAATACTCAACCACTAGGGTATTTACACGCGTAAATGTATCTCTTTCCACTCGTAAAATTTTGTGAACAACCGTCGATGGGTAGTCCACCTGATAATACCATGGTACCGGTCAAACTTGACACCCCTTTGGGGTGGCAACCGCGGTGAAACTTGACCCAGCCCCAGCCAAGAATGTTACCACTGATATACCATGGCTACCGGTGTCTTACCACTCACTTTTTGAGGCGTAGACTTAGAAGAAAAAAACAAGATTTTTGACCTTTTGAAATGGCCTTCTAATGCATCTAATAGACCGTTTATGATAGTCAGTAATGTTTGTGATAAGGTAGTGTACCACTGGTATCACTCACCCATTTTGGGTAGTGGTGCGAATTAGGAAGGTGGCCGGGTGACAAAGGTCACATTACCAGCGAATCGTTACAAGGGTCAGTTAAGTTTTGTGACCCCACTCAGATACCGTGGTACCACTGGCGCTCAGACGAAAGAAGCGGATCAGAATCCAAGGCATTGCATGTGATAAGATTTCCTGTGAGAAGTTCGATCTCAAACGAAGGGAGCCATCGATAAGTGAAGATGAAGATGAAAGATAGGCGCTCAGTTGGCAGATGGCAGAGTTTGAAATGGCTTCGAACAGAGTCGGACAGACACGCATAATTTTATAAAGAGAGTGATTTTCTGCTGCAAACGGCTGTAAATCCACAGTTCTTACATTTTTGAGTTCCTGTGATCAATAAAGGGGAAGGGGGACCGCGGAGCGGTCCCCCGAGTGTTTGTCGCTCTCTTTATAAAATTACGCCTGTGGAAAATGGGCCCCTATGAACTGTCCAATTTCAACGGTTGATCTTGCACTGCAGACTGTTCATTATTTGCGGCCCATTCATGTTGTTCCTACAATCAGTTTTGAACCCCGTGCCTCATAATGTCTTCCGGCTCTGTTCCGCAGAGCCATTTTGAACCACATGCCTCACAATGGAGCCCACCACCCACACCCACTCAGTCACGAGGAAATGTTGGGTACTTCATTTGTAGCCTAAGCCACTAAATAAATAGAATTACCATTTTCGCATCAACGAAACATTGTTCGGCTTCGCGC
Source organism: Mycena olivaceomarginata (assembly GCA_029378375.1). Taxonomy (NCBI): domain Eukaryota; kingdom Fungi; phylum Basidiomycota; class Agaricomycetes; order Agaricales; family Mycenaceae; genus Mycena; species Mycena olivaceomarginata. Next base: position 293,582 of record JARKIC010000096.1, on the reverse strand, counting down.
TCGGTTTTCTCTGGGTTAAATTTCCTGAAACTTGGCGTGAGGGTGTAATGAATGACGATCCTATATTCCAGGAACTCAACAAAATTGTGGAATTTGTCTTACTCACTATCACAAAAATTAACCGGAAATCAGCGTTTTACGGCATCAATTTGGAGGATTTTTTTGTTTTAACTCAATGTGCGTGTTCTTTGGGTTAAATGGCCGCCCTTAACACAAAAGTCAGCTTTTGAAATTGCTGGGTATGTGCTTGTTAGATGGGTTATATTTATTGCACCTGATTTTGCTGCAGATGACCAAAAATGTTTCAACACACAGTCACTTACAAGTATAAACAAGGTGGAGAGTCTCGAGAGCAAATTTTGGGGATGTCCTATACACTCTGGACCTTACAAATAAAGTTAGGAAGCTGATAGATAGATGAAAACAGGTCAAACATTCAGCAAGTCAAATCAGCAAAATCTTCACAGAAAGCATCATCCTATTTAGCTTAAGAATTTCTGCCTGAGTGCTTTATTCTTGAATGAGAATTTATGGGGGCACTTGTGACGGTCTGTTCCACCCATCCAGGATACAATTTTGGAGGGAGTACATTTATAATGGGGGTTTATCTGATGCATGTTTCAATTTTGGTGTTGATGTTGCAGAATGGCTTGCTGACTCATTCCTTCAGGGTATTCAAGGTTTTAGCTGTCCAAGATTCAGGCAAGATGCTTTAGAGTTCAATCCATAGTGGAGCCACTGTCAATTGGGTCTATCTGGGGCCAATCTCTTATGTGGACCACAAAATGACATAACTGCCATCAGCATCACTGATCTCTTGGTGCCTCTAGCCAGTGCCAATGAACCCAGACTTCCAAAACAAGTTGGGGTATCTGCAGGTAGGATCCTGAGGTATCTCTGACTGGTAGGTCATCTAGCTCAGTGCACGTGATCTCTGGCAAAAAACACATTTCCGGTTACTTTCTGTGATGGCGAGTAGAGTCGGAATAGTGTAGGGTGCGTTTCAACCCATTTTCGCGTCAACAAAACATTGTTCGGCCTCGCGCTCCATTTCTTCTGGGTTAAATTTTGGGAAAGGGAAGGGGAGGATTGGATGATGATCCTATATTTCAGGTACTCGAAAAAATTGTGGAATGTGTCCAAGATTTGAATAGCGTAAGCGGAGTTTCAACCGATTTTACCGGCAACGCACCCTTATCTCTTTGCTCAATTTTGGTCTGGCATAGTGAAACCGTGGCTTTTGAACTGCGCAACAGATCCACTGGCAACTTCCCTCTGAATTGCACTTGGTAGGTCAAGAAAAGACGGCATGCTGGGTACACGGCTATCCCGGCAAACCTCGGAATTTGATGGGATTGATGGATCGCCGGAATCCAATCGTTTTTTCTTTGTCGCTTTACAGCTAATGTTGGAACCTAGGGCGCGAACGAAAAATTTCCATTTTGGGAAATTTTTCATTGCGCCGACCGATTCCCTCATAAGTCCCTGAGTTTTGGTCTGACCACCTCGAAACCTATACCAATCTTCCAGAATAATTCGTCCGCAATTAGTGATGTAAAGGAAAACGCGAAAATGAATTTCATTTCTCCATTTGGCACTGAGGGCTTTGTTTCTGTTCAGCACCTCCTAGGAGGGTGGGCACTTGTTCAAAGACACTGAATTTTTAGGAGGGAGGACTTACATGCATTATAAAGAGGGTGATGTAGCCAGAATTACCATTCCCCCCTCCATTGAGTCACTATTGGATTGGAAGTAATCTTTCGATCAAAATTCTTGAGCTCCCCCTAACTTCTTCAATATGGAACCAAATTCGAAGCTGAAACTACACAGGACATCGCATTCGACGTCCCCCTCAGGTTATATGCTCGAATCGTCCTAGTTTTCTTGTCCTGGTTTTTCTTGGAGGTGGTGCATCCGACAGCTCAGATTCAGAAATAGTTTTTCTATGCATATTTTTGAATAATTCGAGCATATGGCCTGGGGGGTAGGTCGAATGCGATGTCCTGTGTAGTTTCAGCTTCGAATTTGGTTCCAGATTGAAGAAGTTATGAGAGGTTCAAGAATCTTGATCGAAAGATTACTTCCGAGCCAATAGTGACTCAGTGGAGAAGAAAATTGTAATTTTGGCTACATCACCCTCTTTATAATGCATGTAAGTCTTCCCTCCTAAAAATTCAGTGTGTTTGAACAAGTGAAGAGAGCTGTCATTCTAGTGGACGAGCATCGCCAGTTGAATCCGAGTCGGGGATATATGATCCTGGCTGTCTCGACAATGATGACGATGAAGAGATCGTCCCAATGGTTGTTCAGTCAGTCCGCTGCGGAATATGTACCAGCCACAGACTCCACAAGTACACAGAGTGAGTTGCCATTCAGGAGGGAGGACATTTCTCATTTGAATAGCCAATTCCCATGTTCTCCAATTCGCTTCAAGCAGCCAACCACGATCTTGTTGCCAGCGGAAACCCGACATATTCAAAGCTCCTGGCTATGGTTTCCCAGCTCCAGACAAAATACGAAACCCTGCAGTTTGTTTAATTCCATCTTAAATGCGCAATAGTTACTGACAGGCATTCAGGGACCCATACCTTACTCTTGCGAACACCATTCCTAAAGTCTTCCATTTCATTCCCAATCCCCTTGATATTCAGATACCGACAGACCCCAACTGTGATGTCCCCACGCTGTCCGCTTTTATGGTCTCCTTCTCTCCCTAACTCCCTCAACACCGGTTGTCTAAAGCGGACTGTCCTCTAGTCACGTATTGGGTTCCCGAGGACATTAAGAAGGCTGATCTGGTGACAATCTCAGATGATTTGAATTCAAGCATCTTCTTCCTCCAGCACTGCGATGGAAGTGCTTTCTCAGATGCAGAAGTTGCAGATGTCCGCGGTCACATGCGTGCTGCTTTCAATTCGCTGCTTGACAAAAGCCTTGCCCCCACTAACTGGTCTGGAGCTTCTTCCGTTGCCCTTAACTGGGTACGGTCGGAAATGCTGGCTTTTTGCCCTGACCTCGGTCTCTCCACTGGAACGTGGAAGATCGACACTCTTGCAAAAGCTGCATATCCAGCATGGAAACGATATCGGAAATCACAATTGGAATTCTCACAAGCTGCAGCTGTTCCCTCTGCCGCCCAAAAGCGCAAGTCCGATACATCCTTCTCCTCTGTGCCTTCGAAAAAATCGAAGCTGGATACTTCCTCTTCCTCCTCGCATAATTCTACCACAAAGTTGAAATCAAAGCCAAAGAGTTCATCGAGACGTGCAGGACTCCCTGATGCCGTCTCTGATTCTCCCATAGTCGCTGCGACTGAACTCTCCGAAAACGAATCTACCTCTGTACCTCCGGATTTCGTCCCTGAAACTGTCGACAATAGTCCCATAGCTCTCCTTTCTCAATCTCCCACTCCCACTCCCGCTTTTCTTGCAGCAGCATCGTCTTCCTCATCTGCATTTGCAGCCCCAGCAATGTCCTACGCCTCTACCTCGTCTGCACCGTCTATCGCATCTGCACCATCCGCACCTGCATCATCTGCACCTGCACCGTCCGCACCTGCACCGTCCGCACTGTCCGCACCAGCACTGTCCGCACTGTCATCCGCACTGTCGTCTGCAGTACCTGTACCACCAGCCCCCACCCCATCCACAGCATCTCCACCAGGAACGTCTGCCTCATCTGCGGAATCCGCACCGTCGTCTGCCACACCAGCGCCGTCCGCAACAGCACCACCAAAGATAAAGATAGTTAATCCGCTGTAAGTCTTGTTGCACATGTCAAGGAATCAGTTGGTTACCATATTACTTATAGGTCAGATATCTTTGGGAAAGATCCGTCTGTGCATAGTATCAGGGCCTACTTCATTGGGCTTTGACAGAGTATACAGTCCACAAATGAAGAGGAGTCATTGCCATTTCAATGGTTTTATTTCCATTGGCTACTTCTTCTGTGAATCTAATGAGAAGTAGGACGGAAATATGAGTCAATCAGGTGAGACCCGGAATATTGGTTTGTCCTGAAGCATAGTTCGAGATCTGGGGATGTCCGTGTTGTCCACTGAGCTCCATTTGCAACATTTTAAACAGGTGAATAAATGCTGATATGATGTGTTAAAAACACGTTTTTTTGCGAGCTGTAGGAGAGTACCATACGGTAGAGGTTGCCTGACTTTTTTTCAGGGCCAGAGACCGGATGTGTGGCCATTAGCAGTAGCGCGGAGGCACGGTGATGTTAAGTGTGACGTGACCGTAACGTCACACATAACACTCGGCAAGGGGACGGCTTGCGATAGTCATTACCGTCGAGGTAATTGGACAATCTTTTGGGACAGATGGGACTTCAGTCATGTCTTGTGCTCTCCCAAATATTTTCAGATTTTTCATACAATCGGTATGTGCTCAAACGACGTGCAGCTTCATGCGCCATCAGTGGCTGTGAGACATAACATGTTAAGTGGACCAAGTTGATCCGTCGGTAAACCCTCATTTTCACTCCTTCATGAATTCCACTCACCTTGGTTGCATTTACTAGGTGGGCGAGGTACTTGATGTATCGATGCGACCGAACTACTCAGAATGTGGTCATTTTGACGGTTCAAAGATGCCCTCGCAGTTCTGAATGTAAGACAGAGCATAAATAGGACGTCTACGAGTCGAGCACTCATTTAAATACAGCTGAAAAATACATAGAGTCAGGCCCGGGCTCAAGCCCAAGCCCGACCCGACCCGGGCCCTACCTAGGGCTTGGGTCGGGCTCAGGATATTCTGAAGCCCAAGCCTTCCTCAACCCGACCCAAGCCCGGGCTTTCGAGCCCGACCCGACCCGAACAACACTACTTCCAGGATATGAAGTGACATGGGGCATCATGTAAACCGTCTTGATTCAATGTACTCTACAACATATTAAATATTTAGACAATTCTGTTACGTTTGAATTTTCAACATTTTTTGCACCTTTTCGTCGTTTTGCAGACCCACAGAGGCTATGGTGATGTTCTGACTTGGGAAAATGTATTCTGAATCCAGAATATGTCGTTTTTTTTTTTTTGTTGAATGCCGGTGCCCCCTTGGCTCGACCCCGTGACGAGCGTGAGCCGCTGGGGTTTGGTCATTGACGTTATGTACACTGATAATGTTCATGTGCACCAAAGGCTCATCACTGATCCAACATTGCAGACTGTCACCTCTGCGACGGATTACTGTATTATTACAATCAAATCGACACCGGGTGTGACGCGTGACCCGTTGGACCATTTCGACATTTCGACACCCGGTAAAAAATTTGCGCGACACCAGCAAAAAATTTCGATTTTCGACACAAAATTTTGCCTTTTTTTGCCATTCCCTGGCAAATTCTGGGTGCGCAAGTCAATTTGTCGAGTGCACGTGACCGCCACGAATGGCCAGTGCGAACTTGGCCGTATTAACGGGGAATCCATGACCGCAATGATCAGGGCTATCAGGTACGTCGGCCTCAGAAGATGGCTTTGCGACTGCGCTGGAATTGAACTTGTTTGGAAATCTAATGGCATGCAGTGAGGGCAATACAGTCACGCATTTGAAAATGGAATGGGATTGTAGTGCGGGCAAGAGAGTCACGCAGTTAGAAATGTAATGGATTGCATCGCGGACAATAGTTTCGCGCGGTTGAAAACGTAATGGATTGCATTGCGGGCAATGCAGTCACATGTTTGGCAATGTAAAGCACTTTTTGGCCTCTGGAAAGGTCAATATCGTGTCCGAGGGGAATCTAAATAGACCAAAATGACTGGAATGATCAGGATGGAACTTATGTAATTTCTATTTATTGTACAATTTTGGTTTGTGGAAAACGGTCCATCCGTTGTTGAACGGCGTTGTTGTTTCCGTCGGGTCCGAATGCCTGAGTTCTACATAAAACATGAAGTCGTGATTGCCGAGCAACTGCCGAGGTCACTCCTAGTCGCAGGCTCGCAGCACTTCTAAACTGGATAGAGAGGTACCACAGTCCGAAGCCCTTTGTTCAACGTGCGCTCGCTGGAAATGGATAGCCCTGGTCCTTCCGCAACTTTGGCGTGGCTCAGATTTTTTTTCATTTGGCCTGTGGTATTTGTACTGAGCCCCACAAACACTAGGCCATTTGAAAAGCATAACCTCGAGCCAAACAATACAATACACCAGGCTGCCATTTGAAAGGCATGACCTCGATCTTACATTGTGGGCGGATTACCATCAGTCACGCATTGATGCCGGTTGAATTGTTTAGATGTCAAGTCCCATTCTTTGCCATCAAGAATTCATGGATTACCAATAGGGACGGTCAGAGTACGCGCTTCAGATGCGCTTAACCTGGTGCTTTAGATGTGCTTCACAAGTACTTAAAGATTTAATTTGCCATCATAAGCGTGTGATAAGCACCGGTTTGTTCTGACCGTCCCTTTTCCAGATGTGCTTAAAATATGATTATCTCACCACAGTGGCTGTTCGGAGATCATATCTTGCCGGATGCTTCCTGCCTGCACTTCGTCACGCAGCCCGGGAGAAGGCACTTGAAGGAGGCGTATAACAAAGGCCGACAGGGTCGCATCTTCTTATGTCGGCGGCCTGCAGCCCGCCTTCGATGCCAAAACCACGTAGAAAGTCTCCGCTATGCGTACCATGCAACCACCGACAGCCTCTCATCACTTTCCTCTGGCGACAGCTTGGATGCAGGAAACAAATTTCAAATTTTATTGATATGTGAGTCAGCGCAGTAGGATAGTATACATAGGAGTCAAGCAAGAAATGAACGCTTTAAGCACATTTTTTGAAGCGTGCGTGAAGCGCCTCTGGAGGCGCTTCAACGCTTCAGATGTGCTTAAAGATTTATGTGCTTTTCCCACGCTTTGAAAATCCTTGAAGCACATCTGAAGCACATGTGTTAAGCGCATCTGAAGCGCATACTCTGACTGTCCCTAATCTTTCGGCGATTGCCCCAAACGGTTTTTTCGGCATCGCCCTCTCAAGCAACCAGGCCCACGGGTGAACTCGAGCCGAGCGAAGCTCGGGCGAGGGTGAGCCCGGCCCGCCGTTCTCAGCACTAGACCACTGACCAAGGCTGGCTGAATTCATTACTCCTTGCAAACATGCAGAACTATTATATCCAAGTTTCTCAATGGTTGAAGTCGGAAGTCTGTGTTGCAATTGCATATCCCCATACATAGTCAGAAAGAACTGTGTTGTATTTCAGAATTAGAACCCAACATACCATTATCTCTGGGTCCCCAAACACGGGAATCACCAACAACAAAAGGTGGACAAGATGTTGGCTTGATATCTCACACACGTTCAATTAAGAAATGAAACGCAGCAATGGATAAATCCACCGCTCTCATGAAACCAAGTTTTATGGATATAATTTACCATGGCTGACAACCTAGTGCTGGGAAATGAGTTCAATCCGCTATACAAAGGCATTGAAAAGAGAATAACTGTTGAATTCGAAGTCAACCCTAAAAACCTAGGTATGGTGTCTCAGAAGAATCCTGGCTATATCCCTATAGGAGGCACAGAGACATATGCCAAGCGATCAGGTAAACAGTGTGAGATGGGACCGTTTAAATGAACGTAAAATTGAGCTTTTTAAATGCACAGCTTGCCCTTGCCTGAGCAGAAAATTACGGTGCCTGGTGCATTGGATAGCCACAGTAATTCTGAGTCGAAATGCCTATAGGATCAGGGCAATTGGTGCAGCCGTTGCCAAGCTATTGGGCAAACAGTGTGAGACGGGACCATTCAAATGAACAAAATGTCTAAATTGGGATTGTGCCATCAATTGAATGCAAAGTTTGATGGCTTGGGGCAGATCAAACCCGGATATAGAGGCTACTTCAATGCAAAATTGAACTTTTTAAATGCATAGCTTGTCCGTGCCTCAACAGAAAATTATGGTGCCTGAGATGATGTTACAAGCCTGGCTGCTAAACTTCAGAGTTGGTTAGTCAAATCCTAAATCCATCTCCCGCTGCATCCGTGAACTGAACGAAGCCCGGCATCTTCCCATCATAACCAGACGCGCTGTAATTCCTTTCGCTAGAAAGGTGGGTACCTCGATGAACCAGACAAGGATAACCCCCAGCGACTTTCCCAAACGCGCTATCATGCATTCCGACTGTTCTCACACGAGGGGGAATGTTCCTCTATTCTTCGTGGCGGCCGTCTCTTGCAACAATACATGGTCGACGCATTCGCATCTGCAGACCAAAACCGGCTCAGCTACCTGCACAGACACCGGTAATGCAGCACCGGCCGGTTGTGCGCTTCGTTTTGAAGCAATACGGGTCAATTATTAGATCAATTGGGCCAGGGTTTCGAGTCTTACTCACTTAAGACCAGAACGTTAGAGACCGTTAGAAACCAAGTGCGAGCCGCCCTAACAGCTGCCGAGCCTGTTAAATTCCGATGGTTGCACAAGTAACTTATGTAAACTAACTTGCCCTGCCACAAGTAACTTGTAGCTAACTTGTGGCGGGGCAAGTTAAATTTACCCGCACAGTTCCGCACAAGTACAAGTTCCGCACAAATAAGTTAACTTAAGTTAAAATAAGTAAGTTACATGTTAATGGTTCTTTCATCCCGGTGCCTATGGGGTGCCATCCTAGCACCTAATATCACCTCAAATATGAGTCTCTTGCAGTTCTATGATGCTTTGAGGCAATGATCCATGTTGTCGTGACTAATGTTCTGCTGGGAGCAAGTTCAAGCTGGCGAAGAGATGCATTGGAGGTGTAGGACATCGAGGTTGAGTTCATTTGCAAGATATTATTTGTACGTCAGATCTGGGCTGCATGGGTGCTTGTGTGGTGCTCGTTCTGGGTGCGGTGACTGTTTTGCCCCAAAGGTGAACTAACTTGCTTTTGACTTTGGATGATCAAGGGCATGTGGGATTTCCTTCAGTGTATGACTGCTCAAACATCAGAACTAACCTTTTCATGTCAGGTGCTCCCTGATGACAGCTGTACCTGGATTGCATCTCCGAACATGTGAAGTGCCCCAAAAAATCAAATCCAGCCAATGTTCAGCTCAAAATATTACCTGACTTGATGTGCAGATGTTATTTAATCATTGAATACTCTCAGTTTGAGTCTTTGAATGTCTTGAGGCTTGCGAGATGCTAACTTGCATGAATTGATCATACAAGTTGATTTTGGCCGAGAATTGATGCCATCTGATGGCATAAGTTAGTTTGGTCGTTTAACTTGATCTAACTTGGCCCACAAGTTCGCTTAAGTTAGCTCTGGCTACCTTCAATTAACTTAGCATCTTGCAGTTCAACTCGATGAATGGAGTGTTTGAAGAGAACAGGGTTGTTTAACTTGGAGAAACAGATAAACTGGTGGTAACTGATGGCATCTAAGTTAATTTGTTCATGTTACTTTGATCTAACTTGGCAGGCAAGTTAGTTACTCGCAGTCGACTTGTGCTACCTTCAGTTCACTTCTTAACTTATAGGTCAAGACAACAGTCGAATGGGTAGCATATTTTGAAGGTCATTTAAGTTGAGGCGAGACAGACCTAGGGGGCATTATTTGATTGGTAGCTAGCTTCTCAATACCTCCGAAATGTTTGGTAAAGTAGATTCCAAGTACTTCCCCAGACTTGACTTCGTTTAACTTGAAGAAACCGGTGAACCTGGCGGTAACTGATGCCATCTGATGGCATAAGTTAGTTTGCTTGTGTTAACTTCGTCTAACTTGGCCCGGAAGTTAGCCTAAGTTAGCTCAAGTTAACTTAAGTTAGCTTGGGCTACTTGAGTAAGCTTGTTACTTTGGAGTGTATGAAGAGAACTGGGTTGTTAAACTTGGAGAAACCGGTGAGCTTGGGGTTAACTGATGCCATCTGATGGCATAAGTTAGTTTGCCCGTGTTAGCTTCGTCTAACTTGGCCTGCAAGTTAGCTTAAGTTAGCTCAAGTTAGCTTAAGTTAGCTCAAGTTAACTTAAGTCAGCTTGGGCTACCTTCAGTTAACTTGTTACCCTTGGAGTTAATGAAGAGAACTGTATTGTTTAACTTGGCGAAACAGGTGAGCTTGGGGTTAACTGATGCCATCTGATGGCATAAGTTAGTTTGCCCGTGTTAGCTTCGTCTAACTTGGCCTGCAAGTTAGCTTAAGTTAGCTCAAGTTAGCTTAAGTTAGCTCAAGTTAACTTAAGTCAGCTTGGGCTAACCTTCAGTTAACTTGTTACCTTGGAGTTAATGAAGAGAACTGTATTGTTTAACTTGGCGAAACAGGTGAGCTTGGGGGTAACTGATGCCATCTGATGGCATAAGTTAGTTTGCTCGTGTTAGCTTCGTCTAACTTGGCCTGCAAGTTAGCTTAAGTTAGCTCAAGTTAACTCAAGTCAGCTTGGGTTACCTTCAGTTAACTTGTTACCTTGGAGTTAATGAAGAGAACTGTATTGTTTAACTTGGTGAAACAGGTGAGCTTGGGGGTAACTGATGCCATCTGATGGCATAAGTTAGTTTGCTCGTGTTAGCTTCGTCTAACTTGGCCCGCAAGTTAGCTTAAGTTAGCTCAAGTTAACTCAAGTCAGCTTGGGTTACCTTCAGTTAACTTGTTACCCTTGGAGTTAATGAAGAGAACTGTATTGTTTAACTTGGAGAAACAGGTGAATGGGCAGTAGCTGATCATCTGACGGCAGAAGTTAATTTTTTGTGTTACTTGTTACTTTGATCTAACTTGGCGGGCAAGTTAGCGTCAAGTTGCTTGCAGTTAATTCACTTGGGGGGAGGCCGGTGAAGTAGGGAGATGTCCCTGGAGTGTGGTTTGGGATAGGTCAAAGGAAAATGGAAGAATGATGGAGCAGTGGAGTAGGCAAAGTAGCAATATGGGTAGGTAAGATAGGAAGTGTCGTAATGTTGGCTTTTGGTACGGAAAATGAGGAACTGTAGGCCTGGATAGAAAGATGGCTCGGGCGTGCAGCCTGAGATACTAGCAGGAAGGTAGGGAGTGGCTGCAGAAGGGCAACCGTGGGTATTGAGAAGCGAAGTTTCTCTCCTTTGTGCGCAAAGAAGAAGAACCCAACAGAGGCAAGAAGCACGGTTGAATGCTGAGGTGTCAGATGACCACGCGAGGCTAAGCCGATTAGCCGGAGAACACAAAGGTATACTGCTCAGAGGTGTTGATACCCCTGAGAGAACACATGAGAAGAGTTATGAGCCCAGGCAAGGCAATTTGAGGTAGATGGGTCCACCCGAGTGGCTGGTGAGTGGCAAGCTAAGATGTGGCATTGTTTTGCTCATGATCCGATACAAACCTAATTACCTAATCACCCAGCGCATCCGTTCTCTAAGACCGCTGGGGCTGCAATATCTAAAAAAATGTATGTAGCCCATGTCAAGGCAAAAGCCAAGAATCCAGACAGCTAATCAATCCCTACACCCATGGCATGCAAGATTGCAATGACTCAGTCGGAAAAATGCAACATAAGCAAGGAAACTGCCTGCCAACAGTTCCAGTGTTGGCCCCAACAACACCCTTGTGTGCACGACCTACGAACCATGGGTTTTGGAACTGACTTCGCCATCTGAATTCCTGTCAAAGAAAGGATAGGTAAATCATATATACGAAAATGCACATCACCATAACCAAAAATCCAACTTTTTATAAAAGACGTCCGAGCACGCAGCTCGGAGATGTTGAATAAATATTGGAAGTGAATGCCCAAAACTCATTCAGGGCTTGTCTTGAAATGCAAAATGAACAGTTGATCTTGTACTGTACCGACGGACTTGTGCCAAGCGATCGTGGGAAGGGTGGCTGTACACCAAATCCAAATGCTTTGTCAGCATAGTGGATTCGAATCTGCGAAAATATAAGAAAGAATAAATGTAGTTAGTAGCCCAAAAAAATCAGAAGAATGCAAAGTATCAATGTAACCCTGGTATTTGCACCAGAAGAGGCTGCAAGAAATAAAATGCCGCAAATAATGCAGCTGAGTAGCCATCCAACCATCCGTGTGAACGATCTCCACACTTCGGCCATCCGGCTCTGCCACACCGGTGCTTCACACGGTATAACTCATACTTTAAGCTTTTTTCTTCTCATGAGACACCCGAATTTCTGATAATTCAAGTTTCTGGATATCGCCCAAATAAATTGTACCAAGGATTGGGCGGCTACTTATACTTTTTCTTGGCCACAACCCGAACCAGTAGCATGAAATGGCCCTATCGAGGATGGAATCTCGGTATTCTATCACATTCGAATCAATAGCGGTCACATTTACAGCTGTTTGCAAAAGTAATGACACTACCTAAAAATAGAATAAGAAAGAACAAATTGAACATACCGGATACCCAAGCCCATTTCTCATTCAATTCTCCACCGATTTGCATGGTTCTGGCTGCGTTCAAAAGGTGCAAAGCAGGCCTTGCAGATTATACCATACACACCAGGTAAAACAATGGTTATAGGTGCGTCAAAATTCGTCATGGGTGGTTTCAACCATGAATTGGCTGGCATCCCACTCAACCAAATCAGATCCGGTTTAAGCGGTTATAGGCTCGTTGGAAAGCCACTATCGAGGCACAGGTTCCCCGCATTAAAAAATGTGAAGGCAACCTGACATGCTCCCTCACCGATAAAATTGAGATACCTCAGAGTAAATTCACTCTTGAAGCTGCCCGTTCGGTGTGCCACACATTTATATTTCATAGCCACCATCGTCGGAATTCTACCTTCCAGAATCACTCCGTTCAAGGAAATCGGCCCGAAATTGATCGAGAACGGGCCGTTCGTAGATGTGGTTTGCGAAAGATGGCAGGAACATTGAAACCCTCAAATTTCTTAGTACCCCCCAGCAAATCGAGTAAGATCTGAAAGCCCCGCTTAACCGCTTTCGAATGCACCTAGAATCAAGCAAATCGGCTGAGAAATGCGGCAGGAACGAGCCCGGCGATCTTGCTGATCAAAGCTGCTCTTATTTATAGAAATTGATCGAAGTGTCATTACTTTCGCAAAGAGCTGTAACATCCGTATCCTGTTTTGCCTATGCTGTGCCTAAAATAAAATTGTACCAAGGATTGGACAGCTACTTTACTTTCTGCCGATCACAGCCCGAACCAGTAGCATGAAGTAGCCCTAGTGCGTATTGAATCTCGGGATTCCATCACATCCGAATCAATAGTGGTCACATTCAACATCCATATCCTGTTTTTCTTGTGCCCTGCCTAAAATAAAGTTGTTAGTGTTGCTTGCAGTTAATTCAGGCTATTGGGAATTGGTTACTATTAATCTGGTAAAGAAACATGAGACACCTGCAGACGAAGGCTGTAATTTAAATGAGTACAATACTATCAACCCACCAGTACACTTGGGGGGGAGGCCGATGCTGTGCATGGCATAACTCGTATGGCAGGGATCACAGTCAGCCCGCTTCCTCTGTTGTGGCTGTGCTTGTCCTGCGTACGCAAGACTTCGAATAATACCGAGGATTTGATGTTCGGCTTGATCGCCGGTCAACTGTTGAACATGAACCAGAATGGCAAGCTGAGGTGTTTTGTTCAAGTCGGTTGGTGACAATAGAGGCAGAAGTAAGGGCAGAGAAGCGGAGTCTCTGACTGGGTATTGGCGCATACGGATACAGACGATCTGTCTGGAAACATCTTCTCCGGGTTCACAGGAACCAACTTGGATCTCTCAATAGGGACGTCGGATTCACCCACAGTTGTGTGTCCAACTTGAATGAAATGAAATTATATTTATCCTCCGAAATCCTCCCATAAACCCTGGTACATGATCGTTCCATTCTAAATTAGATACCTATCGAGCAATCAGACCCAAAGTGAGCGAAGAGATTATGAAGGGACCTACCAATAATGCGGAGATGCATCCCGCATGTCTGCGAACACGTCCATCTCGCTTTTGCTCTCCTCAATCTGCACCGCCTTGATCGCATTCAACCGGCAATAGTTCCGGCTCATAAAGAGCGCTGTTGTGAATCTGGAGTGATGTCAGCTCGCTGCTCTCCAGCTCCCAAAGGCAAAAGGTCGGCATACAAGAGACAGAGGCGGCCAATGGCGGTTCTGTGGCCGGGCTGGTACCGTCGGCTTGTCTTGGGGGCAATATACAAACGATGAGCACACACTAGATGGATTGATCGGTCAGTTCAAGTAGTCGTTGCAGCCTGCGTCGCGAAAGAAACACACCCGCCCAGATTCCCTAGGCCGATCACCAGGTATAGATAACCAAGCGGAAAAACCAACAGTGAGCCGACGAACCAGATTGTGTACCCAATGATCCCCATGATGGCGACCCCGAGAATGTACGGCCCACTGCGTTCATGTATCTAGAAAACAATTCTGCGGCCAAATTCAGATCGATTGATGCTTACCGCATCTTGGTCTTGTCGGAAATACGTGAGAGAGCGACGGTGACGAGACACACAAAGATGTATGGCGGGGCCGACATCAACTGCACGCAAAACAGTACCCCGGGATCACGGATCTATGTACATATCATACGAGCGGGATCGTCCGCATGACAAGGAGAGGACCAAAGATAAAGGGCGGCAGCGTACTTCAAAAACACCAGAGCATATAGGTACAAGTTGTAATCCCCCGCCGCCTGGCAGAAGAATTTGATCTCGAATTTCTTCGAGAGACCTGCAGAATCCTTCGCGAGGTCGACCAGATATGGGCGCTCGGCAGAAGTCAGGAATTTGGCCTTGTCTGGATACTGTGAGTGAATATTCATCAGCATCGCAGTCGCAGTCGCAGTCGCAGTGGCATAGAGAGGTATTTTTGAGTACATGCACATCGGGCAGGAACCGGAAACCAAGGACAGCAATGACTACCGTAATTGGATATGGTTGAGTTGAGGTTGAATTGCGGTAACATCAGTCAGGCGGATACATACTGATGCATTAATAATACATTGAGAACGAGTTATGGGCACACATACCTAAGAGGAAGATCCAACTCCACCCTTTCAGGTTTCTGATTCTGAAATCACATAGTTCAACCCCGTGTGCGAGGGCTTGTGTAGTGCTGAATGCACCCGTCCATCTTTTGAATCGCAAAAGCTAGAAGCCCCCGAAGGCGCCGGTCAATGTGTTTGCGCCGATGAAGAGTCCCATGCGTTGAGTGTAGAATCGGCGGGGGTACCACTGCGAAAGGTAGAACGTAGCCCCCTAAAAAGTCTCGGTATTCAAGGGAAAAAATATTCAGACATTAAATTCGCACCGGAAGTAGCCCAGCCTCCGCAATACCGAGGAAGAACCGCGCGACTACGAGATGCTCGTAGCGCTTCACAGCCGCCATGGACACCGCGGTTGACAATCAGATTTCAGAGTTGAGCGGTGAATATTTTGACGTACTCATAATAGACCCCCAAATGAACATGAGGAACGCGACTGGAGGAGAGATTGTCAATGTATCATGGGGGCTCCCATGATTGAGACGTATGCCAAAGATTCGGGCGGACTTTCTTGAGCACCATATTGCTTGGGACCTCGAAAAAGCAGTACGGCACGAAGAAGCATCAGCAGAGGCGCATACACCTGCATATCTAAAACTTAATACAATTATGTCGGTACCAAACACGATCCTGACTCGCTGGGAATGCCACCAGAATATGATAATAGCTGTGAATGGCACAGACAGATCGGTGTGAAAGCGGTGTTGAACGCAGAAGCATGAAAACCTACCTAATTGCGCTGGATATGGCTTCGTCGGTGTCGCTTGGTGTTGCTGGCCAACTATCGGTGAGTTCCCAATCGAGATAGTTGCACATTTTCGCACTCCATCTGATTGATCTCCCGCAGGGTATACATGCCCTGCGCAACGATACTCCACAATTTATTTGAGTAAGTGTCGTTGCAGATGACCTTGGAGACAAAGATGAAGAGGTGGTGGCCGGAAGAGCTGTGCACGGTGGGGAAACACGCTTTTAGGCGCCGCAGTAAGACAAGTGCCGCATAGGTGACGGACCGATGCAACTTTGTGGGATGGAGGGTGTGATAGATTGGTTTGAAATGGTTTCCCGGAAGATTTACAGATAAGACAGGTAGGCGACCCGCCAAGTTAGTACAAGTTGATTTTGCAGCCCGTGGGAAAACTTAAGTTAACTTGCGGCACGCCTGCCGAAAGGGGCAAGTTCCGCACAAGTTACTTTCATAAGTTACTTTTTACGGACTCTTAAATTCCCCAGCGGACCTGTATTCACTTACCTTTACATGTTAACAGACGCAATGTTTGGTGATAGTTATTGGGGAAAGGACACTATCAAATGTCTACCTTGTAACATTGTGGTATCCGAACTGCGAGGCTACCCATGTACCCGAACAGTGTTCAGCGACCCCGCCTTGCGTGGGAGATATAAGGAGGAGTATGCTTTATCGCATTGGTTGAACGCGCTAAAGGTCTCGCGGGCATTCGGTCGATGTCCTTTGTGCAAAAATGGACTGGAAAGAGTTGAAGTTCCAGACGTCGCGCCGCCGATTATGCATTTCGCTTTGTCGGATCCTCTAATCGTACTGGATCCTGCTTTGAATGTAACGGTCAGCCAGATCGCTGTGAGGTACGCCCTCAGATCCGTGCTCTATGTGGGCGGCAATCATTTCACAACGCGAATGATCAAAGAAAATGGTGATATATGGTATCACGATGGTATCGAAACCGGTGTTTCAACTGTTGCAGAGGGTAATATCCACTCCAAAGACTCGTTGTTCATGAATACATGCATGCGAAATGATGAGGTTCGGCAAGCTTGTGGTGCTATTTACGCGTTAATAAACTAGTAATTGGCATAAGGTGTGTTGTTATGAACGTAGGACCTCTGGCTACATACGGAAATTCAATTTTCATCGTGTGCGAAGAGCAGATGATCGGTAACAGTGCCCTTGCAGCAAGTGAAGCCCGGTTAGCATCCGTATCCGGCGTTCGAAACAGGGATACACAGTGCTTCGAGACAACCTGGAGCAAACCCAGCGCAACCAGTTGCTTTCAAATCACTACCTAGGTAATCTCATATTACCTCGATCGAACTCAATCTGTATCCGACCGCCCAGAGCGACTCTGAACAGACTATTTCATGACGAGGGTACAGGGTGTGGTACATAATTCTTTTGCGTGCTTACAGATACAGAAACGGTCACACCATGCCGGCTGCAGTTGAACCCTTCTCAATCTGCCGAGCCCTCCACTGGCACGCAGCAAAGATTGTCAGTGGGAAGAGAACGTTGATGCCGATGGGAGTGCAGCTCCAGGTCAGAAATCCAGGGGTGAGGCACTGGACCACGGGCGGCGAAGGAGTGATCAGCACAGTCAAGGCAAACAAGACGACTGGGGAGTGAAACATCAGTACCCGACTCCCAGCTACGTAACTAAGCATATTGTTTGTACCTGGCGCAATCCAAGTGTATATCAATAAAAACCGACGCATAAATTGCTTTGGCGCGGTCGCCCCCGTTGTCGCGCACAAGATCCTAAGCGCAGTTTGTTAGTGCGTAGAGGCAAGTCGGGGCAGGGAGGACACATACGTCCTGTGAGCAATAGTGATCCCGGCGCAAGCAATGGAGGATATGAGACTCAGTGCTGGAGAAACATAAGAGAGGACCTGGAAGTAAAGAGGAACAGTTTCCCACCGGCGTCTCCCACGCCATTAATGTAGAACGTTAGACCGAAGACAATGTAAAGCAGAGAGACCGCCCAGACCCCTGTCAAAGCGAAGTTAGTCCTACAGTAACACTGGAAGTCGCAACGCCAACCTCGCATATGCAAAGCACCCCCAGAGGGAGATCCAGTGTTTGCAAGTACCTCAGCGGCGGCACGGTCTGTTAGCAAGCGTGGAATGGGACCGTCGCCCCGCGCCGAGTGATGCTTCTCATGAACCGGCGAAGGAGGTCCGGATATGAACGCGGCAGGGTCGATTGCCGCTCGCGCATGATACGCCTTGGCGTCCTCGTGAATGAAAAGGCGCACGCGAGTTTTGAGCATCGGGTGGTTCTCGGGGTGCAACTTGAGTATTTCACATGAATGGCACAAGTCAAAATCAGGGCAGTCTGGGTGCAGACACTGCGTCGAAGGAATTCAATCAATCGTCCTATTAGTTCAGCGATATGATAGATGCGTGGGCGCAATACCTTGTAACGCATCCCAAAAATACTCTTCTTGCACAAATCGCATGTAGAACAGTGAAGCGTCTGCCCCTTTAATAGTATAAGTGAAGTTCGCAATATGATTGGGGGACTCACCGCATTGACGGCAAAAGTTCGTGGACGCAGGGCAGGACCTCCAAAGAAAACAGGATCGGGGGAAGTGGAGTCAATGGTATGGGTCTCGCGGGAGGCGCTGCAAATCGTGGGTCCGCTGGCGGGGAGACGTTCTGAATCGCGACAATCGACAGACTGCAAGGCTGACTAATCAGAATGCTAAGTACGAAGAAAGGACGCACGCGAAAGTTGGGTGGGGGACCCATCGTGAGGAACGGTGTTAGGGAAGAGTCGAGCCCATCGATTGGAGAAGCCGGAGAGAAACCTGGGGGGTGGATTGACATGGCGGAAAGAGAACAAGAGTCAGCGTGTTGGCAGCCGTCCTTTTGAAAGATGTAAAGAAGCCCCTGTGGGAACGCACTGCAACCCTGGCGGACATGCCGCTGTTCGGCATGGACGGCAAACAATCACATGACAGCCTATTTGGGCAAGACGGACTTCCGCTCCGTCACCGTGTTACGACCATGGGTGCCGTGTTCGGCAAGGAAGGGAAATACTTGACGGATTTAAGCTTTTTCAAGCACCGGGAATTGAATTTTTGATTCTGAGGCATTCAATTGGTGCGACATGACGACTATTACAGCTCTTTGTGAAATTGATGACAGTCGGCCTGAAAATAAACCATTTCAAAACATTTGATGTCTCCGCACTCTAGACTCATTTCTCTTCCTCTGAATGCTTTTCCGACATTTTTGAGGGTACTGGAGACATTTCCATAAGCCAATCTACCCTAAAGTGAAGTTAAATCAGCCAAAACCGATCACCAGAGGATCGGCCGTTTCGGCGCCGCATCCGCCTGTGGCATAGGTGGGAACATTTCTCGCTTCCTTCTCGCTTTCTTATTACCATCATGCCGGGCTGTGTCGTCCTCTTATTTCCAGCTTCCATCTCTCCATCGGTGTCCTCAGCGTGCCGTGTCTGGTCTCGCAAGTTCCTTTGCTATCACCCGGCTCCCCTTGTTTCTCTTATCGCCTGGAATCCGACCCAAATCGTCGAGATGGGTCCTCTTCATAGTAGAGAAGTCAGAAGAAGACTTTCGTTCAAGACTTGGCGGAAAACTCAAGATATCTCGATTCTCTCCACTACCTCCCTCGACTCTGACGTCAAGATCCCCAGGAAATCGAATGCGTAAAGACTTTGGGCGCGTAATGTCGCTCAAAATGCCTACTTGGACCTTTGAAGACATGTCGACACTTCTTGCGTTGTTCAAGCAAAGCTCTCAATACTTTCTCATAACATGATCCAAGTCCCTTGAAGTCCCTTGCAAAGTGTACCCTTGATTCCTTTGACGTCGCTTCATATCGTAGCCAACCTACTCGACACACCACTCGCGAATCTTGACAAGATTTGGTCTATCTGTGTCGTAAGCGAAAGGCTCGCTCACACCAACATATTCTACCGGGCCATTTAACGACGAGCCCATATACAAAATGGCATCGAGAGTCTACGAGCTACACGAAATTATTATGCTAATCCACGCCATCTAGAAACATTCGGGTGCCTTTATGAGTCGCGGTCCACTGGGACTCTCCAGGTCCGTCGTCGACTTCTCCTCATTATTTTCTTGCGGCGCTCCGGACTCGCTGCCCACATCGGACTCCTTATTCCGCGATGCACTTATTGGCAATCTTCGGCGGACCTCTGGTCCAGTCGCCCATATGCGGCTATATGTCCACACCCTTCCATTTTTTGGTGCGCCCCACAATATTCACCGTGCAAAAGGACTGAATAAACTTGCCGGAATTTACATTCACACCAGTGGTTGACTTTCCATAAAGCTAGAAAATTCCTGGGGCATATTATTAGTCGTTTCGCCGAGAAGCCGGGGGCAGCTGTCAGGACCCATCGGGCTCAGATCTCGCCTGTAATATTTTCGACCCCCTTTCAAACTTAATCAATTGTTATTCTGGAGAGGGGGGGTCGCTACCCCCCCTCTTCAGATTATTTGCCTCTTGAATAAACAGATTTGTGCTGTCTTCAAACGTCTCGTCCATCTGCGTTGCCTCTTTGGGCTGTCTGTCACTGGCATATCTTCCCAACCATTAATCTGGTCTACTTGAGGTGTCGAAATATCGTGAATTGCAGATTATCACTAGACTTTCACGTCTTTTGTTCGACCCACTCTCCAGGTATTTTTCTTTTTTTAATCTCCCTCAGAGTCATGTTCCCGTCTCCTCCCACAAATTATCTTCGGTTGTTATTGTACTTCAAAATTATTTATCCATGTATCGTGCCCACTTTGCCTTGAGGCGCACCAGAGTAGGTATCATACAGTCTGCCTCTGGCAAGTTAGGTGCGTGGCAAGCCGCGACGGGCGGAGTGCTGATATAACGTGTGATGGGTCACAGCTCACAGCAGCACTAGCCGTGGCTCTAGCCATCGGATAGACTCTGTCCAACGGTTGACACTTTTGTCACAGAGACTTTTGCCACAATACTAGCTGTGCATCATGGCTAGACGTGTAACTTACTGTACTAATCCGACCAAGTGTTCAGGTGACGCGTGACGCCAGCCTATGAACTGAACACTTCTGGTATCGGTGACGGTGACATTCCGATTTTTTTGACTCCAAAAACACCAAAAAAACGCGGAAAATTTCGGTCCGGCTGTCATATATGGTAATTTTCAGTGATTGCCGAGGAATGAACACCTTACCGAGTGAACACTGTTGGTGACGGGTGACACCCAGTGAACACTTGGTCGGATTACTACAGTACAAGTAATTTCTAGCCATTCATCATGGCTAGACTACAAGTCATTTTCTAGTTCTATCGTATTTCACTCGCACACTGTCGCACATTGCACAAGTCGGCAGAGTATAGGCTTCATTATTTTTTAAAAAAATGACCGGTGAAAGCCACAAAAAACAAAAACATGAAGGATACATTTTGCGTGAAGGGAATGATGGCGGGCAGGATCACCATTTAACCTGCTCGTAATATGTGGCCATTCCCTCCAGCATCCAGCCAACGTCGCATGCCGCCGCTTCCCAGTCGGACACAGTGCGGTGTCCTCCTGAACAACGACGCCTCACATGGGGCTACGTTCTCGCGACTTGGTCTGAGATTATGTAAGATTATATAATAACTTTCTGTCCCGATCGGACCCCCGCGGTAACAACAGGACTAACCGTTGCCCATCTTATCGATTTCGCAATCATCACCTGAACTGCCATGGTGAACCTGCGGCAAAATATTCCGCCCTTGTCATTTCTTTTGCAAACATCCAGCAAATTACATAAGATGAGATTCTTCTGGGGAGCTAAATATGCAGATGTAGCCGTCACGGAAGTCTAGGACCCACACACGTCAAGGTTATGGTACTTCCCAAGACCTGAGGCATAAATGTTCTGCATCCAACCGTTCATAAACTGGAATAAGCTGGCGACAATTTCAGCAACAATTTAGTAATCAACAATGGCAGAACCACTCACTAGTCGAGGTTGTTCTGGCATTGGCAACAGGATGAGTTACTTGCTGCGGTTGCCTCTGCCTGGTGGCCTGTCATCGCATCTGATGCCAGAGTGAACTTCCGGACTGCTTACCTCGGTCAGCCCTTTGTACCAGCCATTATACGTGCCGACAGAAAGCAGAACATCGCCTTGGTTACCATCCAGGGTGTTGGAGAAGTATGCCGCGGCAGTCCTGATATTAAAGTCCTGCATAAGGAGAGAATGATCAGAAGGAGTGAGTTCAGCTGGTCGAACGAACCGGATCCCTGCAGTTTCCGCCAGGTGCGCCTGCGCACTTGTCGTTACTAATCTGCATGAGGCCCTGCTCGCCACCCTCTCCAACGGCCTCTGGTTCTCAGCTAGACTCCTGCATGGCGAAGGACGCTAACATAATTGCGGGAATATTGTACGTTTCCCCATAGGTCTGGAACAGCCCAACGAAACTAAAATCAATGTTGAGTTATGGACAAAATGGAGAGGTACAGATCTCACTGTGAACAGGCGGTGAACACAGAGTTGGATGACTGGAGGGCATCCGACAAGTCCACTACGACGGTTCGATCGATTGAAATGTATGGTGGGTCCCATCCTGCTACAAATACGGAGTTTAGGAAGCGAATACCGAGTAGATTTGCCCTTGCCATCTGTATCTATACCACAATTGAGCCAGTCAATGGAACCGTTAGGACCCGTAGTATTGGTGGTCTCATCTACGCGAAGTTTGAAAGCAAATTCCCGGGGAAGGGCAATGCACTCACGGGTAGCTCCCCTTGGGCCACAGCGGCCACCAGTTGTGCTGGCTTCGGGGGTGGCCGTTGTTGTTGTCGAGGCCCCAGCGGTATTGGGCATGTTCGCAGACTCGGTCTGGGGAGCTGTAGATGATATCACTATCGGAGGTGGAAGAAAATCGATCAATCACACCGGCCGTGGAGTCGGGGGGAGAGCACTGCGGTGTTCCTGAACGTAGATTCGCTCCAAGGACAAGTGAGTGGATGAAACCATAGGAAAGCAGAAGATGTAACACAACCAGACACATGTGGGTTTTTGAAGAACGTCCGGCGCTCGAGGTACAGTAAATAGTGTTTGCCCACATTATAAGGAAACTCGGGTGCCGCCTTTCCACTTACGCGCCTGCATTCACCATTATCCTCCGAGCCGGCCTCGGCTTATGTCGGGTACAGGTGACTTTCATGTTAAAATGTGGACTCCTAGAGGACTCGATAGACACAGACAGACTCGGACAGACCCACACAGATGAGGGGGAATGCTAAAGATTGGAGATCCAGTACATGACGTTTGTACGCAGTAGTGCGGTGATCGAGCAGGACGTGAACACGATTTCCAACACTCCCACTCTGCGAGATAAGCAAGCCACTGAAACAAAAATAAAGAGAGGGAAGAAGAAATAAATCGAGTTTGGAACTTGTTTTACTGTACTCTAATTCGGGCGCGTTGTACGAATAGCTCTCTCTATGCCTTGCTGTTGGAATATGTGCATGGCGAACAATACCGCTAGTGAGCCATGACAACTGGGAGTCAAGATCCCTGCCTTGCTGTGTTGATGACTACAGCGCTGGTACTGTACACTGCCCGATATTGCCGTATATGCCCGTAGCAACAAGCTCCCGTACAAACCTGCTTGGGCAAAACGTGATCCTGGAACATGTCTCTCGTTAACAGCACTGAACCTGGTTTTACCACACTTGCTAAGTTGCTGCACTGATGAGCGCTGAGCAGCTAGAAAGGCCAAGTGTGTGAAAATGGGGTGGATTTTATTATAATCGTGTCACGCGTTTACTAAGTATGAATAATAAATAGGTAAGAGAACGAGACAGACCTCAGTCGGGCACACGATAGGGTGAACGGCTGAGGTCTGACTTGCGGAAAGACAAGCTTAAATACATAAATAAGGCTATAAAGAGGCGGTACGGGCGGCGATGGTAGTAGATAGGCAACGGTGCGGAACAGGATGTGAGTATCAGAGGGAGGTGAGTCAATGCAGTACGGGCGCAAAGATCGGCGCCCGTACTGCCGCGTAGATGACTCGTCGAGCCACTACTCCAACACTCCCCCTGGCAAGAACGAGGCATAAAGTATCAGTAGAGTAAAAAGTAAAAGAATCAAAGTGACCGTTCATCAGGGGGAACAGAAACTCCCCCTCAAATCGAGCATCCCGGCTCCGCTCCCATCCACTCCCCTACTCCGACATGAGTCCCCGTGCACGAACGACGAGGGAGAATTCTTGGTGAAGATGTTGGTCAAGTTCTCTGCCGGGGGAATATGCTGGATGTCAATGTTCCCAGCCGCAACCCGCTCGCGAACACAGTGCTCGCAAATTTCAATGTGCTCGACGCGTGCATGGCCCTTTGCATCGGGTGCAAGCGCAGCTGCCCCCAGATTGTCGCCATAAATAATCGCCGGGTGCTGCTGCGACATGTCCAGCTCCTCAAGAAAGCTGTACATCCACATAGCCTGCTTCGCGCTACGCGTCGACACCACGTACTCTGCCTCCGTTGTCAATAGCGCCACCGTGGCCTGCTTCTTCGACGACCAAGAGACCGGCCTGCCCGACATCATGAAAACTTCACCCGATGTCGAGAGGTGGGTGTCCAAATCCGCCGCGTAGTCAGCATCGTACCAGCCGACTGGGCAAATGCCATTTGCGGCACCCCGACGATAGGTGATTTTGTAGTCGAGGATGCCCTTGAGGTACGCAAGGAGGTGCTGCACGGCTTTCCAATGTGCAGGTCCGGGGTTTTGGAGGAAGGCGGATAGGCGGTTCGTTGAATAGGCAACGTCGGAGCGAGTAGTATTTGCCGCATGCTGAACTGATCCAACGGCCTCGCGATATGGTTTGTCGGCCATAAATGCGTGCTCGGCGGGCGGGCTCTGCGCAGAGGTGAGCTCGATGCCGACTGGAAGCGGCGTGGACTTGGGGTTGCAGTCCGACATGCCGTAGCGCACGAGAACACGCTCGAGATGACGTGAGGAGATGGATATAATACCCTCGTCAGTGTCATACTCAATGGTCATGCCCAGCGACGTTGCAGTGCGGGGGACGTCCGTGACATCGTGGATAGCTTTGATGCCCTCCTGAGCTCAGTCGCAGCGGCAGGGGTTGATGAGATTCCGTCCAAGTCGTCTGTGTAGGCACCGATGATGGAAGTACCGGTATTGGAGGACCCTGGCTCATTCACGCAGATGGCCCAGAGCATTCTGAGAGACTCGTACCGGACGACGCCGGCGTATGTCTCGAAGAAGTCGATTCCGGGGATCTGCTGAAAGCCTTTCGCAACAAGACGAGCCTTCCATTTGATTATCTCGCCCTCAATGTCATATTTGACTGCATAAACCCACTTGCAGTCAATGACATTCGCACCAGGAGGGGGATCAACGAGGACCCAAACCTGCCGACCCACAAGCGACCCGTACTCCTTCTCCGTTGGTGCAATCCAACCACCGGATGCTCCATAGCCTCACGGAAATTTTTAGGAACCGCTGAAGTCGGGGTCTTGCGAGCGGTTGCCCAATCAGCACCAGCTGCTTGGGACTCGAGAGAATCTTGGATGGCTTTTGACGGCACATGAGCGCGAGCCGAACGACGAGGGGGGCGGCGGCACGGGGGCAGGAACGGCGGGATCATCTGCAGAAGGTGCGGAATCGTTGTTGTCAGTGTGTGGCTCAAAGACAGAAACGTGAACGTGTGGTTCTCCTCCAGCTACATCCACATCTCCCCCTGCTGGAGGAATCGGGCATCCCTCTTCGAAGACAACGCCGCGAGAGTTAATGGGCTTGCGTTCAGCAGGGATCCATAAACGGTAACCCGCAGTGCCGTTATAACCAACTAACACCGCTTTGACAGATCGGGGATTAAGTTTGCCGCCGGCTGCCTCAATAGGCACGATCTTGGCATACGCCGTCGACCCGTATGCACGAAGGTGAGCGACATCGGGTTTCTTTTTTAGAAAGAGCTCATATGGGGTCCTTCCACCTGTGCGTCGTCTCAGATGGAACCATTGGAGGTAAGTCGCCGCATCGAATGCCGTTGGCCACATACTTTTCGGCAATCCGGAGTCTGGCAGCAGGCAACGCCCAAGCTTGACAGTCGTACGTATTCTGCGTTCAGCGGGTCCATTCTGGGAAGAAGAGTGGGGAGTGGTAACTTTGATAACGATTCCTGCCGCCCCGCAAAAATCGTACCAAAGCTGATTCATCCACTCTCGCCCACCATCAACTCGGATAATTTTGAGTTTCTTCCCAGTCTGTGTCTCGACTTCGGCTTTGTAGAGCTTAAAAGCTGTCAACGGCTCCTCCACGGACTTGTGCGCAAGATAGTATGCCCATGGAGCAGCTGAACGGCCTTCACGCTTGCTCGTGACTTGCGCAGGCGCCTAGTCTCTCGTAGACAGACGCTACAAACATACTTACCTCGTACCTCGGTTGTACCTAGATACTATCCTCCAGCTTCTAATCCTCCGAAATCATAGGTAGCTTTGTTAATTAATTTGTATTAAGCACAATTCAATATTCCATTCCTCCGCCCAAAGAACCAAGTCCGAGATAACGCTGTTGATGAGTGTCACCATCATCTACGTCGTTGAAGCCATCTCTTGAAAGTGGGTTCTGATTGACATGATCAAAAGCAGACCCATTCACCAACGGATCGTCAGCCTCCGAAGACACCTCAGGTGTTTCTACTGGGTATCCTGAGGCAGGGTCCCATGCAGTTGAACGAATGAAGTCTTTGAACTTCCCTCCGTGCAATGCCTGTGCCCCCGTCGCAAAAGAATCCACAATTGAGCTGACCCGCGGACCCGTAGCAACTTGTCCCTTCTTATTGACCTTCAGCGGGACGTAAATTGGTCGGTTTGCTGTGAGCACATGCAGCTGGGCATCGAGAATTGTTTCTGTCAGGAGCCCCAGTCCTGTTCGACGTCGACTTCTTTGTGTCTTCGCGCACGGTCCGCAAACCCGAATGTACGCGCAAACTGGTGACTGACGATCCCTTGGCAATATTTACACGCTAATAAACCACCGTCAGTCGTATTGATGCAGTATTCATTGCGATGAAATACCTTGACCCAAAAGTTGTTTTGCTCTAAGTAAAGGTCGCTCGCAATATTCCGGCCCCAAAGACCGAACCGGTTAAAGAACCATGCTTGCTCCTTGGCCCTCTGCATCTCGGGCGTGAGCTCATACTTCCACTGCAGCAAGATTTCGATGCATTCCCGCACATAATTGTGAAGCCCAGCACCGCGAAAGGAAAATGCCCAGTACTTGAGCACACGAAGCACTACACCCGCATCGGCGAAGGCCACACCGTGCTCAAAAACACAGAAGATGAGGGCATCCCGAATGAAGTATTGTGAGTGTGCATAGTAATCATCGTCGATATTTTTGGCGCGTTCTATGTTCTTGCTTCGGTGAAGTCTTTGACAAAGTCTTCAGCAAAATTCTTGAGTTCAGAGGGTGTTGGTCTCCATTTTGCCAAGTCTGCCCAGCGCTTGATTTTTTTTCTTGAGCCTATGTGGGGTTAAAGAAGGAAAGAATTCGAGGACGTGCGAAAACTTACATGACCTCGTACAGGATCCGGGAAATTAAGGAGTGTCGTATGAGGGCTTTGGCATCCGCATAATTGGGCTTCTCTGCATCCCAGGTCCGATTTAAAAGTCCCTTGTGCTTGGCCAGTGAGCCGGGATCCAAGACCGAATTTCCGAAATGTAAACGCATGATCATATGGGTCGCATTAAGCGCGAAGTGCCATAGGGCGCTGAGTTCTTCCACGTATTCTAGACGTTCCATGCCGTTGACATCGTCCATCCGATCCCTACGGGCTCCCCGAATATTGTTTGAGGTGAGCCAGTCCCCAACGATTATCCGCGCTTTACCCGACCATTCTGATTCCGTGAACCCGCTGAACTCTTGAACTTTCTTCGACCCCTCGTTGACGTCGAAAACCCCTGCAGGTCTTCCGTCTGTCTTCTTTGGTGGTAACGGCCGATCGGATGCCATTCTATCCGCCGCGGTCTCGAGCATGATGTCCCGCTTCTCCCACTCCTTACTTCCAGGACAGTAGGCGAGTATCAAGGTCATTACAATCCCCACAAACGATGAGAACATCTTGGATTCATCGTCGTCCGTTGGGATTATATCTGCGCCTGTAGCTGCAGCACGCTTCCCACGTTGATTCCGTTTGCCTTCGAGGTCCTCAGCCATTGGATCGGCATCTGGAAGCGCAATAACCGCTGCATTCGTTGCATGTATCATATTATTTTTGTTGAACAGCCGTTGCTGTGATTTGCGGAGGAAGATGTTGATGTTGTCGAAGATGATATAAAACCGGGTGCGGCTCTGGATTAAGCTGACGGCATAGGCGACGGCGTCTTGTGAGAGGACCACCTTGAGCCGTTCAAGGGTGGTGATCGATACGCAGGCCCCAGCACTACTCAGAGTGGTGATGATGCGAGAACCTGTCCCTCCAATCTCAAGGAAGAGGCCGAGGATCATGGGAAAGAGGTTGGTACCAGTGTTTCGTGTAAAAGCCATGAGACTAAAGACGAATACAAGAGTCTAAACGAATTGTTCAGACCGTGATGAGAGGTAAACAATCGGACTTACAAATGTAGCATTACGGGCAAAACCCATGTTTCTCCAAAATTCCCCGGTATCGCCTGCAAAGTCTGGCTTCTCCCCCGATGACCCACTCGCTGCTTCCTCCCACTCGTCGGCCTCTACGGGCACTGCCAGCTTCCCCTTCTCCCCTTTCCGACCCCTCTTCTTCCGGTATTCATTCGGGGACGTAGTGAACACCGACAGAAAGTCCCATGTGTATGGCGCATTCTCGCGGTATATTCCGGAAGAATTCCGGGATTCAGGACGCTCCGTATGTGATCCAGGGTACAGTCTTTCAGTCGGACCTTCAGACGTGGGTCGCTGATGACTTTGTCGCTTTCCTGCAGCGCAATTTCGTCCATACACGGTTTTGACCAGTGTCGAATGCAGATGTGGGTTATGTGCGTAGGACCAAAACCATTGTGAGGGTGATTCCCCATGAAGATGCCTGCTCGATGTCGGACTGCTGGGGACCGTTGATTCGAAGAGAAAGAGCAAGAATTCCCGAATGGATGTGCCGAGGAAAACCAGTAAAGAAAACAAGAGCTGACATTGCAGCTGGGGGTTTTGAAGGTCCAGAGTTGGATTTATTTGAGCTAGCATCGTCGCCCAGTCAGGGTTTCACGTCGAGAGTGTCGGCAGCCGTCGATTGATCCATGGTTAATTGGCGCGACGCATAGTCACACACCATCACACTCAGTGACATTTGGACATGCGCTTGTCCGACGTCCCACAATTTCACTCCTGCTTAATAGAAAAATCCTATAATATTTGATGATACTCCTGAAGTCTCTAGGTAAAGGCCCTACCGCAAGAGTATGCAATCACAACCGTGTTCTAGACCTCCAGCTCATGATCTCTGAAAAATGACGAGGACCACATAGCCACGCAAACAACGAAAATTCAGGTACATTTTTCGAGCCGGAAAAATTGCAAGACAGATTAAGGAGTAATATCTACGAGGTGCAAAAGAAATCTAAGAAAAAGAGGGGTGTTTGCGGTTGCAGGAAAGGAATCGGTAAACCCCTTGTTTGGCGGACTTTGCAGCAAGCCCTTCTGCGAAGTGCCCGGCTTGCCCGGGCCGGAGCTACGCGGGCTTGCTCCGAACCTAGGGACGTGGAAGTAGATCTGACTGATTGGGAAACCCCATAGCCTTGTCAAAATGATTGGAACCGACGCGTCATTGGTTACCAAATTTCAGTCACTGATTACTGATTGGGAAACCCCACTGATTGGGAAACCCCATAGTTTTGTCAGAATGATTGGAACCGCCATTGGTTACTATTTTCAGCACTTGGCGGTAGTCTCATAACAGAATTTCATCACCGATGAGAAACCCCTGGTGCAATGGAGGTGCATTAAAACAAGTTCTAAACTCGATGAAGTGGCCTGTAACATGTCTTTGCTGACTGAAAATGGGTCCTGCACTATTCTAGAGGCAAAATTAAACCAGCCCGCAAATTCTTCGAGACCTGGTGTATTGTATTATTTAGATCGAGGTCATGCCTTTCAAATGCCATATTGCATTGATTGGATCAGGCAATACAGATGCATTCAAATGGCCGGCATTTTAAAAAGCGTGACCTGAGGCAATAGAGATTCATTCAAATGGCTGGCATTTTACAGCTAATCGATATCTCCTTCAGTTCTTTGCCAATTCACATGAAAACTAGATAGATATACCCAGTTACAGCTCCCTGCGGTACAACAGGCGCGGTCTGTTTTTTTTTTTTTTGTTCTGTTTTCGCAAGTTTTCACTAGAACAGCTACCCTGAGCTCAATTCTCAACCGTTTCCCTTTAAAATAGGCTCATTCGATTCGCATTGAAAATTCGCAGCGAATGGAATACCGGTATTTTGATCCTTTTACGGAATATAATTTCTCCTGGAAAAACTTGGTTTTGAGTAGGACACCTGTAGCACTCGGAATACTACCCCGATTGGGCTAATCTTTGGATATGCTATACATCTGATGTGACTCTAGCCAATGTGAGTGTTTATGGAGCTTAATGTACTCAAACTTCCATGGACAGCTCTACTTATGGTTGTGTCTGGATATCTACTTCGCTAAAGTGTGCAATAAATCACAATCACTCAGCACGTAATATAAATAAATACACCATTGTCTAGGGCCACATCAGATGTATAACATATCCAAAGATTAGGCCAATCGGGGCAGTATTCCGAATGCTACAGGTGTCCTACTCAAAACCAAGTTTTTCCAGAAGAAATTATATTCCGTAAAAGGATCAAAAATACCGGTATTCCATTCGCTGCGGACTTTCAATGCGAATTGAATGAGCCTATTTTCAAGGGAAACGGTTGAGAATTGAGCTCAGGGCAGCCGTTCTAGTGAAAACTTGCGAAAACAGAACAAAAAAAAAAAAACAGACCGCGCCTGTTGTACCGCAAAGAGCTGTAATTCACGTGCAATTAGTGATACAAAGGAATTTGTAAAAATATTGTGTATTAAGTAATATCTGTTTTTGGGCCGTTTTCACACCGAATGCCGTCTAGCATACCGAGGACATGTCCCAGTGGCCTAATATTTTGGGAGGGACAACATGTTTGGCTGAGGAAACATGTGATAGAGCCAGGGCTGCGCAGAAGTGTGCTCGCAACTTCATCCTAATAAACATGATCAAGACCATAATCTTGATCTTTGGGAAAGTTCTGCTCCCGATCCCAAACCACTCCGCTCAAGATTAAACTAGAAGAGAAATATGTCGGGTTACCTTCAAGACAGATACACTGAACTTACTCGCTGCCCATTACAAAGCCAAGGCACACACGGCCCGCTACTGTGGACATGGCATGATGGCGATTGAAGATATGACTGGCAGATTAACGCGGAAAGAACTCAAAGAGTTGTACATGGCCAGGGTGGGTGGTCACCTTATTCAGGGTGCGAACCTTCCCCGAACAGCGAGAATGTGCACATCAAACAACTAAGCAAAGTTCAAATCAGCTTCATCCACCACATGCTAAATCTCCACCCAAGACCATGATTGCGCCGTTATTCACGGAAACTGGGATAATGCCTCTTCGAGTTCGATGCCTCCTAATCATCTTGAATCGCTGGATTTATTTCCTAGGCCTTGGGAAAACTCAATATGCTCGCGCGGCTCTCGATAGTTCATTTGAACTCCGCGTTGAACAAAAGATCCTGGGCAAAAGATTTATGGTGCGCTCCGCTTAGTCACCGCTTCCCTGTAATAAGTGCTGCTGGTCACTCAGTTTTTCACACATTTTTTTTCCGTCTTGCCAAACGACTTCTTTTCATCCGGGGAACATTTTGGCTAGACAGAATCTTCATAATTAAATATTTGAGGGAGTTATGAATTTTCCCGTCGCCCGATTTGGCAGTGTGAGTTACATAGCCTCCATTACTGATCGAAAACCCTCGTAACCTGCTCCGGAATGCGCCGGTGTGATGTGTACATTGTGGAACTGAACTTCTGCACTTGAAGCTAAGCATCCTTGGTTTTCAGGCCTGCTCGGTACACATCCATCCACCGGACCATTCGATGTTCCCAGCGCCAGCACCGAATTGTTGCCACTTTCACTGACACGAGGGATTTTGGCATGTTCTCTGTGATGGCGAAAGTTTAATCACAGTTATCACGGAGATATTTCTTGTGCATTCCCAAAAGAATTCGAAGAAGTTGAGCTCGCAATGAAATTTCAGCAGAAAAAACGCAAAGGTGGCCACTTTTGCTCCATGAAGTCGGGTTGAAGTCCAATAAGGCACAAGGGATTGTGTCAGGATGTCGATTTACGCGAGCGCAAGCAGCCGCCGCGAGTTGGACTTTCTTTTTGGATGGCATGATGGTAGAGCGGAGAAAAAAAATTGCAGCCTCCGGCCGATTTCGTAGTAGTCCCAAAGAGGGTGTTGACTAAGCGGAGCGCACCATAATTGCAACTGCATCAAGACTGCCATTCCGTTGCCCCGAGCTAGTTCTAACTGTGACTACATCAATAGCAAATGTCCAGGAAGCAATCGACTCTTGTGACAAGCTTTACTTACTTCACAGACGACTCGAGCCGCAGAAGGACAAACCACCAATGCAGACTACTTCAAAAATGTGTCACTACCTTTCAATGGTGAAAACTCAGACGCACTGCGAGGCTTTGACCTCTCTGATGCTCTCAACTCATCAATTGGCCGTTGAGGTTCTATGCTATGTGGATCATGCATATCAGCCTGTACCTCGGTCGGAGAGGCTTTGTAGACTATGCAGGGAGGAGACAGAAACCCCAGATCATGTGCTAATATCTTGCAAGTCCTCGGACGCACTGATTGAATTACGCACATCGTTTCTTATCCATCTATTCTCCAACACCCCGCTTTTGCAAAGCCACATGGCAATTTTCTCTGATACAGAGTTTTTGAAAGCCATGATTTACTCCTGACCCAACATAGCACTTGTAGTGAGATATGCTTATGATGTCCTGGAACTGCTCTATGCTACCCCCGTGTTCCGTTTAAGAAATGCTTGACCAGAGGTTCCTGTTTGCGTACTAATCTGACTTGCTTCTTGATATTTCCTTTAGTTCTACAGCGGCGGGTCTGACGACTGCGGCCATGAGCTCGGCTACCGGGATATGGAGAAGTCCAGGGACAATAGTGTATAAATGCCTGTACACTTAGATAATTCCTGGGCCCCGGCGTTCCTAAGCAGGACCGGCCGTGTAATCCTACCTACCTACCTACCTACCAGTGTGGGGCATGGGGCTCAAAATGTCATTGTGAGGCGCAGGTTCAAAATAGGTCCCTTGTCCCTCCGGAGGACAGCCAAAATACATTTTTTGCCCTTGCTCATGGCATTCAAATCTGAAATGCAGGGTGTCTATTCAAACCTTAAATACGTCGAGTGCTCCCTTAGCCCTGCTGAACCTGGCCAAAATACATTATAATTCACCGGATGGTTGGTTCCATAGTGAGGCACAGGGTTAAAAATGCCATTGTGGGGCATGGGGTTCAAAATTCCATTGTGGGGCAGGGGGTTAAAAATGCCATTGTGAGGCACAGGGTTCAGAATACTCGTCATCACACAAAGTAACCGGAAACCGGCTTTTTACGGCCGATATTTGGAGATTATTTTTGTTATAACTATATATACATATTGAATAGGATGTTTGGACCCCCTGTAGTCCATTTACAGTATTTAAAATGCCCGGGATGTGCTCAAAAAATGAGGAAATTTAATCTCACGTGATTCTGCCCGAAATGTTCAAAAACACGGTTGGTGGCTGCGCTGGTGTCCATGTTCAGGGCTGGTATCGTAATGGCTGGCATTTTGAAAAGCATGACCTGACACAATAGAGGTACATTCAAATGGCTGGCATTGTGAAAAGTGTGACCTGGCGCAATAGAGATGCATTCAATTTCAAATGGCTGGGATTTTGAAAAGTATGACCTGACACAATAGAGCTGAATTCAAGGGGCTGGCATTTTAAAAAGCATGACCTGACACAATAGAGATGCATTCAAATGGCTGGCATTCTGAAAAGCGGGACCTGACGCAATAGAGATGCATTCAAATGGCTGGGGCATTTTGAAAAGCATGACCTCCTCCTTGGCTTCCTTCAATGACAGAAGTTCGAACCATTCACAGTCAGCATTGCAAACATGTTGCTCGGGGAATTCAACAAAGACCTTGCCGACATTTCCTTCGCCAAATATATCCGTCTCTTTTTCGATGTACCTTGGATATCAGTTTAGAAATCCTGGTCAAATGCGTAATAAGTATATGTTTCATTCGCGCACGCTCCGTCGGTCGAGCTGACAATCGAGTTCACAGGCTGCTGCGGATGGGCAAGTCCTTCAACGCCTTTCCCTGTTGGGATCGATTTCAAAATCTGGACAAGTACTCAATTTTTCTCTCAGTTGTGAATCTGGACTGAGGGTGTGCATTTGCTCAGCGCAGAGACTTGGATTGCCAATGGCTTTCACCTTGTTGACCGGAACTTTCGCCTTGCTCAAAGATTTTTCGAAGAGGATGCGGGTATCGTGCATTTCCAAAGAATCCAAACTCGGAACGCAGAGCGTTCAAACGCCGCCCAGGATCAAATGGTTGGTGCGTCCTCGTATAACAGCTTTCTTTCAATCTTCAAATCGATATCTTTCATAGAATGCGTTCGTCGATTCCCAGAGTCAAGGAATATCACCGGAAGGGCAGAGCGCAGATATGGCGTATCAGCAGGCCGCGGTATCAGCGATGGACATGGACACTCTGCACTTCCCTTCGATTCGACCCGGCCTGCATGCTGCTAAAGCTCAATGCCACTAACGATGAAGGGAAGGAAATCGATGTGGAGCTCGTTCAAGAAGACGTGTCATTCCTCATGGCCGGACAAGTCACTGACATCGAGTGCCCACTCGTGGGTCTGAGCGCGGGTGTACACCAAGTGCATGCGCTAGTGCAAGAAATTTCTCCCTGATCGACCTACCAACAAGCGGAAAAAAAAAACGAGGAATAACGCATACAGCCTCCCAAAAGGTCGTACCAAGAAAGAAGCACCAACGGCCGAGTATGGCTCTAGTCCCACCACCTAAACACACCGTCCTCCTCGAGGTACGCGAGACGCTCCTGCACGGACACGCTAAACTTGGGCTTCCAGCACTTGAGACAAAAATCCCATAGTTGAGCAAAGAGCGGGGCGCCACTGGGCCGCAGATCAAGGTAACATCGCGATTCGATCATCTGCACAAGTCCTTCCCCCCCGTCGCGCAGGACTGCTGCAGCTCTCCGTCATGTTTAGAAAAGTGGAGGCGGTTACATTCAAATTCCACATGACCACAAACCTGAGAATGAATATAGGCAGGACAGTTTTCTATTTCCTCTAATGTATCCTACACTCTTTCCGTATGGTATTGGCGGGCCCAATGACTCGAGACGAACTGTACCCCTATCCATGAAGCATCACATTAAACACCTCTTGAACTTGGCTGATCGAAGATTCCAAGAACATTCCTCCTTTTCATTCACTGCATTCAACATCCTACAGCGTCATGAAATGCTTTTGCACACAGGGTTAAAAGTCAAACGTTCCAATTTTGAGTTTGTTGCCTCGCAATTCGCCTCCGTATCCACCACCGTGGTCACCAGTGTTTCTGAGCGTGTTGCAAACGGTGGATCTATTACCCCAAAAAATGTTGAAGAACACAAAGTGCTCCACTTATTGAAGCAGGTGAATGGTATCGCTGCCACTGCTCCGGGGTCCTCTGCTGCTCGTGTTGCAATGCGAAACGAAATTCGTGGGTTAATGATTGAGAAAGGACTGCCCAGTTTTTACATCACAATTAATCCGGCTGACGTGTTCAATCCGATCGTTAAATTTCTGGCTGGCTCCGAGATCGATGTTGATGCATTGCTTCCAGAGGATGTCCCAGATCATTGGGACCAATCCGTACTGATTGCAAAAAATCCAGTTATTGCTGCTCGATTTTTCAATATATACATGAAAGCTTTCATTTCCGCACTTCTTGGTTACGATCCCGAACAGAAAGACCTGGAAGGTGGAATTCTTGGGATTGTTAATGCCTATTATGGTTGCGTCGAAGCTCAAGGTCGAGGCACACTTCACTGTGACATGCTGGTATGGGTTGAGGGGATGTGGCAGCTCGGGGAACTGACGCGGAGGTGACTGTTTTATTGCCGCGGCGTGAGGGGTAATTGCCGCGGAGAAAGAGAAAAAAAAAAGGGAATCCACCTGCCGGAACCTGTCGCGGGCGAGTGGTTAGACCCCCTGGGAGAGCTGGAATACCACTGGGGCACCGCACGTGGCGCGAGTTGCGTGCAAGGTGCGACATTCGTGCCCAAAATCTATCTGCGGAGAGAAGAAAAAATCAGTAATCAACTTGCACTCGACGGTTAATCGGGAACCGTGTCGCATGTGATTGGCCGGACCCCCGGCAAGGACACTGCACGTGGTGCGAGTCGCGTGCAATCACTGCGTTCCCACCCCCTGTAGACACACGTGTGTCTACCTTATCTGATATGTGTCGATATGCGGCGATCTTCGGCTACATTCAGCTACCTTTGTCTACATCATGATCTACGCCGCCGTTCGGCGACCTTATCTGATGTGTGTCTAGGTGAGTCTACATGGGGTAGATGCACCGCATCGACCTGTCGGCTACTTGCATTTACCTGAGTCTACGTGGGTCTACAGCGTACACGCACGTAGACCCATCGACCTCAGAATGTGGATTTGGCCACCCTTGGCAAGGTAGAGTACATATGTCTATGTGTGCCTATGTGCGGCTACCTGCGTCTACATGCCTCTACATTGGTCTACATGAGTGAACCAACGTAGAACGATGTAGACATGTGTAGACAGGTGTAGACAAGCTGTATCTACTTGGCGTAGACACACGTAAACACAGGGGTTTATCTACCCTTCGTCTACGGGGGTAGACAGACCCTCTGTCTACATGGGGTGGGAACACAGTGAATGTGCGAAATTCGTGCCCAAGATCTATGTGCAGGGTTTCTGGCCTCAAACACCCTTTCCGAAAAAAAAAGAAATTGACGGTCTCAGTGAGAGATGCGGCGGGACGACGCGTTGGTCAACCAAGTCGCCGTGGCTGCAATGCTAGGGTTTGAAGGTAAGCCGGTCGTCAAATTCGCCGAAGGCAATTGGAATTGTGGCCCTTGTGGCCGATGCTGTGCCTTTGTCGCGAAATTTTGTACAGTCCGGACGATGATGATGTCCGAGTCAATGGCAGGCTGTTGAGTGCCCTGTCCGGAGCCTTCGAATAAAATCGTCGAAGGATAATTTAATCAAAGTGACCCAAGTCTTCAGGCACAAACGCAGTGTTGTACACTAAGTGACCAAAAGAAATGTCAGGTGGGTTTTCGGGCATTTCTGAGCCGAATCACTCCAAATAACATCCTGGCATGAGCCTTTGTCAATTTCATGATGATATACACAGTTTAATCCATACCATCCCTCCTTCGTTCTGTCGGAATAAAATATTTGGGTGTTTTCTGAAAATTCGGGACCACGGAAACATCTTAAGGGCCTGATCGTGTGCACTAGAATCACGTTAGAATTGCCTTAGATTCTAAGAATAGAATCGGCGGGGTAAGATCCGAGCGGAGGCCCGCGGCGCGAATGTCGCCCGAGTACCATTGCAGCATTGATCAATGATGGGGATTGCGATCCGATTTGCGGCATCGGCATCCTCCGGCAATCATCCGGCTGCTGGGGCTGATCCGATAGAATGGCCCATTCTATAATTGGATTCTAATGCAATTCCAGTGGGATGGGGGCCGATGCAAACCCTCCAGGCCCGCTAGAATACCTCCTCGTAACTAGCAGAATGAGTGAATGAATGATCAAGATACAACCAATTTTGGTGCTTGCGGCGGGACGGGCCACACATATTCCACTCAGATGATGATGAAATGGGGCTGGGACCTAGTCCACACCGTCAACCGGGTGCCGTTGCAGTGAGCTCTTCCGCCGCGGGCACGGAAATTGGTTGTGAGGCCCCCGATCACCCGTGCTGGGCTATATAAGTATGGAATAATAGAGTGTACCGGCGCGGCATTTCATGCGGGATCGCGGCGCGAATGTCGCCTGAGTACCATCGCAGTATTGATCGATGATGGGGTTTGCGATCCGACTTGCGGCATCGGCATCCTCCGGCAGTCATCCTGCTGCCGGGCCTGATCCGATAGAATGTAGCCCATTCTATAATTGGATTCTAATGTGATTCTAGTGGGATGCAGGCCGAGGCAAACCCTCTAGGTCTGCTTGAATACCTCCTCGTAATTAGCAGAATGAGTGAATGAATGATCAAGACACAACCAATTTCTGTGCCTGCGGCAGAAGAACTCACTGCAACGGCACCCGGTTGACGGTGTGGACTAGGTCCCGCCCCATTTCATCATCATCCGAGTGGAATATGTGTGGCCCGTCCTGCCGCAGGGTACCGAAATTGGTTGTATCTTGGTCACTCATTCGCTCATTCTGCTAGTTATGAGATATTCTAGTGGGCCTGGAGGGTTTGCATCAGCCCCCATCCCACTGGAATTGCATTAGAATTCAATTATAGAATGGGCCATTCTATCGGATCAGTACTCGGGCGACATTCGCGCCGCGATCCCGCATGAAATGCCGTGCCGGTACATTCTATCATTACATTATCTGTTCTTTAAGATTTTGCTCACTCGGCAGTGCTCTTGCCCCATATATCCAG
The DNA here is from genome assembly GCA_029378375.1 of Mycena olivaceomarginata. Classification (NCBI taxonomy): domain Eukaryota; kingdom Fungi; phylum Basidiomycota; class Agaricomycetes; order Agaricales; family Mycenaceae; genus Mycena; species Mycena olivaceomarginata. The sequence continues at coordinate 255,079 of JARKIC010000096.1, read as the reverse complement.
TCTCCTTTTGCTTTCTCTCTGCTCCTCCTCTTGCGATAACCCCTTCTATCGTCAACTTTCCGTGCTTCTGAACATAGCCGTTTCGTTCCAGGGGAGACAGCTGACCAGTGCGCAGTCTCTTCTTGACGGGGCGCAGGAGATCGCAACTGCTGCTGCCTGCGGCACAGGAGATCGCAGCTGCTGCTGCCTACGGCGCAGCGTGAACTGATTCATCCAGCCGCAAGGCCGCGTAGTCCTCCCGGCCAATTCTTGACACATAAAAGCGGCGCTATGGTCGGTTGAATATTACTCTTTTGCCCACTTCTCTCGTTCTCAAGCACGGTGGCATTGTTCTTTCGGATGCTCGCTTCTCAAACGTGCTGCACTATCTCTGCGTCCTGGCGCAGGTTTTCTGGATGCCGAAGCTGCGGTAATCCATGCTCGTGGTCTTCAACTTGGTTCGATTGCAGAAGTTGCCCCTAGTATTTGCAAGTCAAACCGTTCCTCAAAACCCCTCAGTACGACAACAGTCCCTGTTTTCGATGCGGAGTAGGTGTTCTCACAACTTTGATGTATTTTTAACCCCAACCAATAAATCTCCCTTCATGTTGTGAAATGGTAGTGCCCTCTGGGTCTCAGACTCTCGGTGGAAATCTACGAGGGCATGCCGCATCACGAGCTCGAATTTCCACTCTCAACCCGTTTTCCGTTTTAGCTAAGCGATTATGATTTATCGCTGCGGTCGTCTTGCATTTCTGGCTCCCGGAGCGAAGCGGAGGTTCGTCTTGTACTTATATACATAACCCAGCATGGGTGATCGGGGGGCCTCCGCTCGGATCTTACCCGGCCGATTCTATTCTTAGAATCTAAGGCAATTCTAAGGTGATTCTAGTGCACACGATCAGGCCCTTAATATGTAAAGATGGTGTATATAGTCTGAAAGTACTCAAAAAATTGACCTTATCCATATCTTGGTTGAAATGAATCCATATATTTTGAGCTCGTGGCGGGGTATTCAAGTTGTCCATTTTAGCTGCGGCCCAACAAGACCATAATTCAAGCCGGGCCGAAGCAACAGCGCAACTCCTGATTTCCGCCGTTTTCTGACTCAAACACATTGACATCCGTTTCCATTTCATCTGCTGGGTTATCGGAGTTTATACAAGAAACGAAAACGAAAACACACATATATAGACCGCCGGGCGATGGCCGCTGATGGCCTTGGATAGCCGCTGATGGCCTTGGTAACACCTCGGCTATACACGAGACCCCGCATCCGAGCTGGTGGTGAACAAGGAGCAAAGTCGTTGATATCCTCCTCTGAATTGCTAATATTGATCGGAGTTGCTGGCAAATATATTGTGTGAGAAAGCCTTCCTATGTTCGCGGCGGGTAGGTTTCGGTGGGCCTGTAATGGATTGGCCGCTACGGTGTTTGCGGAGTTGCTTGGCTGAGCACTTCAATTTGTTTTGCGAAGCTTGGTGATCTCGAGCTTGTCATCCTTAGCTTGCGCACGCAATTTCATGGTCTCTCGGCCAGTAATGCTCTCGGGATTGAGCTGCTTCTCTCTGTTTCGTTCCTGCCTTTGAGACTGGATTTTGAACCGTGATTGGAGCGAATTATTCGGGTTTTCACGAACACCCGAAAGTCATTGTCGCTCTAATGACCCGCACAGTATCACTGCCGAGTTTCTTCGCTCTATTCCGCTATCGTCAATATAAAGGCAAGGCTGAGCTCAAATGACCTTTGCAAGACTTCATTCCGATTTTGAGCCAGTTGGACCTTTGAACGAGTCTTGACACTGGATATTTTCAATGATAGAGCTGCAAATCGGAAGGAATGATGAAATACGGGGCGGAGTCACGTCCACAAAGACACAACAAACAGCCCCTAACTCCGGGTCACGGGTGGCTCTGAATACCCGGGTCAACTCAGTGGGTAACACGTCTCTGCAGGTCGTTGAGCAATTGGAATTCAAGATCGCGAGCATACATACACTCGACTACGTTGTAGCTACTCAAAAGACGACGGGTGAATAAGAAAAATGATTATATTGCACGATCATAAGAAACTAAATCAAAGCCATTTAAGCCCGTCTTGGTAAATCCCAGGGCGAACCCAAAGATCGCGAGCCCCAGCCCCCGCGACAAGGGGACGGCAGGTCGGCGAACCTCGCCATGCACTACGTCCCCTACATACCGCTCGACCCTTTCTCGCCACCCGCCTTCTGTGTATCCGCCATCCCCCGCCAGCGCAACTAAGACGAGCGTGGGCCAACGAAGAAAACGATCTCGAGCCTGCAAGTGGTGCGAGGGGACGCCTGGGAGTTGGAGTTAGAGAGCGCACAGGATCGAAGATTTGCTGTAACTGTTGGAATCGTGCCTTTTCGACCCGATAAACTAGAGTGCCATCGAAGAGCTCGAGTCTTTCGACCTCACTAAACAATTTCTCCAGCAAATCAAGTTCTCTGGGGAAAATGGAAGAGTGAAGTTTCCGCATCGCTTTCTGAGCAGTCAATAGGAAGCCCTTGCCCATACTCGGTGCACCTTTATCTATTGCTTCTGAGCGCCGAGCCAAAATGGCAGCCTTCGTCCCAATCTTGGGGAGAGGTTGTGTCGTTGGAACTGTGACAGTGGGCCTCACCACTGGAACAGTGTTGTTGATCTCCTCATCCTCGACTGGACCGTCATAGTCATGGATCGGATGGCCTTCGAATAGAACGGATTCATCGACGTCTGCTGTGTCATTCCCTCGGGGGGAACGGTCACGGCGAGGCGTCGAGGTGCGAGGATGATCGTCTGGAGGTAGATCTTCATGTACCGTGGTGGTAGCCATGTAGAGTTAGTCAATGGATGGTAGATTTGTAGAGAACTCAACGACAGTTTAAGTGAGGAAGTTCCCCAATGTGTCTATCAATGTAAGCAAAACCGGATGCACGGAGTGCTGTGAGCCAGTTGGTATTGCCCTAAGGCGATATAAGAGTGAAGAGATTTAAGATATTGTTTAACTTCCAATAAAACTAACGCTGTTCAATGCAATCTACCTTAAGCAACCGACTAACTAGATAATTATTAGTTAGACACGAGCACGGGAAACGTCTCCGTGATTTTAGGATTGCTGTACTAGTTTTGAAGTAAGCTCTGACAGTCGTTACTCAAAGATAGCCGTTAGGTTCACGCAAGTGTACAGGTCAACTGTAATGGATTGAGATAGAGATAAGATTATCGCACAAGAGGGGGATCTCCTTCTTATATACGTAGACTACTCTAATTATAGATGCGACTCGACCTGAGTGCAGTGCAAAGGCACTGCACGTTTGACTCCTGGCGCGACGCGCTGCAAGACGCGACGCGTCGCAGGTTCTGATCGAAGTCACGTGGCCGAGAAAGCCGATAAGTTCAAGCCGCGTTCATCCGAGTTCATGGAGGCTCACTTCACGCGAGGCTAGCAAGAAGTCATTGATTGAATATGACTATCCATGACACTCTTGCTCAGTCAGCTACAGGAGTCAGTAAATTTGTGACCGAGTTTAAAGTACCACCGCTACCTCGGCCTCGCTTCCGAGAGTCAATAAATTTTGTGACCACGTTAAATTACCACAGCTACCACGGCTGACATTTCGAGAGTCAGTAAATTTTGTGACCCAGCTGGGTTTACTACCGTGGTACACTAACATATCACAAACTCCGCTGACTTTCTTAGAGGTTTCATTAGATATGTTCATAAGGCATCTTAAGGCTTGATTTTCAAAAAGAAATCTGCCAAGTCAACTCATGGCAGCCCACATATAGCATGGTCAACAGTGGTCAGTGGCACCACCCAAAAACTACATAACTAGGCCTTCTGATACCCCGCAGAGGACGACCTAACTAGGTCATTACCGTGGTATTATCATGGGTGGCCTCAGACAGCACCGTGACATGCATGTAGCTCTTCCGACCGATCGGAACCCACCTACCGACCCGCATCACAACGACTCAGGCACCCCGCCTCATCCGGATGACTTTGATGACGATCCCGCCCCACTTCGCTCCCCGAGCCCCGAGCCCCGAACCACCCAAGTCGCCTCCGCCTCGTCCAATAACCCCACAGGCCCAGCGTGGAACATCCATTGAGCGGGTTCCGATTTTAGATGGTGTTTTCGAGCTGCTCTAATTTTTCCACCCAAAATCTAATATATCCGCAAGTACCCCTGTCATTGACTATGACATCCCCGTGTACGATTCTAGGTCCGGTAAGAAGTCTTTCGAGTGCTGCCGAGCAGACTTGCAGGCATGGCGAAAGCACATCAAGGATGTGATTGCTGAAATTCCTAAGTTCTGCACATTTATTTTTGAATGCAGCTCTATTGTGTCAGGTCATGCCTTTCAAAATGCCCGCCATTTGAATGCACCTCTATTGTGTCAGGTCATGCTTTTCAAAATGCCTGCCATTTGAATGCACCTCAGGTCACACTTTTCAAAATGCCAGCCATTTGAATGCAGCTCAGGTCACGCTTTTCAAAATGCCCACCATTTGAATGCACCTCAGGTTACACTTTTCAAAATGGCAGCCATTTGAATGCACCTCTATTGTGTCAGGTCATGCTTTTCAAAATGGCAGCCTTTTGAATGCACCTCTATTGCGCCAGGTCACGATTTTCAAAATTCCAGCCATTTGAATGCAGCTCTATTGCGCTAGGTCATGCTTTTCAAAGTGGCAGCCCTTTGAATGCAGCTCTATTGCATCAGGTCATGCATTTTCAAAGTTCCAGCCATTTGAATGCTCCTATATTGCATCAGGTCACGCTTTTCAAAATGCCCACCATTTGAATGCACCTCAGGTTACACTTTTCAAAATGGCAGCCATTTGAATGCACCTCTATTGTGTCAGGTCATGCTTTTCAAAATGGCAGCCTTTTGAATGCACATCTATTGCGCCAGGTCACGCTTTTCAAAATTCCAGCCATTTGAATGCAGCTCTATTGCGCTAGGTCATGCGTTTCAAAATGGCAGCCCTTTGAATGCAGCTCTATTGCGTCAGGTCATGCGTTTTCAAAGTTCCAGCCATTTGAATGCTCCTATATTGCATTAGGTCATGCTTTTCAAAATGCCCGCCATTTGAACGCATCTCTATTGTGTGAGTCCAGATGTGGTTGCACGCTCGACTGAGGTCGGATTTGACGCTGGTTGGGACTCCGATCCGGCGGTTGGAGAAATAATAGAGAATGGTTGGACCCGGCGTGGACCATTTCAACCCGAATTTTTACCGTGTCCTCCTGGGGTGATAGCCAGCGAAATTCCAGGTCGAACTGCCGACTCGGATTTCTTTTCAGCTATACGTCCCCAACTCCGTCAATTTATGCGGTCTCCTGCTACGAAAGAACTCCTTCGTGATGGTTATGTGGCTGGAGCCCAACCATCTTTGCCTCTAGCTGTCCTGGTGGAATTGGAATATTTCGTTCCACCCACACCTTATGTCCTGGTTGCAATGCCATTCTCACGGGTGGGAAGAATTCTTCCTTGAAAGTACCCCGCTCGCTGTCCTGCCACGCAAATTTCTCTTCATTTACCATCATAAAATGGTGAACCAAGTCTAATTCTGCCTCGGATAGGAAGCCATCACTATGCATTTTATCGATTATTTCCTTCCGCTCCTGAGTGTATCTAGAAGTTGATTCCAGCTTGCCTCCGGCGGGCAAAAAAATGCAGGCAGCCGGAGTTAGTTAGAGTAACAAAGTTGATAATGGGCTTTAGAAGCCTGGGGTGGTTAAGCAGATTGCGGACGTTGACGGTGGGCTCGTCCCGTGGTAATAAATAAATAAATTCAAACTCCGACGGATGTTGGTTTCGACACCACTGTTTCCACCCACATTGCACATGAGCTCTAATCTGGATCCACCACAGTATAAAATAGCACCCCAGGTGTTTTTCAACCTCAATAAAATGCTTCCCAACAGATATAATAAATGTATGATGTTCGAAGTTACGGAACACTAAAAGTTGTCTGGCCTTTCGGATTGAGCCAGATGGATGACTACAGAGTTATAGTAACTCTTCCTTGAGACTTAGACAGGAACAGCTTGTGAGACGATGTGTAAGGAAAATTCTTTCCCGGCGACGTTTGAAGTTCTACAGTAGCGGACAATCAAAGTCTGCCTATTTTGGAAGCATGGGAAATTTGTATACGACGACAACGGCGACCATTCCGAAGGTCCGAAAACACTGAAAGCAGTTATATTAGATGCTATTAAAGAGATCCGCACGAGCAGAATTTCGATATTTTTGATTTTAAGGTGATGGGACCCCAAAATATTGAGAAAGTCAAAAAAAATCGGAGAAATACCGGGAAAAGTGCCAATCGACGCCTTTTGATTAGCTGAGTATGATTCCGGAAATATCTACCCGATTCATCGAGCCGTTCCATGGATAAAAAATGATTTCTCTTTGACCTTCACCACCCACCATGCCCCCAGAAAAAAAGCAGAAACAGAATATCACTGGTCTGCAGAACCAGCAGAAGTGTTAGAGGCTGTTGTGGTACAGAAGTAGTTGGGTCCGGCACATATGTATATATTTTTCCCTCCCGGAGGCCTCAAAGAGGTACACAGAATTTTGTTCAACCGGCCGAAAATATTGAGAAAAATAACCGCTCGTGGGAAAAACTTCGGAGATATGTTTTTGAGCTCCTTTCGACGAGCTGAATCTGAATCTGGCCTCAGATTTGGGAAAAAATGGGTGGTTCACATGCTATATGATAGGCGGACTTTGATTGTCCGCTACTGTATTTGTTTCGAACAAATAAATCCAATATGCACATTGGCCGAAGCAGGCTACTGTCGCGCTTTCTACCATAGAGGCCGATTACATCTCGCTAATGCCAACAGTTGCAGCAGACAAGATTTAATTTTGACACAACTTGGTGAGTTGAAAAGATTAATTTTTTACACAAGTTGCGGCAAAGTACCGTAACCTATCAGCTGGACAACTAATATTAATTTTAATTTTAATCTTGCCCTGATTAATCTGACCTGATTAATCTAGCCCTGATTAATCCGCTGAACAAAATGAATAGCAGAGGCAGGATTCGAACCCACGTTCACCATATTAAGCAGCTTACGCAGTAAGAGACATTTAGCACTACCACTAGTCCACCAGGCCACGATGACTGGCCAAACTAATCACCTAACATCATGCCCATCACCTAACCTCTATCCTCTCACTTGGCCCTAATTTCGGCTGATTCCTACTCCTCGCAGTTATTTTTGATGATGCCCCTTTGCCTAACCCCAGTCACTGCCCTCTATGCAGCTGAGTTCCCCACAGTTTGCTTAAATAGAATGCTCATATGTGAGCATCATCCTGATCAGGTTCAACAGCTTTGTGGCGCAGTTGTATAACACTCTGTCTGAGATTTTCACCTTGCTCAGTTAGGTCACACGTTCGAACCTCGGTCCTGTCTGTCATTTATAATCTGAATAACTTCAGATTATTCTCTTTTGTTCACCAAGATTAATCTAGAATTTTCATTGAGATTATATTCTGCCAGGATTAATCTAGAATTTTCATTAAGATTATATTCTGCTGAGCCTTGACAACTTTACAGCAAGTTGTGTAAAAAATTAATCTTTTCAAAATAGCAACTTGTGTCAAAAATTAATCACCATCACTGATATCACTGCTAATGCGGGCAGCCCAGCAGCTTGTCTGGATTTACCCCTCCATGGAGGAAGGAGGCAACTGTAAACACAGGACTAGTTATTGTGACGGAAGCATGAGTGCACGAGTTACGACGCACCGGAATAGGCCAAAGTGACTGTTTTAAGTTGTGGATTGACCAAAGAGAGGCTAACTACGGAGACAGGCTTTATATACGGTACCATCACCCTCGAAGACTTAGGGTGGTAGAAGCACGGCCGAGTTTGAATTAACTCTTTGCTCTTACCACTACCTCGCCGGCACTTGCGCTGGCATCTCTATGAGGCAACACAGACTCTGCTGCCTGGTACCACCTCTACGCTCTTGCAGTCGCTGGATCTCTGTCTCCTGGTGGCTTGTACATGGTCTTATGGTCTTGATACTACGTACATCTCAGGCCCACAATGCCAAGTAGAATAGCGATGGGGAGATGGCACCACGGCAGCTAAACTGCCAAAGCCATACTGTACTTTTACAATCAAATCGACAGTCACGCGTCACACGGGTACCCGTCGACAGCGAACTTTGGTGGTTCGTCACTCGTCACCCATGCAGTTGTCGAATTTTCCAGGCGGTTCGTCACGCAAAAAATCGTCGTCCCCTCACAAAAAAGCTCGATTTCAGCCATAATTTTGTCGAATTTGTCGATTTTTCTTCGGCTGTCACGCCAAATTTTCCGGCTGTCGAAATGTCGAATTGGAAATTTGGGAAGCCCCTGTGTTATCGGAGGGGTGATTTTTATGATAGCCTGGATCCGACTCAACTGTATTTGTGTGAAGTCTTTGTATGGCTACCACACTTTCTGCATGGCTGTCCGGACCGGCTCAAATGCACTTGTGGCAAAACCGTTATCTCGAAATGGTCCGTATAGCGGGCCGCTATTTCTCCTGCAGTATTTTCAAACCGCCCAAGAAACTCAGCAAATACGCGCATAATTGTGCTGTCCAGCTCCACGAAACATATAAGCCCAGAATTTCATGACTCTTAGTACACACCCTTATTCTGTATAGCTCAAACTCCAGGAAGAGAAGCATCCAGTCATCATTTTTTGCTTTCACATTTTCAGCGGCACTTGGGGTCGGGTAGTCCACAATGATCTTTTATGTTGTTGATGTCATTCATGTCTGGGCACCACTTTTCAAGCTGCGACCAGGCATGAAATTTGTTCAACAAAGGTGAACGACTGAGGTATCGGGACTAAATTCCGAGTCCATTGGAAGGATCAGGGGAGGCCAACGGGGCCCAGAGTGGATGGGTGAGAGCGGAAGGAAACCCTTGATGATTAAGCTATGTACGACATCCGAACCATCCGAACCTAATACTGCCAAACAACTAGAATACCATCAGCCCTGCTCCAACCCTGCTCCGCCATATCGGGACGTATCAGGATAGTAGCCGGTAACGGGATATGCGTCATATCGGAATTCCGAGTCCATATCGGGACAGTAGCCGGTAACGGGATATTTGCACCGTATCGGGACTAAATTCCGAGTCCCTGTCGGGACAGTAGCCAAACACAAAAGACATGGAATCACGTGATCTTTGTGTCAAGAACAAACGTCAATCAGGTGGCTGTGCGGACTGCTCCAACGGTTCCCCAGACCTTCTTCCGCTGCTCCCAGACACCGTGAGCAGCAACTGAAGACTTTAGATGAGCAGGGACTCGATGATACTGGACCGATTTACCTATTCGACAATTCGACACCGGCCAAATTTTCGCGTGACACCCCCCAAATTTTCGACATCCGGAGCGAAAATTTTGTCTTTTTTGCGTCGCCCAGGCCGTTTTAGGATGCATGTCATGCTCGGCAAATTCGACAGACCCTCGCGTGACGCGTGACCCGACCAAAATTCGACATCGCCACAGGGGTGCGTGACGCATGACTGTCGATTTGAACGAAATACTATAGTATATGATGGGTGAACACAGAGAAGTCATTTTTAACAGAGCGAATCGACAACAAACCTCATGTTCACTCAATTCCACGGGCCACGGGTACGGGATGGATCCTGCCCTGTCAACAATTGCTCAACAAGGTCTTACAAGATGACAATCATTTTGGCCGGTACGGGCTCATTAACTTCTCTGGAACATGGTGCCTCCGCCCGCCTGGATGCACTCATCGAAGACGGCGGTAAGACAATACCTCTTGCGACCCATGGGTGGGTAACAAGTATTTCAAACTGACAAACTACAGCAAACTACGCCGGGGATACAGTAACAATACAGTAATATGTAGCCGTACAGAGGACCACTGAATTGTGGCACCCATGGAAGCGAGAGCTAGCGCGCGGAGGACAATTTACCATGCAAGGTCGAGCACGTCCCAGAGGCCGACATCGTAGATCCCAAGGGCAACCTTTTTGAGAAACGAGCTTGGCCATGCGGTTCGTTATCTGCTGCCATATGTTGGCACTATCTGGTTCCAATTTATCGCTCATATTACTTATTTCTTCACACACTTGACTCTCTTTGCAATCACCGTGTCTGGAAGTCCCGACCGGAGCCAAATTCTACACAAACCAGTTCTAGCCTGTTGGTGTGGAAGATATAAGTGGGGTCGAAGGATCCCCTCGCCGCAAAGCATTAACTCGCAATGGGCGAGGTTGACCACCTCCTGCAGGATGGGCCAAGATTCGGTTGGCGTTGTGCCGACCAAACTTAGCGACGTCAATTGGGATAAAGGTAAATACCCGAGGGAATAGTCGACACCGAATAGGGTGACCGTGCGCAGCAGAGGTGCGTCACGCAACACTACGGCGATACTTTGGCCGTAGGTGTCGTGGATAGCTAGTTGACGAAGGAAGGGCATCAGCCCGTCAATCGTGCGGCGATCCACCGAAATGATCAGCTTCACGTATTCCCAGCGAGTGCGGTGAGCAAGAAGCTCCGGCCACACTCCGTCCACAGGCTCCCGCATTTGGATGGAAAGCGGCAAGCTGCCGGATTTTCTCAGCCAAGACTCCACCATCTCAACTTGGCATTCGACGGCATCGTCGCCAATGTTCCATATGGATATTGCCCTCCAGAGAGAAGGAGTGGATAGAGCAATTTCTCTCCATTTGCGACAATTTGTGTCAGCGCATATGGCGAGAATACACCGAATAATGGCGGGCACAAAGGGTAGACCGGCAGGAAGTCTCACCTGCGACGAGTCTCACCGCTTGCGTCGCGCGATGTACCGCCTCATGTTGTACTGCTTATTGTTCCCATCCGACCATTATTAACTCGACGACATCGAAGAACTCGACGACAGCGAGGTTGAGAATACCTGGCGGTAACGCACGGCGGTGGAAATTCCAACATGTCCGAGATCCCCGAGCGGCATCATTATCCCGGTCCTAATTATGCCGGTCCTCGCAAGCGTTAATTTTAGTGATCAAACAGACATTGTAGCTCCTGAATCTGGACAAAATTTGAAGTAGACGAAAAGAATTTAAGCTTAGCCTACTGAACATTGGCGATTCAGTGTCGGAGGATATAATAGTACGATGTGATGCTAAAGTTGCACTTGGGAGTCAACATAGCATAGCCGTCGGCTCTAAGCCGTTTTCAATTCTGTTTATGGGGCTGCGAGGAGTCAACCGAGCGGCGTCTTCACAATTCTTCACATAGATGATTGTCAATGTGATTCCGTGGCGAAGACACGGGTAACTGCTAGTCAGGAAAAAAGGTCATGAGTACGTAGCGCCTGGTAGCCTAAATACCCGTGGTAAGCAGGTAGACAAGTCCCCTTATCGTAGCCATTGGTAGCCATGTGCAAGCGTCTCGTAGCCGCTGGTAGCCCTTGCAGGTGACTACCGTAGCTTCTGGTAGCTCTCAATAGCTCTCGCAGTAGGGCTCGGTAGAAGCTCATAGCGTGAAGCAATCGGCAATATCCAGCTGTAGACACACGATATCACAAACAATAAATGAGAAAAAAATTGTATTCATTCTATTGAAACAAGGTGTGGTGTACACCAAAGATGAAACATTCAAAAGGATCGAGAAAACTATCTATTTGGTTAGTTAACTTGTTTGTGATGCTCAAGCAACACTTAGAATCCGTCGAGGTCAACACTGAGCAGAGGGAGATCAGAGCAAATTCCGATCAAGATTGCCCTGCTACTCACCTAGGCTTTCGAGAAGTCGAGTATTAGCGCAGTATTGGCGTTATAGATGATGGTCGGGCATGCTTGGAAGGAGCACAGTCAAAAGTACAACAGAGGGGCGTAAGATCTTGATTGCGGTGCAAGAAGCCAGAAAACGACGATGTTGAGGCAGAGCCAACGTGGGGCAGAGCTTCCACATCGTAGGTACCGCAGCGATGTCGGCGCGCGGCGCGCCCGACGGCGTGGTCGACCCTGACCTGCAGGTCAAAGGCGTCGCGGGGCTTAGCGTGATAGATGCGGCGGTAGTGGTGAGTTGCTCGCTTTACGCATTTATTTCTATCCAAATAGCTGACGCATAACAGCCTATCGTTCCGGCAGCGCATACGCAGCATCACCTATGCGTTCGCGGAACGTGGAGCAGATTTGGTCAAGCAGCGGTTGGCGTAGCAGAGCTCATGGGACGTGGGCGAGATCTAAGAGGAAAAAGAAATCATCACCGAGAAACATGGGCTTTTTCGAGCATTTGGATTTCTGGACTTGTTGCTTTCCGGGACGTATCCGAATGAGCCTCTTCGCCCCGTAAGTTATACACAGGAAGCCAGGCACTTCAGTAAAATGGCACGTTCCAACAAGTCGTCGGCGCCATCGAATAATCCCGAACCTGCAGACGTCTTCTACTGTGAGGAACTGTGAGACGCAAAATCTTACACAAATCTTATGAGGGATAACGAGATATGCATTCTCAGGTGCTAAATTCAAAGGTACGGTTGAACCGGTTCTTTACACCAGACACTGTTCAACTACGGCTTTGTATACGGTGCTTAAGTTTACATTATCTCCACACGACGCTCAGGAAAAGTTGCAAGGCACTGCGTTCAAAGGGGAACTACACTCAGTCTGTAGAGATTCGCATAGCTGTCGTAGGCATCTACACAGGCCCTGTGTAGGCCGACTAGACTGAGCTAAGCAGAAGTCAGAGATGGTGCGCGTAGCTGTACGCTAGGTGTGCGTAGGTCACCTAAGCAGACCCGTACCGAGGAGTATACGAAGAAATACGGAAAAGGGAAGATGCGACGAGCGGGCCTTTCACACCGTTCCCGGACCACTGTCTATATATTTCCCCACATCAGGACCGATGTGCATTTACAATGTTACCGGCAGGTCTGGTTCTTTTTTGGCTTATATTACATCATAATGCAGCCGTTGCATCCATATTCCCGAGCTTACGGACTTGCAAAGCAAAAGCTGGGTTAGCCTGGTCGGACCAGAACAATAGTGTCATTACTCAGTTCATGGGCCCTGAGGGGTCTTGGGATGCTCAATTCCTACATTCACACAGGATAAAATTGATTGATTGTACACATTTAGGTATTACACCTGGGGCCCCCAGGGCTACGTGAACAACGCCTCCGCTCTCTCGAGTTTGTCCCCATGTTATGGGGGACAAAGCAGATAAACTCGTTCCAGCAAACCATTGACGACAATATACTTACTCTGAACATTACGACTGTTCTGGGCATGAATGAGTGAGTAATGTACCTGACAAAAGTAGACAGGATTACTGACCAGAATTCGTTTGAAATAGGCCGCAAGAACCAAGCCAGTCAAATCTAAGCCCGGCTGAAGGCGCGGAAATGTGGAAAGAGTACCTTGAGCCACTCAGGGCAAGAAAAATTCGGTTGGGTAGCCCAGCACCGTCTGGCTCGTCCAACAGTATACCCTGGTTGCGGAACTTTACGCAAGAGTGCGGAGGAAACTGTACAATGGATTTTTTGGCTCTACGTACGTATAACGGGTAAGAACACTTCTCGTTCACTGAGGCTTCCATTTTCAGACTGGTACAACACGAACGCGACTGCCTTCAAGGAATTCATCGTAGATTTCCACGAAAAATTCAATTTGAATATTTGGGTGACCGAATGGGCTTGCCAGAATATGAGCGGTCCAGATGATCAATGCACTCTACCGGAAATTGTAGATTTCTTGAGAGAAACTCAAACATTTATGGACCAGACAGACTGGGTAGAGCGTTACGCCTGGTATGGTGTCAAACGGGATATGAACGGTGTGAACCAGGTATTCCATTCTGGCTGCCCGAGATCTTTAGCGACTGACTGCTTAACTTCAGGAAGACGCCATGATGGACCCAGATGGTGTGATAAATGCTCTCGGGAAACAGTACATTTCGGAATAATAGGCCCTACATATTAAGTAAGATAGGCGTCACCCGGATCCGGCACCTTATGTAATCACACAGCCACTGCACCGCCACCGCCAATACTCGAGGGTTACAAAACTAAGTTGCTAATTTTCATCCACAGAGCCCCACCTGAGGCAAAGAAAATTATTTCTTCTGTTCCTGCATCCATACAGCCTGCTAAAATCACATACATGAGTCAAACAACAGCCTCGGTGGTATCTTTTTCAGGATCCATCTGGTCAATCTGGTGGTTATATTGTGATTCATGGCCCCGAGCACTTATCCCAAGTAGTTTGTGTTTATATGAATGAATGACCAAAGCACCCATCCTGCACGCGGCCTGGGACGAAACCATCCATACTGAACCCGGAAGGCCACTGCAATGTAATATAGGCAGCGCAGTACTGCCGCGTCAGGTCCTGACATTCAATTCTTCCTCCCTCCATAACACCTTGCAATAACTAGTTGGGAGCAATCAAATTGATCAGACTGCATCTTCACCCCGGAATTGGTTAGATGGTGTGATCGATAATCTTACATACAAATTCGGGTGGTTCATAATTGTTCGTGAGGTGTATCTGAATGCGGGTATGGATTCAACATCAAAAGTCTTTATTCTACATTCATTCCTGGTCAAACAATGCCAATACCCCGATCACCCCCAAACACCAATATCCAAGTACGAGGAATTTTTTCTATCAGTAATTCTGCATGAATTAGTAGAATAAATTCATATTTATTTAGTGGGGATACATGGAGAACTGAGTGAGATGTGGGCTAAAGATTGAAAACATCCAAAAACAGAAAATTTTGATCCGCGCCTTCGGTACTGTTAGTGGCTGTAAAACCCGTCTACAATCATTCCACGGTCCTGGCAAATTATTATTTTCTCGGCCAATTTAAAATCTTTTCACCAGGTCTTTCGGCGATATGTCCTCTTCTACGCCCATTCTCCTTCCTAGGATTTTCACTGCCATCAAAAAGTCAAAACCGATCAAACTATAAATGGATCATGAGCGAAAATTACATTTTATGGTCATAAATAATGTACTTTTTGATCAGATAAAATCAGCTCTTCTTTAACCACCCTCTTTATAAAAATTATGTTTCTCTGTCTGTCCGAAGCCATTTTGAGACTCCGCTATCAGCGCCTCGGCTCCACCCGCTTTTAAGCGCTCATTCAAGCCGAGGCCCAACCGAAGTGGTGGACCGCGGAGCGGTCTTGTTATAACATAAAAAATCTGAGCGGCCCCGGTTGCCATAAGGTTGAAATCAGGCAATTAAACCTCAAACCGCGTTCACGTGAGTGTAAACAAGTGCAAACAGAGCTTCACACCGGAACTTGAATGAAATGACTTTTATCGAGTCCTATGAGATGCAATGATAAATGAAATCAAGTAAAATCCACGGTTTTCTATTGAATTTCGCCCTACAGCAGAAAACCTGAATCCGAGGAAAGAATAACCAGCTCAAATTTCGAGTCACCTCATAGTTTTCGTACATTATTTGCAGATTTGCAAGGACCGGTGATGGCGAAAAGCTCCGCATCGCGCCGATTGGCCTCAGGTGGCCAAAAACCATTGGATTCTTCCGGTTTCGAGTCAGCATTTTGAAGCCCGTGACCTCAATGGCTGCGATGCATTAATTCAACAAGTATATATATTCACCCGCGCCTTCGTCACGAAGATCCCGCCGACACACGGTGAATTCTCAGTTCCCCACAGACAGCGGATTCCGAGATCCCCGGTCCGCCGCAGACACGGTGGATTTCGGAGGTGTGCAGCGTGCCCGTTTGCGCAATGCAAATCAGCCACTTGGTGGCATGGCTGCATCACAAACTTTCTATTGACGCTGGGCCGCTCCTCCACAGGGAGCGGTTGATTTGGCTAATACACTTTCTCTCTCAAATATTCGCAGCGGTGCTCGAGACGGTTGGTTAACCAGTTGACCTGACGACATTCTGACCTACTAATCAAATGATTTACAGGCCAAAGAATTATTCCTTTGTTCCGCATTCTTGGGTTATCGAAAACCCGTGCTTGCACATCATTCACGCTTTGCAATCTTCTTTTTGGGGTTTCTGAGTAGGGAACATTATTCCCTCCTCGTTGCTCGTTGTCTTGGGAAACAATTCCCTCTGGTGTTAAACCAAGAGTTCACTACCAATTAGTAACAACCCAGGGGGTCGAGGGGTTGCTATATAGCAGCCTATCAATTGAATTGACCAAATTGGCATTGCCAAGGCCACTGCCGTCCCAAAACTGGTCACGTCTGGCCCGCGCGTGGTTTGGCAGAAAGCCAGCTGAATTCTGAACACTTTAGGCCAGACACTCACTCTACACAGATTCTGAACAAAAGCTCAACCCAGACAAGCGCCAAGACCTCCAAAATGATGATGATGACTCCAATAATGAATTGGGATGTTCCCGGCTACACTGAGAATGGCATGAAGCCCGGGGAAGTTTTGGCTGAGTTTTGAGCAAAATAAGCTGGTCAGGTTTTCTATTACATATTCCAAAGCCAAACATGACCACGTTCTCTATCTCGGTCGCCTGAGTCGCGCCTGCCGACACCGTACTGATATCGTCTCCTTCATCCTCTGGCTGCTAGACAGTGACAGGCTGACGTAGTAGCCGCCCTCTTCGTTTTGGTCATGGAAGGTTCGAGGCGTGCGTTGGGCGGCGTGCGTTGGGCGGGCACACGATGAGGACGAGAATGAAAAAGTAAATACTTGTCAGCGGCGGCGTCACAAAAAAATTGTCTAGTTTAAGGTCGTAGTGAGAGAAAACCGTAAACGGCTCATAATCGTCGTGGAATCTCCTCTCGAGGAGGTTATGCAAAATCAAGACGATTATGGGTTTGGACGATTCTCCCACGATTAAATAAATCGAGAATCGTCTTCGTTATCGACGAGGAACAGGCGACGGAAATGACGGATATTTGCCAGGAGGTTTATCCGGAGTACGAGCACGTCCTCGTATATTACAATGCGACCACAAACAGAAAGCGTACGGACGGATGTCGAAGAAAAACATCTGTGGTGGGAAAGAATTGGCTCGTTTCGGTGAACGCGCGGGATGATGATGGAAATTTGATTTATGACTCCCCCGGCAACCTTCAAAATGTTCGAATCCCGATGAGCGACGGGGAATTCAATGGGCAACACAGAGAAACGAGAGTAGGTAACATGATGTCCAAGGAATATATCATGCAAAAGATTACGAGAACGCATGTAATAAGGATCGTTCATTTCAAAAACTGAGACTAGGATTTCGATGACCGTGAAACAGGTAAATCGCGAGCCAACGATTCAGCGGAATTAGTGGCTGTGTTGAAGACATTCTTATACATTCCATGAGATTTGAATCTGGAATCTAATGAAGATAAATCTTCTCGTCAAGTCGCGAGCCAACAATCCAGCGAAATTAGTGGCTGTGTTGAAGACATTCTTATACATTCCATTAGATTTGAATCTGGAAGCTAATGAAGATAAATCTTCTCGCCACATAAGATATGCGACATCCAGATCCATCGAGTCACGTGATCTGATGGCGTGACACGGACTGCAAGCTGAACTAGTTGATTGCAACCACGGGGCAAAGAAACTAAAACCACAGATATGTGCAGTTTAACAAGGGGAACAATTCTGTGGTCTCAGATTTTCAATAAGTACATCCAAAAAAGAGTTTATTACCTTTTTGGGAAAAGTACTCAGATTGCATTAAGAAGTCATCTCAGATACAGATTAGTTTCAGCGCCGAATATTTCGCGCTGCCCAAAAAGGAAATTCCCACGCTCCACGTGACTACGTTAGCCTCGTTTCTGCCTCGCCTTAAACACGTGTTATCCTTGAGCACTACTTCACATATGCCAACAAAAAAGAGGCCACTCAAAGGCCCAGAATCTTGGGACTTTTGCTCTCAAAGTGAGTGTTTAGTGTTTTACTTGATGCAAATTGAACTGTATATATAATTTATAGCGCAAGGGTGACACAGTCCAGCAGAGGGATGAAGATCAGCCTAGCAAACATTCCAGAAATGCCTCTCCCAATGGGTCTTCTATTCACAGTGACAACCAAGAGAACCCTGATCCAGATTCTCTCAATAACTTGGACTTGGACTCTGAAACTGATGGAGAAATTGAAATACAGGAGGAGAATGACAGTCGGAAAATCGGAGCAAAAATCTCTAAACATCGAGGACAAGAACTTCGAAAATTGGACAAGGAAAGAGCTGCAAGAGAAGAGAAGTAAAGAGTGTACAGGATGTTCCCAGAATCTTCATCGGAGGAGGACTTGGAGCGAAATATGCTGGAAGCCCTTGAATCAGTCCCACTTGCTTCTATGCGCCGGTTTGCCGTCCGGTCCTCAAGGTTTGCTGATGCATACTTTCACGGGCTAGATGGAGCAGATGCAGCTTGGGCCAACAAAAAATATAGGGGCCACAGAGCTCTTCCTCCTCGATTTCAGGAAGACCTGAGGCAGCGGAAGAGTAGAAGATAGGTGGATTGGTTGGGATTTTTTTTACTTTTGGTCTGGGCTGTCTAAAGTACTGAAAAATACAAATTTGTTTTTTTGTCTCCGAGATTTCGCGCTTTCCCACGTTACTGTCACCCATCAGTCACGTACACGTGACTCGATGGATCTGGATGTCGCATATCTTAATTACTGTAGACTTTCGACCAAAGGTTCACTATTTTTAGATTTTTTCTCTTCCGAGAAGACCGAAAATTTTCTTTTGAATTAAGGCAATTTTTGCACACATCAAAAAAAGTTGGGTGTCACCTGTCACTGAACCTTTGGTCGAAAGTCTACAGTATGCTGTTTTTCGTTTTCTTTCTCAATCCATTTATCAAGCCATGCTGGCTTATGCAAATAGTCTGGTTCGATCCTTATGACTTCGCACAAAACCTTCGCGTAAAATGCCTGCCTCCGTCCTTTGATTTTGGGTGCAGTCGTGGGTGGGAGTCTTGCCGCGAGAAACTTCCTTGGCTTTTGCCTTGGCTCCGACAACAGCGATCGATAGCCGATGTCAAGCGATTGATGATCGTGGTGTTCCGATCGTCCGTGTTCCGATCGTTTCCGCCAAGGGTTCCGCTTCTCCGATTTTGCTGTTCGAGAGTCGAATCGATACCTCTCGGAAAGATTCTGTAGGCCAAGCCTTTGGCTGGGAGGGAGGAGCATCCCACTGAATCCCGTGACACTGGCAGGGCCCCGGTCCCCGATCATTGCATCCGAATTCGTGGTGCCCCTGTTTCAGCTTGAATTTCATTTCAGTTCGCAAATTGCTCCCTCCTTTATTCCCGTGCCCACCAGTGACACCGATTTAAAGTGAATGTGGACGCTGAACGGTTCTGAGGGTGGCAGTAGCAGTGAACGTTGAACCGCCGGGAAAAGGCCGGGTCTTGATAAACTACCGAACAGCCGGACTTGATCATAATCACTGCTACCAGAGGGAAAAAGGACCCCGGAATCTCCCTTCGGAGGCTACCCCCACAAATCATGAAGTCCTCGATTTTGGTCCGGACACTTTTAACTTTCCCACGCTTTCTGAGAGTGCAAAAATCGCGCTTTTCAGCCAGTGGTCACTTTTGTTTTTTTGGGTCCCAAAAACATAAGTACGAGTTTCTGCCGGGCACTGCAACAGCCCGTCCACCCAAGTTCAAAAAAGTCAGAGTTGTAACCAAGGGCTCATCGCAGACACAGCTATGTCGGGGATCTGGAAAAAATGTGCAAGTCGATAAATGGCACATGAAGACTTACACTTCGATGGTATGCCTGCTATGTCATCTGTGACCCGGTATTGGGTATCATCCACAGCGGAGGTATTTGACACTTTGACACTGAACACTGGAAAACATCTTACGAGGGCAAATCTAAAGTTTCAAGTAGATTTCCAGCTCTTTGCGGAACTTAGGGCGTGGGCCGATTTTTTTTTTGGTCAGTTTTCAAAAGCCAAGTCACATTCACTATCCCGGTGTTTCGTGCCCTCCGGGATACTTCGAAACACATCATATTAAACATGTAAGCCATTCAGAACACCCAAATCGGACCCAGTAAATCAACTTGGGGTCCATCCTAAGCTGCCATGCCCTTCGGATTTCCAGTGCGAATCGAAGGAGCCTACTCCCGAGGCAAACGGGTGAGAACCCAGCTCGCCATTGCTGTTCTGCTGAAAACTGACCAAAAAAAAAAAAAAAACGGACCGCGCCCTAAGTTCCGCAAAGACGGTCCGATTTTGTCCGGCCAATTTTCTCGATTCAATTGAAATGGCGCAACTGAGATTGTGAACCTCGGAACTGCGGCTGGGTAGGAACCTGAGGGGAGGGCGGCGATTGCAGCTAGCCCACAACCCGATTCACATCTCAGACCTTAGCTATACCAGCCCCGGGAGATTCTTACCCGCTCACTCAGAAAATATTTATTAGGCCGCCAGAGGGCCACTGCGTCTTAGTAGTTAGTTTACTTGTTGCAGTATACACATGCAGAAACCAAAAAAAAAAAAAGGCATCATGTGGTTGTGTTTTTTTTTTTTCCCTTTGTTTCTGCATTTATACAAGGGACTGGTCGGCCGCTTCGCGGCCTCCCATTCCCTCATTTGAAATTAAGTCATAGGGCGAATTG
Organism: Mycena olivaceomarginata; assembly: GCA_029378375.1. NCBI lineage: Eukaryota > Fungi > Basidiomycota > Agaricomycetes > Agaricales > Mycenaceae > Mycena > Mycena olivaceomarginata. Next base: position 234,510 of record JARKIC010000096.1, on the reverse strand, counting down.
GGAGCAAGACACCATTCAAAATTACGATGCACTTGGTTGAATTGAACTGAGTTGAGTTGGCTATTCACCCCAGCGCCGACAGTGGAAGGGCGAGATAAATTATCAGAACTTGGCGAATAGAAGTACAACACTTGATTCCCCTTCATTCCACCTGTTTTTGTTCATTTTTGAGCCCTCAAACCCACCAGTGGAGCAGATTGTCTCTCTCTGCATAAAACTAAGCCTGTCTGGGGCAAGAAGCAAATGAAGATTCGGCGCTGAGATGCGAGAGTGCGAGAGCGAAATAGAGTAATCTGAGCTAGTGGCATTGAAGCCTTGATTTCCCTGTATTTTTGTTCGCCTTTCGAGCGTACCGTTCAATTCTGTCCCTGAGAGGTTGACCAAATCAAACTTACCTGTGGGGCAATCTGTTGGAGATACAGAAAAAGAACTGAACACGAAAAAGAAAAAAAAAAAAAATTGTCCCTCTTCAAAAAATTTCTGCCCGTCCGAATTTTTATTGCCGGCGCAGACCTCATCGGATTGTGCACTGTTTTCCGACCAGGATTGCTCCCCGACTGGAATATCTCTCCAGCCGTACTTTGACACTACACCGCAAGCTAGACCGAATTAGGGAGCGTAAGGCGGCAATGCCGAATGATTGATTGCCTGTGCGTCGGCGGGAAAGAGCGCATGCTTGCATGTTCGTGGGGTTGGGCACCTGCCTTTCTCAAAGCGTGCAGTTTGTATCTGTTTGGTCCTCGATCACACGTCGTTTCTGTTTTCATCGCATCGCAAAACGCGGCCCGCAGTGGCCACAGCTTCTCAAATATTGGACCACTGCCTTAGCCATAGAATTCACGAGCAGAAGAACAAAATGTACAGAGGAATTTTCAATTTTTCGGTGTTTGACAGAGATATGCTCGAGTCGCTCAAAGAATTAGGTGTTTCTCAACAAATAAGTCAGTTTGGGGAAGTTCCTCTGTACACATCAATGTTTGAGGCGATATCTCCAACTTTCCCTCCCAAAGTTGATCCAGGGCAGCAATCCTATTGGGCAATTTTCCGGCCCGTTTCCTTTTGAGGCCCAAAATAGTCACGTGCAAGACCAGTCCTCGATACAATCAGCCCAGATTGATCAGGCTACATCTTTCCACTCGAGGCTCAGGTTGCCCCAGAATTTTGAGTGTACGGTCTCAGGCTGGCAAGGAGGATCCTCTGAATTTTCGGGCCAGCCCAAGCTCTTACAGGACATATCAAAATTACTGTATTTTGGGCACCAACAATTGATCAACAGAGAGCTCAGTGTAGCACTGAATCACCCAGATTTTTGTCTGAACGCTGTATGATGTCCTACGAGCATATTTCCCCTTTTAATCTTGGAGGGATACATCCAAAGTGGCTGGCTACAAAGCAAAAGATCCAAAAACCGCCTACTTGTGGATTTATTTGAGAACAAACAGATACAAACTGCACGCTTTTGGAAAGGCAGGTGCTCAACCCCAGTGAAAACGCCGGGCAGCCAAATCGAGCCGTGTTTGACATATCGAGCCGTCTCGAACCACATTGAGCCAGATCGGATCCGTCACCCAACAACCAAGATTTTGACAAAAGAAAGACCGCCAAGGGATCTAAGTGGCTCTTCATCGAAGTGCGGGAGCGCGTCATCGAACGGTGTTCGCCGTGAATGTATGACAAAATATTCAAAGTCGTACGACTTTGATCTTTTGCCACAATGCTTCCCTCTTACTTTTTACCACCACCATCTCTGCGTACGCGTACCCTTCCGAACCTCGCCGCCGTCGCCGCCGTTCTCCACCACTCTGATCTAGACACTGTGCACCGGCTCCAGTTCCCTCATTTACCTATCGCCGGCCCTTTTCGTTCAATCTATAGCGCGGTAGAGACCCAGTTCAGTGTTGTCGGTGTTATATGCAATATTTCTGAGCACAGGTATGTCCATTTCCTTGGCGTCGCGAGTCAATGAGCCTTGCAATTAATCGCTGTCGTTAGCCGACTACCAGCGTCGAATATTGTTGCGCGGAGGCAACACAGTGGTGTGTTTGTTCAAAGATTTGTTTCATTGAATTACGCTCACGGATAGATTCCCGTCTATAATCCTGTGTCTAACCATCTTCTTTCTGTGTCCAGAAACATGTCGCCACCACCTTCGGATTAGCGTACACCGAAGCCCTTGGACCTCGCCGTGCTAGTGGAAGAATACCGTTGCCGTCGCCGTTGCGCCCCGATTTGGTTATTTGGTGGTGCGTCTGTCTCCTGCATACAATTCTGCATCCACTCGCCTTGTCCTTGTCTGGTAGCGCTCCATAACCCGAACCCGGCGGCGGTAACAACTAGCATCATCCAGATGTGTCTCCTTTGCATTTGCCTTACAACCAAACCAGTTCGCGCTCTCCCCCCTGCCAATTCTTGAAATTTCCGGCATGGAAAGGTAAGAACATCGTTTCCTAGCCGGTCTTTTATTTAATCTCTCACAGGGTCTCGGCGAGTCGGTAGGGTGAAGCCAAGCGCCATCCAAAATTCCATCCACGGTGTGTTACCTTTGAATTTCTTTGTACTTCCTCTTACACCCGTTATGAAGCCCATCCGTTGTCTTGCGCATTGTGGAGGCGAAACACATCAAACACGTACGTTGCCTGTTATTATTCTCTCTTGCAGGCAACTCATTCTATTCTAGGCCATTCGGGACTCACACCGAGCGCGCCGAGAGGACAACCGGCTTCCTCGACACCATTCAAACGGCTTGCTAATTCCCGCTGCAAGACACAGTTGTGAGGCCGTTCTCTGGGGCGCCGCGGAGGGCGGCAGGGGCGGCGGGGGCGGCGAGGGTGGTGGGGGCGGTGGGGGTATCTAGCTGTTCATAGCCACATGTATATAGTAGTCGAATGAATTTATTTGGCTCAATACAGCTCGACGGTGAACCTGACACATGTAGCTTCTGGCTCGATATGGTCCAACAAACCATCGAGCCAGGTCGAGCAATCGGCCATTTCTCGAGCCAGATAGTGCTGGCTCGCTATAGCTGCCTCTGGCTCGATCCAGCTCGATCCTGGCTCGATTCAGCTGCCCGGCGTTTTCACTGGGGCTCAACTCCAACATTGTTCGCCGCGGCCGCCTTTGTTTCGGTGCGGTGGGAGCCATCTGTCAATGTTAGCGCCAGGGCAGTGTCTGTCAAAGTTTGTTAGAAGGGTGATGTCACGTGCCGACAATGCCGAATGATTGATTGCCCGTGGGCCGGCGGGAAAGCGCACTCCGGAACCCGGCGGGCAGCTGCCGCAGTGTACGGCATCAGCGGAGACTGAGCGGAGCTTAAAAAGGCTTCGGACAGATGGACAGACAGACAGACGTAATTTTATAAAGAGAGTGATACCGCAACAAGTAGATTAACTACTAGGACGCGGTGGCTGAGGCTGAGAGATTGCGGTGTTGTGCAGTAAGGAGGGGTTTCGAGCAGGGATAGTAAAGATAACAGTGGAATGGGGGGCGAATATAATAGTGCGTCAGGGTGGTATAAACGGTAGAAGCGGGTAAAAGTGGGGAATGGAACTATACAGTGGGTGTCAGTCCAACCAGAAACATATACCTACTTTAACGTCTGCCCTCTCTTGGTGCATATACCGACGTGCGGCAGTGCCCCCGTAAAGGAAAACCCCTTCCCGTAGGAGCGGAGGATGAGACACCATAGCCAATAGTGACAACAATTTATTGATTTACAGAAATTTCTATACAGGGAAGAATTCCAGCAGATTGCAGCAGATTCCGCCACCCCAGCACAACCCTGCAGATGTCAGCAACTTTGAAATCTGCTACAGTGTAGTTCGGAAAAATGCTCAGAGCTGCTGTGAGCAGTTTGGTCGATCTCGGCATTTCTCGGCAGATCCCAGCAGGACCGATTCTCACTGGGAGGCCTAAGAGTTAACAATTCAGGAAAGTTTTAAAGTTTTCAGCGGACCAACGAATTGATTCTCATGGCAAACATTTAGACAGCCGTGAGAAAATACAAAAGGATTATCATAACGATGAGTCCCACCAAGATCGGACGTGGCTAATTGTTTGCCCATTTGTTGCGAAGTGCCCTGGCTTTCCTTCCAAACTTGTCGTCTCGCTTTTTGATCTGGCTGAGCTTTTTTATAATGGAGGTCGACTAGAGCACATGAATCAATCCGATCTGATCCAGACCAGGAACTAACTTACCTTAATGTACAATGAATCGACAGGAGCGGAGTTCATCTCGAAGAACAGCTTATCCATTGTGTCCACCTCTTCATCCCGCAAGGGTTTGGGTTCAAAGTGTGCAAAGTGTGAGGCTGACCTCCTGAAGAACGCCCTTCGAAGAGTTCGGCGCCAGTCCCAAATTCTTCTCTCCTCCGAAGTTCGCGCTTAGAGCTAGCTATTAGCCTCGTGTATTCTAGTTATGGATAAGTCCCTTACGTTGGCTCTTGATTGTGACTTTGTATGAATCACCAAGGGCCTTGGAGCAGGACTCCACGTGTTGGGCATCCAGCCTGCCATGAAGTAGTCCAGCCACAGTCAGAACCTTGTAGCAGTCCTGGACTTGATGGGTTGTCTTCAGGTCTGAGTTATAATAGGGAATGCAAGGGCTGTTGTGCGCTGCTAACCTTGCTCTTCAATCCCACTGATATCTTTCTGACATCATCCTTCCAACGCGCCACTTCCAACAGGAACATAACTGAAATATGGTTACCATGGGCTTCCAGGAACTGAAAGGCAAGCTCACCGATATCCTCTTTGGCCCAAGTAGTATTCGTGTTGGGCATGGGGCGACATTTTGCGGAGGAAGTCCACGCGGGCGAGGTGGGCGAGGCAGCTGTGGCGTACACACAAGTGGCGACAGGGACATGGACCTCGTTGCCGCTGAGAGACGCAGAGGGAGCGACCCTCGATCGAATATTCGTCCTCTTCTGAGGCACTAACCCTCTCGGGGCGCAGCGCTTCTGTCTCGCAGAGGAGCTCCGGGTATTCATAGAGAGTAAGTAGAAAAGAGAGTGCTGTCTTCTGACGATGACACCATTTATAAGTAGGCGACCGATACTACATATAAGTTTATAGACATCGGTTTGTTGGCAAGCTCGGTCAACAAGACGCAATGAGGAGAATCCCGGTGAACAAGAAGTCCCGGTTACAGTAGCACCTCGGAGCTGTACTCCCCTGATCTAACCCAGTTTACCGACTCCACATCCGAGAATAGGTCAATCGGAGCACTATTACCAAAGCTACAGCTGTCTTGGCTGAAATTGGGATTTTTGGGGTGAATGTTCAATTGTGGACCAAAAAAGGAACTTAAAGAGACTGGTGACTGCAGATTTTCAGCACAAATCGAGTGAGCTAACTCCCAAGGAAATTGGGCAAGACCTGAGTCAGGGACAGCTATGCTAGTGAAAACGGGCTGCACCCTAAGTTCCGCAAAGAGCTGTAACCTGGACTTCTTTTTCATCGGGGAAATTGTCATTCAGGTTTTACTGGGATTTCGCATCACTTCTTTTTCACCGGGCTTTCGACCAAAGCTGGCCAAATAATCCGCACAAGTACTCCAATTCTTTCCACTCCTCTACAGCGCCCTACCCTCTAAGGTTGTAAATCCTCCACGGTTGTGAAAGAGTATGGGCCGGTCCTCCTCGCAGAACGGTTGATTTCGCTAACCGATGATGACTAGCGACTTGGGACATAACCGTTCTCACGGGAAGCTTTTTATCAATCAATGACGGCAGCGCCACCATTCTCCATCATCCACCCTCATACTTGGCAACCGTCATGCGCCCGGATTCGCGACCCTCCGGCTTGGGGGAGTACATCCGTCGAACCCACGGTCCTCGATGCTGGCGACCCACAACGCCGGATTTGGCACTGGAGCGGATTTCTTTCATCAGGTTTATGTCTCCCAGCAGAATTGTCCGAAATGCTGATCGGCTCCGTAAATATTGAGAACCTCCGCGAGGAAAAACAAGATTTACCGGAAGGCTGCTCCTGGGGCAGATTATACACATTATGGGTGACGTTACTCGTGAACTTCCCCTCCACGTATGGTGAATCCGCTGCCACCAGGGAAGAAGGCGCCGGAGTATCTGGAGTAAACACCGTGAGATTCAAGTTGCTGGTCCCAAAGGCAACGACGACGTACTAACATGTAGATCCATGGATGATGCACTGGCGCCAGTCAACACAAGAATGAATGAAAAATTTATCGCAGAGCTGAAGCAGATTAGCCTCTTCATTACAGAAGAGAGCAACATCCATTCCAAATCTATTCTATACATTTTAAGGATGTGTCAGAGCGAATAAATCTGAAAAATGTTTTGCCTGTCTCAATATATTAAGTCAAATGTGTGCACTTGTTTGAGGGGTTGAAATAGCTTTAGTAAGATTGTATTTGAACTGTCCAAAAGACAGCATTGTTCGTGGTTGAGGCTCCATAAGTACGGGATTCCAACTTGACGATCAAAAATGATCGTAAAGGCGGAATCCGGCACTTCCAGATAGCTCCGAGAGCCAAACATCAACTTGGGGTAAAGGCCGTCGCAGGGCGCGGCAGACCTCGTACTTATGCCCTTTTGTATGGTGCGGGTCACCTAGCTGCCGCTACCCAAAATTAGTGGCCAATTGGCCGGAGAATTTTTTTGGCCCTGTACACAGCCATAATCAGACCAAATTTCCGTTATTTCCCCCGCTTGTGGCCAATTCGACGGCAAGAAAAAAGATTACCTCCTTCAGTTTGATTTAAATACAAATCCCTCTTTAGGATCAGCTTGTATCGTCAAAAGAATTGCTTTCTAAAGAGCGATAAAAAATAGAGGCAAAACTCGGCCCGGAAAATCTCAAGCACGGGGTAGCGGCAGCTAGGTGACCCGCACCATAGCTCAAAGATTCAGGGGGAAGAGCTTCTTCCTCGATGAGCCAAACAAGATTTAAGATCATGAGATTCAATCATCAATGCTTGATTGTGACTGCGAGAAAATCAGGTCATTCCTTACCGTGTGGTCCGAGCTTCGATGATTTCTCATTAAGTAGGCCGTACCACAACGGGCAGAAACTGTCCCCTGGTCAATACAAGTTGTCTGTCGGAGTCAATCAGCACAAATTCAACGGAAAAATGGCCCACCGACCGGCTTTACACTTTCAATGCACCGATTTGATGTGCCCGTGCATAGCCCTGACGGCGTTCGAAACTGAAGATGGGCAGTCAAAGACCATGCATTGAATTCAACAAATATTGTCCACAATGTTGTCCAAAAATTATGACCATGCCGTACAGGGGCTGGACTTGACCGCATGCGTTCAACAAATCTCTCTCTTTATAAAATTAAGCATGTCTGAAGCCTTTTCAAACTCCGCCATCTGTCAATCAGCTTCTTCGCCCGAAGATCTTCCGCAATTTATTTATTGACTTCGAACCACCTTTAAACCACAGAAAGAATTCATAGCAAGGAGCGTGCAACTCCAAAACTCACACATCGGGGAACGGATGCGAGGCCGCGAAGCGGCCGAGCAGCCGCTTGTATTATTAACAAATGCTGTCCACAAATATGTTCACTGTCAAAGGTCACACGCATGCATCAAATCCAACAAATATTGTCCACAAATGCTGTCCACAAATACGTTCACTGTGCAGCAAATTCAACCAATATTGTCACCAAATTCTGTCCTCAATACAGCGGCTGGACTTGCGCTAAATTTACCAGGAAGTAATATATTTGTGGATTGGCGAAGTCACCCTGTATGGGTACGTACGCGTCCGACACGGCGAACTCATGACGCTGGGCCAGTATCGGTAGCATCGCGCGGCAGTGAGGAAGCCGGTCCAGGTGTCGGTTCGGGCGGGGGGGGCAACGCCGACGGCCGTGCGCGAAGGCTGGGCGAAGGGACGAGTCGGACAAGCAGCGTGTTGTGGTACTGGGTAAGTTAGAGAAAGAGGAGGCAGCGCTAACCGAGCGGCGTGGTTCGACAGGGCGGGCCGCACGCGGATCGCCATCTCTGATGAGTTGCAATGCTGGCGAGCGCGCCGATGAAGCGGGCGGGTGACAAATACAGAAAACAAGAAAGCGGGTGGTGCCCGAGGTCCATGCCGCTGCTGGCTTCCGAGGTACATTCCGAGGCACCTGCCATGTCAAATATTACCCGTTTTAGCAAGCGCGAGATTTTCGCAGTTCTACCATCTCACTACGGACTCCACCTGAGGGAGACCGTCATATGGCCCGACGTTCGTCTCTTTCACCCTGTTCCTGGATACATGTAGGTGCTCGAATTATTAGACTTTATGGATCACACATTGCATGGGGCCGTTTGATAAGGGGCTACCTGGGCTGCGCAGAGGATACTTCCCCGCCGCATGGCGCATCTTCCTGACGGCCGCCCTCCGCAAACCCGGCAAAGTGACTACACGGCCCCAGGCGCTTACCCCCCCGATAGTGGAGGAGGAGGGATTGGGGAAGGTGCTTGAATCAGTGCTCGCAGACTGGCTCTCGACTTCGCCGAAACGAGCGGGCTTCTCTCCCCGAACCAGTTCGGTGGGAGACCCGGTCGCTGCACCGTCGACGCCCTCTTGCAGATAACGCAGAAGGTCAAGGACGCATGGCGCGTAGGCAAGGTCACAAGCGCGCTGCTAATGGACGTCTCCCAGGCCTTCCCCTCGGTCAGCCATGCCCACCTCATCCACCGCCTGAGGGCGAAGCGCATCCCCGAGCAAGTCGTTGAGCTCATCGCCAACTTCCTCAGCGACCGTACCACCACCCTCATCTTCGATGATTTCCGCTCCGCCCCATGCGCCGTCCCCAACGGCCTCCCGCAGGGATCGCCGCTTAGTGCTCTTCTGTATTTAATCTTCGCAGATGAGTTTCTGAGCAACGGGACGACGGGATACATTGATGAAAACTCGAGGATCAAGGTACGGAACACGGGCGAGGAGACTTCTGCCGCTTCAAGTGACCACATGGAGAACGATGCCTCCCCCGGGCCCGCCCGCCTCGGTCTGAGCTTCGACCTCCCAAATTCCAGCTCGTCCACTTCGTTTTCCCCCCGCCGCCACCGCGACCACTACCGCCCCGTCAGGCAGCGCCAAACTCCTCGGGGTTGTCTTGGACAACAAACTTTCCTTCCGCAGCCACGTCGAACTTACGCAGAAACGAGGCATCAAGGCGGTCCTGGCGCTCTCACGCATCTCTTCGTCCATGTACCCCGCTCCTACATACGACAACTCTTCCTCACCGTTGTCGTACCTCAGATGGAATACGCGCCACCGGTGTGGTACAGACCGGTTTCGTCGAACACGGATCAGCGCAGGGCAGGGACTGTGTGAATAGCCAAAGTCCCCGGGACAACGGCTCGCGACCCTTGCACGATGAATTCTTTGCATCAGCTTCTAGCTTCATTCCCGTACGCTCTATATCCTCCGGCCCTTGCGGCTCTTCCTGAGAAATCTCGGACCTGATCCGTACCACCATCATCTCCAATGTCGAAGTCCGCCGTTAGGCCTCTCAGCCACTCTGCCTTGCCACATGTGCCGCAGTAGTCCTCGGAGCATCCTATACGAGCCCTTCCTATGCAGATCGATGGCTGGCAGGACAAGACAGCGAGAAAAAATACATTTACCTTGTTATCCACATTCATGGTCGAGCATCCAGCTCATTTCGGCCCGTTAAGCCTCATTCTACGGCACAAGGGAGCTCCCATGGCTGTGAGGAGGGAGCTTCCATGCACTCTTGGAAATCTGGGTAGGTGCTCCCAGTTAGTAACTGTGCTTGGGAGAAATTTTCAGTTTCTCAAAAGAAAAAAATCGATTTTGTGTAGAGTGTAAGAGTGTGATGAACCCGGCGGAAGTGAGAAATGCATTCTGTGCCCCAGTAGAGGGGTGCAGTGAGCCAGGCATAAGGGTGAAATGCATTCCATGCCACAGAGGAGGGTGGGGGTTCAGTGAACCCGGTGGAAGGGCAAAAAGCATTCCACGCCTGCAGAGGAGGGCGGGGATGAACAAGGTGGTGGAAGGGTGAAATGTATTCCACAGGGCAGAGGAGGTGGGTGTAGGGGTGCGGTGAGCCAGGTGGAAGGGTGAAAATGCATTTCATGCAGGATAGGAGGGCGGGCATAAGGGTGCAGTGAGCCAGGCAGGAGGATATAATGTATTCCACAGTGCAGAGAGCAGGCATATGGGTGCAGTAAGCCAGGAGGAAGGTGAAATGTGTTGTGCAGTGAGGCGGGCAGGCATAGGGGTGTGAAAGGGTGAGACACAATCCATGGGGAGGGCAGTTGTAGGGGGGAAAACAAAATGGTGTAACAAATAGGCAATGCAAACCAAAAAATGCAAAATTTTCTGGGCTGTGCCCCTGCATGCATAACGGAACCAGTATGCCCCAGGTATGCTCCAGGTCATGTAAATATGAAGACAAACACACAGTATGTATATATACCCAGCACTGCAGCAAATAGGCCCCACACAGGCCCCCCAAATCCCAAAAAAATCCTGCCCTGGCGGGTGTGACGTGTGACAATACTGGGAGCATCCAGCCAAACAGGAGGATTCTTCCACAGAAAAAAAGATGGGTGGTCCCATGCAGAGATATTACTACTGAAGGGAGCTCCCCCGGCCTGGGAGCATATCTGCACTACCACCAAGATGGGGACCCATTTAGGGTAGTCATCTCAGATATACACAACTACCCTAAGTGGGTCCACAAAAGTGTCTGCCTGAAGTGCTTGTGGAGAGTCTTCGTGATTACACTACTGCACTAATTTGACCAAGTTTTCAGGTGATGTGTGATGCAACTCACTGAAGTGAACACTTCGGCCACTAGTGACAGTACAATTGAGATTTTGGGGCTGAAATAGGCTAAAGAATGCAAAATTCTGACTCTAGATTGAATTCTTGACAAAGATTAAATCTTCAAAGATTGAATTTTTAAACAAGATCAAATCTCGTCAGATTGAACTTTATTGTTTTCCCGGCCTGACTTACATTAATATAGTGACAGAGTGAACAACATGAATGGTCCTGTGGCTCTAGTGGCAACAACTTGTTCCTTGTGTGTAAAATTCAATCTGCGGTATGATAGTGTCTCAAGTTCGACCCTGCCAGACCGCTCGGCTTCGCATGGATTTACTAGAGTTGCAGTCCAAGTCGTTGTTTACTCCAGCTTTACCATATTGCTGAGTCTGCAGATTGCGAAACATTTCAAAACAGCTTTCTCAGACTGCTTTAAAAAAAGTGACAAAGAAAGAAGCTTGTAATCTAATGTAATCGCAATTTAATCGTATTTAATTGTATTTATTCGGTATTTTTTCCCCCGAGACCCTCTGTCCGCTCCTAGCGCCTCCCAGGACTTGAATTTATGCCATAAAATAGCAGGTCTACAGCTTTGATTCCAGCCTCTAGACAGCCTCACTGTGCTCCCTCTGACCCACAACACCCGGTTTATGTCTCTAGAGAAATGGCAACCGAGTTTATTTGGCCCATGGACACAATAAGGCAAGTATAAGGGCTTGAAGTTGATGACCCGCATGAATGCAACTTGGTTCGACCGTTTTGGATGTACGTCACGTGGGCACTTCGCGTCTAAATCACAGAGCAAACAGTACCCAACTCTGGTTGAAATGTGCTTGATATTGGGTCATGAGGATATCTGACCATATATCTGTCCACCAGATGGATACATCCGGGAAATATCGACACACCTACACGCAATGAGGGTTTCGGACTAGCTCGGGATATCAGAGCAAGAAACGATGGTCCTGAGAGCTAATAAATACATACTTTTATTTCGCATCTCCAGCCCCCACGCTCTGTCATGCTTCCACATTGCAAGCAGCAAGCAATTTATCAACCAGAGCTGCAGTTGTCAAGGGATGGAGGGCTCGGTCAGAATCTCTCAATGTCTATTATCTGATACATTGGGCTAGGTTCAGTCACCGGCTCCTTCAATTATTCTACCATGCATATAAGGGTTTCTGGGCCTCTAACAACCCCGAAATAATGGTCAATGAGAGCCCCAGAACAGGAAAATGAGTGTACCGTGCATGAAGCCTTGAAACTAAGGCCCAAGCAGAGTGGCAGGCGTGAAAATCATTAATAATTATCAATTCGCTCAGTGGGATTCACAATACCTCAAGTGATTACTTGTACAACCAAAATTCTGAATGAATTCCGGTTACTTTTCCACATACCGAGTAGTGATGATAAAAAGTTTTTCGTGATGGGTGATGGGCGTACGAGACCTCACCTGGGCTACCGGGTGGTACAGGACGATGACGTATCGTCTCTGCAGACAGCCTGAAGCTCAGCGGGAGCGGAGCGACGACACCGACCGTTGGCTCAATATCAACCGAATCGACCTGCCTCCCTTGGCAACATTCATATTAAAATGTTTTTCCGCATCAAGTTTGAATTGTGGTCGGGCTGACTCTGTGTCGAAAAGCAATTGCCGAACTTATGTTAAAGCTCAAAATGGCCCTCGTAGGCTCAGTTCCAACCGGCCCCCGAACCTCGTGACCTGGTGCCGCTCGCGCTCGGGCTTTGGGTCGACGCCGAAGGCATGTAAAGGGGATTTGACTGTTAAGCAATGTATCTATATCTCTTATTAAGGATGGCGTCTATTGGTATGTTTGACCTCCCACATAATTCGGAAGCACATATCGTCTGAGTAACCCAGTTCCAGTTCCAAAGCGCCCCCTAAACGCATTCATACTCTTTGCCCGTCGACGGCGGTCTCAAATTGGAGGAAAGGTGACCGATAGCAGTAAACTCCTAGCAAAGGAATGGAAGAATATGCGAAAGGTGTGTCAGTGTACTTTTAATTGCTGTTCTCTATCAACAACCACTGGCGGTGAACACTTGACTTTCGAGCGGTACAAGTCATGAATGGCACCTCCAATTTACTAATTTCCTTGGCCTGGATGGAGAATGATATCCTTATCAAGGGTTGCGGCCTACATCCCTCCAGCAATGTTGCAGTAAGTTTCATCAGACAGTTCTCGGGTGCAAATCAGTTTAAGTTTCAAAAGGGCTTCCTTCTACTTCAACCACAACATATCAAACCCTGTCTCTCCGTGTAAACCAATGATTTGCAGGTTTTTCCAATGTTCAGACCAATTTAATGCTTTTTCTGGCGAGTTTTGAACAACCTGAACATCACGAAGATTCAAGCATTGCGCTCGGGCCACCATCCTGCCGCTCTTTTGGGTTTTGAGGCTAGTTAAATTCATGAAATTGGGCAAGAAAAGTAGACATATGTCTACCTGGGTAGACAGAGGGTAGACTGAGGTAGACTGAGGTAGACTGAGGTAGACCCAGGTCAGTCTACAGGGGGTCTCAACACAGTGCATGTGCGACGCTTGCAGCTCCTATCATGCGACAAACCTGCATTGCTGGCATCCTTGGTGCTCCGGTTCTGGTTTTATTTCTTTGGATACTTCGACTTCATCACCTGGAATTCTCCGTGTAATTGGTACCAACTAACGAGCCAACACTGTTGGCGTGACTTTGGTTTCGTGTTTATACCAATTGACTCCTTTCTCGGAATTTGTCTATCGTCACGAGATTCCAGCACTTCCGGTAGTAATCTAGTCTCTCGTAAACAGACACTACAAACATTTTTAGCTCGTACCTCGCTTTGTTATTAAGGTACATCTTTTCCAATTTCCGTTCCACCTGAGCCCCAGGGGTTTCGGGGTCTGAGAGCTATTAAGGACAGCAACACGATCCCACCAATGATTATTTCGACGCTGAATTTCTTCACTCCGAGTATTATCGAGCCTGGATCTGTGCAGAAAATGTGCGGCTGCATTGCCCCGGCGAATTTGTTCAGCCCGTTCGTCGGACAAAAGAGAACGCGAACGTCTGTGAGTAATAGCGTTTTGTTTCTGTCTTATTTCCTGGTCACTGCAGTCTTCTTTTATGCATCGGCATCTCTGGGCTTCACGTTGCCGACGTCGGCGGCGTTCAACATCTGATTCTTCACAGTTGTATCCAGAGATTGAATCGGCCATCTTGTGTGCACACCGTCAGACAATACCATGGCGGAGAAAGACTTGGAAACAGACTCTTCAAAGGAAGTAACTTGTGTCAGGGATGATGTCGAACAGCCGAAGCAGTGCCGAAGCTCGCAGGTGTTTAAGAATAACTTCACCACCTTTGAAACGAAAGTGCTCAGTTTCTCAAACTGAGCCATGTCATCTGTTCCTTCTGAAATTGCATTCAATCCAGCGAACAACGCTGGTAACACAAAGAGAGACCGGGTCGACACTCGTAAGCTACAGGGTGCATGCATTCAGTGACTCTTTGTAGGGGTTCTATCTAGCAGTAGGTTTGTACGTGCTTTCAAAACTTTCTCAAACATTTACCAGGGGAGCTCTCTGCTCCGCCCACTCCATGTACCGTGCATATTCACCGAATTTTGCAGCACGTGATCGTGATTTCATCCAAATCGGGTGGTTGCGATCAAGATTCGAGAAATTCACTCTCGTACCACCCAGAAGGCCTCCCAGGTTGCGGAATCGTGTTTTTGAGGTGTTTCAAGCTGTTTCAGAACTTCTTTGAAATGTGGGTCCAAATTTTTTTTTAAGCCTCCCGAGGGAGTTTCAACAGGTTATGGGCTTATTTTCCACTTTCTGAAGTCGGCGATTAAATCTCATTTTGCACCATGGGAACACCCCCTATTTATTTGAACTGACAAAAGATTGGTCTATTCGATGACCACACTGTTTGGTGACAGCCTGCATTTGTTTGGATTGGCATGGAGAGCCCTGAGCACCTTTTCAAAAGGACCAGGGCCGTCAAAATAAATCTGAAGAGACAGTCTGAACCAGAATTTTGCTGGCTATCCTCCCAGCACGACCCCGTCAAAATCCGGCTTGAAATGATTGCACAGTGGCCAAAATACTGTAACACTCAATTCCATCGCGGATGTGAGAAGTGGACCAGCAATAAACGGTGTGGTCGTTGACACCTTGACTGCGGTGGCTGTTGCTTCCTGTAGATATGATTATCAGCAATGTCGATACCTTGTTTGGAGGCTTACCTGCTGCCACTGCTGACGTCGAACAGATAGAGTCACAATCTAAGATTGTAGGGTTAGAGCAATATATAATACTCGCAAATGTAACTTGCTGTTGGTACGGCATGCGGCGGAGCCAAATCGTCAGGCGAGGCAGCGAGGTTGCGAGGAATGGGCTACCATCAAATGAATAAAGCAATCTAAAATGCGGTCAAAAGAAAACCGACAGATTCAACCTGGGCCTGGGCCTGCCAAGGATCAGGGAAAACTCCATAAATTGTCAAAGCTGTGACATACGATTGGTATGGCACGTATGGGTTCCATCTCCAGACGCAAAGTTCGCGCGGGAGGGAGCGGCTACTGACACATCAGTGGAACGATCCGCAACATGGTGAATAAAACACACCCGTTCAATCAGCACCTCGACCTCTGGGAACTGTGATAATAGTGAGATTAAGAACAGGGAAGTGTTTGGACATGGACCTCGTCATCATCGCTGTCCGACATAACATATGCATCGGGTGAAGGGATACGAGGGGACGGAGAATGAGCAGAGCTTTCACGCAGCCCGCACAACGGTCCGCATTCCGGAGAAGGGTCGCTGCTAAGGGAGGAAAGAATCGGATGCAGAACTCTACGAGAAAAACAGTGGTGAATGAGCACATGCTCCGGAAGTCGGTCTGGTGGATTGAATAGACAGTCAATGGGTCCACGAAGGTTCCGGAATCTTGGTGCTTAAAAATAACCTCGTCAGTTCAATGTACACAAGGAAGACGAACAGCATACCGACGAAGATGAAAGGACCGTCCCCAAGATTATTTGGTGTGTGACTGAATGGTGTGCTGCGAATAGCCTGTAGGGTGAAGGTAAAGCGGGTCAAGGATTTTGGATCCTCAACCCAAGTACGACCTGTCGGTCTGAGGTGGGTTGAGATGTCCTTTGAAACCTCAGCATCCAGTGTTGCTTTCCCTATCTTACTGCCTCAGAGTGAGAAGGACCACATCGTTCATGAGTTTCCTGCAGCCACTAGCAATGCTTCGCTGAAGCGATATGGGTGTTCTTTCTGTGGTAGACCTGAATTTGCGAATCGTACCAAAATGAGGGCGATAAACGAGCTTGATATTTCACTTCTCGACGGAGCTGTTGTTGAACTTCGGGAAAGATCCCGTCAACCTCGGATCGAATCATTCCAGTTGTCCGATGCTTGCTTTCGGGTTTACATCTACCTGAACCTTGATCCACTGATTGGGAACTCACTTGCGGCGGCTCGTTTCTCTACTTTACTATGTCGAACCCCGTCCGGGTCGCAGATGGTGCAGGGTGCATGTGAAATGATGCAGCACTGCAGTGCACCCTCTGCTCATCCAATATCAGCTTTGCCCAGTCACGCTTTCTGAGTAGGTGTAGCAAGATCCATAGATCTCTTGTAGCCAGTTTGCCGTCTACCGCAAGGTTGGCAATGGTTGTGAGGCGGGACAAGACTCAAATTTCGGTGGCTTGGGACATCTGGTTAGCACCGACAAGATGTGCCTTCGCTTCGCTCCGGCATGAGTAAAAGACTGGCGCATATTGAAAGGCAACCATAGTATTTCAACCATACAGAAGGACGCATGATTGGAGTATAGATCAATGGCCAGGTAGTACAGGTACAATAGTGACGCGTATCTTTACCGTCTTTAGAAGCCTTTTGAAGCTTCGCTATTAACGCTCCCGCGCCAGTTGCCGGGACGCGCGATCAAGTCTTCAGTGTCTTGGGATTATTCAAAGCTTCGAAGAATTTTTTCTCGGATTCACAGTTTAATTATTTGGGGTCTCAACAAACGATCCGTGCTATTAATCAGGTCCGAGTCCAGGGGACCACCGCCTGCGCATCGCCTGCAATCGGAGGTGCTGAGGAATGGTGTGTAAATGGAGAATAAAAGGAAGAGAAGGCGTACCTTAGTATAGACGGAGAGCGGCCAAGGAAATAAAAGTGTTGCATGTTCTCGAGGGCGTCGGGGACGCGTGGAACGGCGGGAGGACGGTGGATACCGGTGTGGAAGAGTCGGCGGCGCCGCGGACACTCATAGAAATGTGTCAAATATCGAACTCAAATGTGTGGATGAAAAAGCTTACCAGGAACACACCATCGATGCATCGGTTCCGATTCTGAAAACATGATCAAGGTGATCAAAATAATTGCTTCCTTCAGACGCGCCCGGCACTGGAGGGCTGCGTTGGGGGTTTGAAGAAAGCACAACGTTGATGGGGAACTCAGTACCGTGTAGCACCCGGGCCACACGACATAAAAACAAAGGGTCAGGAAGGTAAGCTAAGAGTCAAAGTGTGCTCAGCGGTGCCGCAGACGAAAGTAGCAACGCCGTGAGAGTACGAGAAAATTAATTCGAAGATTCGTGAGGGCGGGCTCAAAGAAAATATAGAAGTGGTGAAAATGAGTAACAACACGGGGCGGCACACCGGAAACGCGTTGGCTTGCTCGTGGGAACGCAGACAATTCAACCGGATTTGCTTACGATACAACAACGCGCCGCCCACGGGAGAATGCTGGAGCGACGTAAAGGATGAACATCGTTGTTTGAGCGGCAACAGAAAAACTAAAACTTGTCAGGTATATATTACATTTCGGGGATCTGGGACTAATCTCACCGGAGGGTAAACTATGCGAGAGTCAACACCTAGAGAATGAACAGAACGATTGTTGGAATGGCGCTATGTGCGCAGGCCATGCTCCGAATCGCTCTGGTGTAAGTAGTTGTCGAGGCGTCCAATCGAGAAGCACAGTACACACATACTGTGCGGGAATCTGTTCCCAACATCGTCAGCGAGATTCAATTGAGGTCGCAGAATGTGGATTGCGTAGTAATTATTCTGGACGATTGGTCTATGTCCAAAAGGTAATACGAGCAAAACTGACCGAGATATGAGCAAATTAGTCGCGGAGATCAAAAATGCCCAAAACGGCAATTTTCTTGTTCGCGCCTTCGGTACTGCCAATTGCTGTAAATCAAAATCCCTCTAGCAGTTCTTCTCCTAGTGAATTTCTTACTCACCATCCTCTGGGATTTGACTCGATGAATATAGCCGTGTCAGTATAATATATCTCCTCCCTTTAGGTAATGGTTTCTATAGGGCGCCTAATTTTGTGCCACTGGCAGTAAGCTCCATTTTTCGTCAGCAGTTTTCCCGTCAGCACCCCAAAAGCACGCCTGCGATTGGCTAGAAAGGCTCCGGCACGTCAACGGCTTGGCCGTGCAAAATCCAGTGTGTCAGCAGCACTTCATAACTTGCACTCTTTTTATTTGTTTTTATTTTTGGAGCATTTAGTATAATGAAACTTAGTCTGCAGAGGCATTCCAAGCTCAACCGCTTTTGTTGCTGATGTTTAGACAAAATCGCGTGCCTGGGGCTCTGCGAAGCCGGCTAGACAGACCTAGGATAGCATTTCGAACGTCGGAAAGGATAGGATTGTCAGGGTCATCAAGCATGACGAGATCTGAAGAGATTCCAAAGAACAGGGAAACAAAAACTAATATCAATAATTCTTTCTCGATTTATCGGGTTTTTTGGTCGCCAAAAAGTCGAGGTCGGTGTCGAATTGATTGAAATAATAGAGGTGCGTGCGGTCTTTTTTGCTCGAGTGGCCCAACCTCAAAGTTGTCAACTGCTTATCATGCTTTGAACCGCCTCAGACATTTTCAAGAGAAGAGTCGAGGAGTTTGCGCACCCTTTTGTGTTCCACTTTGAATGAGAACAAGTCCTGTAGAATTGGGGTCTTCACCCACTGATAGAGCGACGAGTCCATAAGAAGTAACTTATGCAAACTAACTTGTACTTTACTTGCCCCTTTCGGCACGCGTGCCGCAAATTAACTTAAGTTTTCCCACGGGTACCAAAACTAACTTAGCTTTACTTGGCAGCACACCCACTCCCGGGATAAAGGATGTCTGGTATATGCAAAGCCATGATCATTTCTGAGCCACATTCATTGGCTTACACCTCTTTGCAGAGGTTCCTATTGAACAACATGGCTGTCACCCGTGACCGTAGCCACGGTTCGACCGCACCCGTGACACAGGTGTCGTGCCGGTTCTGTCAGCCGTTATCTCTGCTTAACAATGGCACGGCCATCGCGCGGGATTCCAACCCCAGGGCCCGTTGAAACACTGGTGTCACAGCCGCGCAACGGGTTTGTATTTTCGGCCACACTGAGGCCTGATTCCGCCAGAGGTGGGACACATATATGCAACCATTTCCTCACCAAGGTCGAGTTCCCAAGTTTGACCACTTTCTTGCTGGTGTCTGATATCGGTTTGAATCACAATTTTCTCATAGCAGTGATCGCTTCTTAGCATGCTAACCTGTTGTGAGAAAGCTCTTCTGCCTTGAGAGTCTCAGGATCCTGGTAAAAGCCCCACCATATTCAAATATTAAGCCCTGAAATCTGACTACACTTACTACACATTCGATAGTGGCTCATAAGTGACATTTCAATCAAGAATAGCTCATGGTAATATCCGAAAACAGCTGTGTGCCCGTTACAGCCGTGCCGTGAACTGTGCCATCCCGTCGAAGGGCGAGACAATTCTTACATGGCTGTGCAGAGCACGGGCTGTACCGTGGATATCCTGAGGATTCCACGACCGTGACGGTTACGGCAGCTCTATCAATGAACACCTTCAAATCTCAATACTATTGCCAGCCCACCAGAAGATATACAATCTATGTTCAAAAGAAATCAACAAATACACAGACAGTTAAGTTCAACTCACTGCAGATACATCAAGTTACCCACATTAACTTGCAGTACTGAAAGTGAACAGTTGACCTCAGTAACTGAAGTTAACTTGTGCGCCAAGTTAGATCAAATTAACACGGACAAATTAACTTATACCATCAGATGCCATCACTACTGCCAAGTTCGCCCGTTTCTCTCAGTTAGGCCAAGTTAGGCAAATTATGTGGACAGTAAACCATTTCTGAAGAACTGTTATCGCCAAAACCAAGACATATTACTAACTCGCCAGTGTATAACACATCTCAGGTCGTCTTGAGTGAAATAACTTCGTCAAACCGTTCCAAAGTTATGTAGGGTGAGATTAGCTCACACAGGCTCCTCTCGAACACGTTGGCAGATTCGGGTGGGATCAAAGAATGTGTTTTCTTGACCTGATCTGCGGAGCGCCAAAAATGAACATGGCTGCCGAGTCCACTGTTCTGCGCTTCAACGATAAGCTATTGTCGTTCGGCCTGCTGAGCTTCCTGGGACAACTGTGGGAAGTGAGGCATTGCGCTGATGATATCCTCAGTATATTCCTCAGCGTGAGCCCCACGTTGAGCGCCAGAGAAATCCATGACCTAGGTGAGAAGAAGTGTTCAAAGTGTTTCTAACAGTCTGGAGAAAGAGCACATACACAGAGTAAAGGCTTGCGACCAAACCGATTACCTGCATGTTTGATTATGGACTGAAATATATGCGCAAATGCAGACGAGGGTAACCTTTGTCCAGACCGTTGATCGATGAGTAAAGGATTGGTCCTGTGATGAGGGCGAAACAAGGACGATGGAGAGGATCTGTAAGAGTGAGATTCCGAAGCAGGTAGGCGGAAGTCTCTATATCCACCTAAACAAGAGTAACTAGGTTCGCGAGTTAAAAAGAAGGAAGTAAGTATGAATAGGAGTCGCTCACCTCAGTTTTCGCGTAGACAGAGGCAAGCATAAGTCAGTATGAAGATATTTAAACTAAGTATGATCGCCCCAATGTAACTAAATGGTCATGCAAGTCCCTTTCCCCGTCTTCCCTGAAGGCACGGCCACAGCTATGTGGCGGCAGGGAAAAGCAAGTTAGTGTGATAATTATCTGAAGTGCAGGGGCCCAGCAGCAGTGACAGGTTCTCACGAACTGTGGAAAAAGCTCGAGACCTGAGTAATACACAATATGTTAACTTGCCTTGAATGGAGGGCTGATCACTGACTCACGGCAATGGGCCGGCATTGACTCTGAAGGTTCCATGGGTAACAGACACCCCTCGAACTGACATTCAAGGCGGAACAAGGCTCTGGGACTTCTCCCAGCGGTTCCTCGGGGAGTATATACATTAACATGCTGTTAACTTGTTTCAGCATTGCTGAACTTATTGGAACTTATATGTACGTGACTTTACTGTACTTGAACTTTTACTTTACTGTACTTGCGAAACTAACGTAGCCTGCCACAAGTTAACGTAAGCTAATTTTTGCAGGCTAAGTTAATTTACATAAGTTACCTGTGAAACCATCTTCAGTGCTTGCAAGGTCAACAGACCACAGTATTTCAACTCACCTCCACTGCACTTGATTGTTAAAACAGTGATTCAGATCCAGACCAGGCACAATGAACATGTTTGTAACTCATATTTCCAGTGAAATCAAGTACCCGAGTGGCACGAAACAGGGCAACAGAGCCTGTGAGCATTAACATGCAATTAACTTATTTTACCTGTGCTGAACTTAAGTTAACTTGTTTGTGTGGAACTTGTGCTTATGCGGAACGGTGCGGGTAAATTTAACTTGCCCTGCCACAAGTTAGCTACAAGTTACTTGTGGCAGGGCAAGTTAGTTTATATAAGTTACTTGCGCAACCATCCTTTTTTGAATCATTCTCCCTTAGCGGACGACCAGTCCATGAACCAGGACCAGACCCGCAACCATGGCTCTGACCGTTGGAAAATTTAGTTTCTCAGATGTGCTTCAAATCAACAGCGGCTGGGCTTCGCGGTGGGAGGCACGGTTGGCAAGAATACGATACGGTCTGCCAAAGGTATTAGGCATAATCAATCAAAAAAGGTAACGGACTGCACATTTTGCCATCCAGACAACATCATCCTACGGAGATGGTGAAATCTCGCGGATCAGTTTTGCCGGTCCGCGCATAATATACCCCGTTCCTTGCATATAAGAACTAGACGGAAGTTCGAATCTCCATTGCAAACGGATCCTAAGGGTAGGTGGCCCTTGTGTATGATGTGATCTTAGCGCTCAATAGTAACAGCTGCGCCCAGGTACATAAGAGCGTAAAAGCAATCAAAATGCGGCAATTATTAATTCCTATCTTGGTGACTATGTTGATAAGCGGAGCGACCTCACTACCGACACAAAACAACAACGGCCGGGACAGTACGCTCTCAGTTTTCATCCACATGAGGCAATCTCATGGATTCCACAGCGTTGGAAATGGACATTTCGGTCAATATCATAAATGGGACATTGAAGCTTGAAGAGGATTTCAATCTGACACTAGTACAAGACGAAAATGCTCCAGCAAAGTCCTCCTCGGTGGGTGTCTCGGCCAGCGCCCTCACAGTATCCCACCCATGCTCCTCCCTCGGTAGTCCGTTTCCACCAATTGGGGGAGCAACATTAACGTCGAAGTCGGCATCCGCCACACCCCTAGAGAGGCCAACCCCTGTGACGACCCCTGCCGCGGCATCGACCTGTCCACCCTGTGCCTGTCAAAGTAGTCCCACGGAGTCCGAATCGTCGGGGTAATGGATATGTGGTTGGAATAGTTATCCGTACCTACCGGGGATATAGAGACCCAGGGACAATAGTGTACAAATGAATTCGACGGGGAGGACTGAACTGTGCCCCTCGCACAGTTATAGAAAAATTAACCCAGAAAAACTCGGATGCCAGGAGCGTTGAAGCGCAAACTCGGGGCTCGTTACACTTCCACCAGCTGATATGGATCGATGGTGCACCACCCTCACCTTTGAAAATGAAAGAGCGAATGAATTCAGATCCTGAATTCAAGAAGAAACTCACTGTCTGGTACGATGATATTATTGCCAGAGCTTCCCCAAAGACACCATTCCATATGTTGCGGCTGAAGGTACTCCAAAGCAACTTCCTGTTCTGAGTTGCCCATTAAATCCTGATTCTCCGGATTATGCCAAAAAAGAGACCAACACCACGTGATCTGTGTGAGAATATTGGGTTAGTTCATGAACATAACGCAACGTGCTTCAAGCATATTCCACGGTGCATTTACTCTCTTCTTGACCCCGACAAGGGTTGTCGAGGGGCACAATAGTGTAGTGGGCTATCGTGCGGCGTTCAACACGTCGCCTGTCGCTTACGTACAGGAACTTTTTAAGTTCCCTTCGCGCAGGTTCGAATCCCCCCACCACCGAAAAGACACACCTTAGACACTTTTCGGCTTCTCACTGCCGATTTCTCATCATTTGGCTCTGTTAGGTCCTTCTTTTGGCAACGTTTGCCATCCGCCTCTGATAATCATCCACCGCACGCCATCTCCATCACTCCCATCTTATCTTCGGATCGCAGCCGGACCAACCCGGCGGCCCGCAAATTCCAACTCCGCAGTATTGCGGTCATGCTCGGAAATTCCCGCCGGTTTCGCCTCCCGGCCAGGAGTTTGCCCAGGAGAGAGTCTCGCTGCCTTTGTGTACTGCGTTGTCTACGCTTGTCCTTGGCCTTGAATAAACGAAGTTTCAGACGCTCTTTCTTAGATTTATCATCCCTGCAGTCGAGTGCCGCCTCCCAGTCCCTGAGATGGTCCAACGTTTTCGTCGGAGCTGGATGCAGAAGAGAGACTGTCGCCAATGAAAGGGTCGTCCATTACGGCGTTGGCGTCGCCGGCAGACCCGCCCTCCGCCTCTTCTGATTGCATTGCAATGAATGTGGGCCAATACAGGCGGCAATCCAGTATGTCGCAATTTGTGCGTCTTTTCGTCCTTGATGTTAACGCGCAGGCCTTTTAGGAACTGGAACCGGCCTTTGATAAACCCAATTGCATGCTCTGAGCGGATGCGAACCATGGAAACATGGTTATTGAACTTCATTTCCGGGGAGAAGGCTGAACGGCTTCTTAAAAGGGGAAATCATCCATTTGTCGAGCTGCGAGATGTGGCTGAGGATGGATTTGTTATTCGGAAATAAATTCTCTCATACAGCACGATGTCGATGACCTTCCGTTCTTTGCAGGGAATGCGAACCACAACCCCTCCAGCCCCAGCCCTCGGTTCTGCCGAGCGGACACGAGCAGATGCACGTCGGGATCGAATTGCGCAAACCATGTGGGTGGAACACATTTGGGATCATCCTGATTTGGCAGGATAAACTCGGATTGTAATTGCTGGTTCACGAGTAGAATGGAACAATGTAATACATTACGACAAGCTACAAACACAGGCATGCATTGAAAATTCCTAGATGCGCACAGCTTTCAAGAGCAATAATGCGGTAGCTGTCGGGATCTGTCTGAGTTTCCCTCTCTTCAAGAGACCGATTATGACTGTTCTGAACCATGCAGATGTGCCGTCTCTTCTGCGGATACACTCATTGCATAGAAGAAGCAAGGCATCATTCGGGATTTCGAGAATTTCACGATACAGGATTGCGTCTTCCCCCGATGCACAAGTTCCAACTCAAAATTCGGATCTGGATCGCCAGGTATGCTAGTGGAAATTGTATCATCGAGGAACGCCAAGAGTTTCTCCTGGAATTTCAGATCTCCACCATTGGCCAAAGCCTTCTCCGTGATTTGATTTGGATTTAATCCACCCTCGAGCCAGACAAGCATGTGACAATGTACCATGTCCTTGTGCTTCAACACATCCATAATATGCCTTGACCACTCCGAGGATTCCACCTTCCATGTCTTCCTACTTCGGATCATATCCCAGTCTCTCAGAAATAAATGCCTTCATATACACATTGAGAAATTGGGCAGCAACTGCGGGGTTCTTGGCAACCAAGCAAGACTGGTCGAAATAGTTCGGGACGGTGTCGAGAGTTATCTTATCCAGGTCTATTTCATCACCTCCCAGAAATTTCACCAGAGGATTATAGATGTCGGCCGGATTAATGGTCAGATAAAACTGGGAAGTCCTTTCTCAATCATCAGCCCGCGAATCTGATTCCTCATGACAAGTTTCGATTGAGACGAACCCGCAACATGGGCATTGATCACGTTGACCCCCTGCATCGGTTTTAACACTCGGCGTTCCTAGTGGTGGCTGTTGGGCGGCACCGGACCAGCCTGTTTGCAATCAATATGCTGATATCACCCTCTTTTTAAAATTACGGGTGTCCGAAGCCTTTTTAAACTCCGCCATCAGCTCTAACCTTTTTCGTCGAGCTCTGTTTCCACTCATGCCGTGCCTGCCGCGGCCGCGTAAAATCCCATCATCACTCAACATGTACGGCCTCGGCAAGTCCAGTAAAATGGGTCGTCTTGAATGCTCAGTCCCTGAGTTGAATTTATTTTGATTAGATTTTGCAGGCACAATCCATTTCTGTTACAGTTTCAGTTCACACCAGAGGAAGGGGATGCGAGGCCGCAAAGCGGCCGAGCAGCCGCTTGTAAAATTAAGCCTGTCCGTCTGAAGCCTTTTCAAACTCCGCCATCTCCGCAGTCTGTCCATCAGCTTCTAACAGTCTAACCACTTTCGTCGATCTCTCTCAAGGCTCTCATGCCGTGCCTGTCCGGATCCGGCTTCACAGCATATTTATGGAACACCGCAAACTCTGTCTTGAATGCTCAGTTCAATACTCAAAGCTCGGAATTTATTTTCGTTGTGAATTACAGGCTCCTTTGCTCAATTCTCAACTGGACATTGACATTCAACTGGGTTGAATCTGTGCCATGACCGAAGGAAGGGGGTGCGAGGCCGCGAAGCGGCCGAGCAGCCGCTTGTAAGATATAAATATGCACCACATAAGTGAATGATATGTGTCACCATTTTGATCATTTTAAGCAATCGAACAGATATATTTTGAGAGGTATCACGGAAGCACTCATGTTTGTATTAGCGGCAGTTGGCGGCAAATTGGCGGCAATTGAGCATTTGCATGGGCGGCAGTGTTGGCGGCAATTTGGCGCTGGTTGAGCGGCAGTTTGGCGGCACAGTGAACTGGGGGAAGGGGGTGCATGTACACAATGCGCGAGAGCAGGTTGTGGTCGGGGCGAGCCCAGCCGGAATAATCACCAGACTTCATGTCCCAGAGACGAATGGTGTGGAATTCGACGTGGTAGATCACCACGGCGGACCACTTGTACTGCTGGTGGAGCTCAGTGAGGTGCGAGACATAATCCGCGAGGGAGCGGGTGATCGCAAAGACCTCCCAGGGCTTTCCGGAAGATGCAGCGAATGCACCGAGCACCTCGAAGTATTGAGCAGCGGGCGAAGAAGGGCGTGGAAGGATTGAGCGCGAGGGTGTGCTCGCTGGATGGGGCAGACGACGGCGGGGCGACATAGTCCTGTCGGGCGGCAAGTGGTGACAGCAGGCGCGGCAGGTCCAACGGGGTGAAAGCGTGCGAGACGATGTCCAAGATGATCTTGGACTCGATGGAGGGGAAGAGAGCAGGCAACGATTTACCTCCAAACTCCAATGTCGCACCAGAGCCCGTGAAAGGCGGGACGATAGGCGGTGGAGGTGGTGGCGGAGGCTGGTTATGCTGCTGCGCAAAAGCAGCAGCGAACGCGGCAATGGCGGCTAGCGTTTCCGGTGACAACGCAGCGAGATCACCAACGGTGAACTCACCGCATCTGAGGAATCCGACCCAAGCTAGATTCTTGGCCGCATCAAAGATGGCATTGTCGATGTCCGAAATATCACTGGCCACAAGTCCGAGACAGAGGAAGATCCTGGATGTCAAGAGTAATGGGAAGCTTGGGCTTGCGATCCCGATCACCTTGAAATCACTTGATCCCCCGAACTACACGCTGCAACGCGGGAGAGCGGCAGACTAGCCTTCTGCTCGTGCCAATTCCCCTCACACATTAAATGCACACACTTTGCGCTTTCGACTACCTGACTTCTCAGCACCGCCGTTAGCATTCCTATCCACGACATTCTCGGTTCCACTTGTCTGGGATGATCATCAATCAAGACCGCCAATCCGTGATAGATGCAAACACTTACCGACGGCGGTTCACTCTCCAAGGGCAGCTCCTTTAGTTCCAGTGCGACAGTCACCCTCGGCGTGTCAATGACTTTCTTCACCATCTCCTTGAAATCATTCTCTATCACACAGAAATTACCCAATACGGCCCCGCTATTCTGAATTAGATGATTTCGAGCATGAATCTGATGCAGTGAGCACTATTGGTGCAACCTCTAGCCCTCCTGGACCAGCTATTCCAGACTTGGATCTGCGGCACGTTCCCTTCTTGGATCTTGGCTCCGATGATTTTGGAGATGAAGAGTCTGATCCCACATATGGTGCTAATTCTCGGGCTTCCAAGAGCTCAGACACCGAAAAAACTCTTGCTGTACTTGAATTCATCAAGACAAACTTTCCGAGATTTTCCCTAAAGGATCTGCTTACAGCATTATTACCTCCGATAATGCCTCGATCAAGTGCGTCATTCAGTCATGCTTCGACCTTGTGATGGCTTCGACCTGGTGAAGCAGAGACCTTATGCTAACTTCATAGCCTTGGTCATTCAGAACAAGGATCATGGGCTTTACAAACATAAGCTCAAAATCCTTTGGTGCCTCTCCAGTCTCAATATTCCGTCACAGGACCCTGAGCGCGGATTCTAGGGTGCGTTTTAGTGCCCTTCTAATCATCTATTTCTGGTTCTCCATTACTGAATCTGAGCGTACATTGCTGAATCCGGGCGTATACACTCACACGTTTCTCCCGTCGTTCCGGCCTTATTTCCCATGTCTAACAAGAGGCCTTCCTTTCTAGGTTGCATTTGCACTAGCCCGGAAATCGATCGCAGCTATTACATTGATAGCGGTCTCAATTTGTTTTTCGTGGGTGCCTGAATCCTCTTGACAGGCTCTCATCTCAGTCTATACTCCTTGCATCTGGCACCCGTCTTAGACACCCTCTGAATCATTTTCATCATTTTCTTGCTAATCTACTTTTTCTCTCGCATTTTTCGAGCACTAATGTTCGGTTGCGCTCTGTCTGGTCATACAGAACTCGGTCTCATGGCCTGCGCTGTGCATTCTCAGGGGAACATTATTAATTGCCGAATGGACTGACGGAAACCTCCATTCAAATATTATTCCACTCATCATCAGTATTGAAGATCGCTATTGCTTATTGGAGATCGCTGCTGCTTATTGTTGCACTAGAAATGCGCGGGCTTCGACACTTGCTCCAATTGCTTCAGGTATGGTCACCTGCTCATGGTATGGGCGTTAATTCATTCATGTTGCCGCAGCATAACCCGGGAGAAAAACCCGTACCACGCGCCTCGGATTATATTGTGTGTTTGCTTATTGCCGGGCCCCACTGCGTCAACTACGGAATATGCCTAGCGCCGCGAGAATCCAACTATGTCCGATGTCCGCATAGTTTGTTGCCGCCGCACAACCCTTCCCCAAACTACCATCGGGCTCGTCGGTGAGCATCGCTCTTCCCGCAAGAGATTCGTTTTTTCATTCCCTACATTCCACAGCTGCGTGAGACATCCTGAAGACTTCCGACTTCCGAGTGAAGTACAGTCTTTCCACGGTCCTTGCATGAGCCTTTAAATGTTGGCTTTTCTCCGTCAAAATTCAAGCTCCGCGGCCTAGCCACAGTATCCAGAGGACGTAAATGAAGGCATGGATGCCCAAAGGACAAAAAGAATTGGAAGAATGTGCCACCTTTTGCGTTTTGGGGCCACATCGGCACAAGCCGGATTTTCGGATAATCTCCTTGCATTTTTGGGCAAAAATCGGTGATACCACTTCAAGGCATGGAAACTTCAGGTTCAGGTTCGGGCAAAACCTGAACCTGAACCTGAACTTCGCGTTCAGTTTGGTCCGGTTCGGGTTCGAACCGATCCCCCGAACCGAACGTTGACAACACTACGTGAGTCCCATATACATATTGTTCTTTCAGAATGGATGATTCATACTAGCCGAAATAGAAGAGCACTGCAAGCGAGAGACTCGAAACGCTCACCTGACCGGCCGTATCCATGATTCGACATTCATATGTCGTATTATTTGTTAAAGGGGGCGCTATGACAAGAACATTCGTAAACAAGACCCCGTGTATCTCGGGATCGACAACCGGACACACGATCTCGTTAAAGAGCACCACGCCCGACTTGATAACCCCGAGGAAAAGGAAGAGCCGCAGTTGCGACCTTCTCGAACAAAGGTAAGGCTTTGCATCTTGATTTCAACTCCCGACTCGATGGCTCATCAACTCCGAACTACAGACCGCTTCGACTGGCACAAAGAAGGGGAAATCGAGCTCCACACACAATGTGAAGTCAACTCAAGCGGTTCCACAAGGGCAATCCCTGTTCCTTGATGAGCCTTACGCCTGAAAAGTGTCCATAAAGCTGTGCGGCTACTGTCTCGATATGTAGGGGAGCAACCGACCGAGGACCGTGACATACCTGTTGCCTCTTTTTCAGGCAACGGAGGCCACCGTGAGCATGACCGTTGCCTCAGAAGGCAACGAGATGAATTTTCTTCCTGCAGAAACAGTCCAAATACGGGATTTCTAGCACTTATCTAGTGCTTCCCGAAGAGAAATACTGGTTTCGTGACTTTCCCGACATATTACCATGGCCAGGAATTTTTTTCGGATTTTTTTCGTCAATGTCACGATTTTTTTCGAAGCAACCGAGCTCACCGTTACCGTGACAAAGGCAACGCAACGGACGGTCCGTTACCGTGACCGTTGCTCCCCTACACATAGAGACAGTATGCAGTTTTGTGTTCGGTTGTGGTGTTCAAACCGGGCTCCGCGAGCTCCGGCCTCTGCAGCGTTCCGAACACGCCGTGGTTGGAGCAAAACCGCGAGCCTGGGAAAGCAGGCCCCGAAAATATATAGAGGTCGGAGGTATAAAGCTAATACATGGTTATGATAAAAAATCCATCTTACTACTGAGAATGAATGATAAAAGAAAGAAGGCGACAGCGAGAAACCCAGTGAGAGCAATGAAATGAGTGCTGATGGCAGCTTTGGCGTCAGGTGGGACTTCCCTGTAGTTGACAAAAGTTTCGATGATCAATTCAACCGACACGGCGACATGGATATGGATTTCCCAGCACAGTGACAGCAGGGAAGCCTCCGATCATCGGACTTTGGCATTGACTTCGTTGACGATAATAATGGGACACTGTCATCCAGAGCATGTATATATGTGTGCTCCGCTTTCCACTTGCTCATCGTCTCATTCGGCTCGCCCCTCAGTGATATTCCCATCACCCGTCCTGAAGACCCAATTCTGTCCGTTCCCCACAAAGGTGACTCCCAAATGGATGTTGCTTTTGCGCTGCCCCCTCATGTGCCCCATTTTTTGGGAAGTGACCCAAGAATACATTCAATGATATTTGTGCGGCTCATCCGAACCCTTCGTTGCCCTGTCATCTAACCGAATTTACCATAATACTCACCATAAATGCGTGCCCAGTCGATGTCGATGGTGTTTGCGGGATAGAGCAGCTCCTAGGACCCGTTCAGAGTGCACCGGTCATCCGTCCGTAAACCCATGCATGGGTGGCAACAGGATGCTGGAAAAATCGTCCTGTTGCCATGAGTACTCGCGACAATCGCCTAAAAATGCAAAGAGAGCCTGTACGTATATACGCAGGCTTACATGGGACCTGAGAAGAAATTGTCTTAGACTCGAACCAGCGCAACGCCGATGTTAGGTTTTGATGACAGTCTGGTTCAAGTCTAACATCATCTCAAATCACCGCAAAACCTGCCTGTGGGGTATTTCTTCCTCCATCTTCTGTCCACTTGGTCAGTGCCCTTCTGGGATCTTTTCCAACTCCAAAAGACTCAAACCGAAACGGCCAAATAAATTATATCAAAGTTTCTGTTGTTGCCATCAGGCCTGTAATAAAACAGCCAGTTCATGACATCAGTGGAAGCCATCCCCTGCATTGACTGGCTCCACATTGACACGGTATTTGGTTTTTCCTGCGCTTAAGCCTCTTTGATCTCGACTTCTCCAGATACTTCTTAGAAGCCCAGGCACTTTGCTCTGCAGGGCCATAATCCAAAGTAAGCTCGGTAGCCGGAGCAATATTTTCGCTTGCCACAAATGCCAGATAGTAGGGCAAACCACTGTCCTATAAAATCATTATGAGCTATCGAAATGAGAGAAAAACAAAGGAACCACCACAGCGACAAGACCGTGCGCTACTGCGATTATCCTGGTATTTGCGCTGCAGGAATGACTGGAATCGGTGAGAAGCCACAATTTTAGATGTATCTCAAAGTGGATTACTTGATGAACCGAGTCCAATTACCTACAAGCGTTCAACTGAGAGGTGTGCAGCCTTTGCTGAGCCGTCTTACCGCATTGGAACGCATCTATGCTGTATGCGGTTGTGGGCGTATCGTTCGGATCTTCGTCGATGTCTAGTTGAAAGATATAAGCAGCTCGTTCCCCCAGCAATTTACCCGCGTTCTTCCGTGAACTGGATAATGGTGTCAGTGGCAGAAGCTTGAAAAAGTCGGGCCACTAGCATCAAAAATCTGCTCGAAAGGCCTGAGCTGGGCCGTGGTATAGGAACCAATACGGACGTACCCTGTGTATATTCCCAACACTTGCCCTCGCACTAATGCTTCCGTCGTCCTAACACCCCATCCCCGTTTTGCAGTTTTGAAAATTTCGATTGGAATTTGACGGGGACATTGAGTAACGCGGTTTATACAGCGACTTCGGCAGGAGCAGCTCTATAACGAAGGTCGGAATCCATCTGCAAAACGGGGATTCGGCCTACTTCTGTACATTCAATGATCTTTGAATTTGTGTCGAATTTGAACAGTCCCTTTCCCGTGTCGTTAGCTCATTAAAGCTGTATGCAGAATACAAAATACCTGAGATGTGTAGGGAGCATCGTTGGTTTTCACGCCGCGGGGGAAAGTTTGGGCTTCCCCCGGGCTCACTGGCCTGGGAATTTCAACATCGCTGGAGGTCAACTATGAGCCCATTGGGGAAAAAATAATGAACGTACTATATATAATCGCGTTCCAAGTACGTGAATAGCCCATTAACGTCGGGAGGGACGGCCTCATCATCTATCTCATTTACGAAAGTAATTTTGGCCGATCGTGGTACACCGGCTTCGTGAGCAATCCTGTTCCACGCATCCGCAATGCATTGACGACTACGGCGTCGAGATGAGATTCCGGGCAGAGGAAGAACTGGTAAACACACTATCTCTGATTCATCTCAGCATCAAAGGACCTCGGTATCCGTTGGCGGCCCTGTGAGAGGGCAGTTTTGGTGATGGTTGTGGTCCCCGGTGGCCCGAAAGCACGGCGTGCATACCGCTTACTTCTTGGGGTGGAATTGCGGGTTAATACCATGCTGGTCGTCGTCGGTAAGTTGCCAGCGAAGCAAAGTGGTCACACAGGTGACGTGACAACATCAGTTCAACAGCCGCTTACGGAAGGCGTGCAGCTCCGGCCCGGGCGAGAAGCGTGCGTGGCTTATTTGTTCTAATGCCTGGTCTGTTTGGTGCATTGTACGGCTTCGTCAGAACTGGGCTTGGAACGAACCTACTGAATATGTTTAGGTTTGATTATCCGTTCTTTAAGATTTTACTTGGAAAATCAAACTCGCGCGGCCAAGAATCACGTGCCGAGCCGCATTTGGAAAGATGGCTGAGCCACCGCCTCTAGACGGTGTTGGAACTGGCAGTTTCAACACGGTCTCGCACTCACTTTGTGTCGTCTTTAATCCTGACTCCTGTTTTTGTTGGGTCCGCGGTTTGAATCCCTTCGAGCCCAATTCTTTTTGCGCACCACGCAGTGGGCCGCGCGGCGAGTGCCGCGACGAATTTCGGTCTCGGTCACAGGTCACGGCGCCCAGTGCCGAATGTAAAATCCGTGACATCCAGGCCAAATCTCTCTTGGAGGTGCAAAAAAGGCACAATTTTCGAAAATTTCTGTCTTGAATGCCGAAATTTCGTTGGTTGCCCAAGTGCCAAATCGGGTTTTTGATCACGGGTCACAACCCCTGCCAAATTGAATGAAATACTACAGTAGTGTGATGTTGTCCTCTGGATTCAAAGACGGAAACTGTAACGAGCGATCATGGAGAGATACTATTTCGGAACTTCTCCCTCCTACCTCTCCCCGCCGTATAGATCGGCGTAGTGGCTCAGTTGGAATACCCTCGAGCTTATGCAATGAGAAGGTCCCCGGTTCGATCCAGGCAGCATGATCCCTGGGTGCTTGTTCCAACCCTGAATTTGCAATTTGCCTTGTCCCTGCAAATGCTGGTGCTTGGCAGCCAAGTGTGAGGCAAATTCAAGGTTTGAACAAGCACCGAGTGCCCAAATTATGCTTTTGGACGTCTTGCCTGCAGAAATTGTTTGGCTCCGAACCAGGTCTATTTATCTGTGTGTCACTCCCTCTGATTAATCCCATCCCGATTAATCTCAAGCTACATTGGTATTTTAGACAGGAAACCTAACCTATGATGTAAACTATGCAAGCCCTGCATAATCCCGCTTTGATCACTCCAAGATAACCACCGGAAAGGCTGAGCCGGGAAAAGCTCGGGGGCACTGGCGCCAGCCCTCCCCTGCCCGCGAACGGGAGGTAGACAGCGACACGGGCATCGCCGTCACAAGGGGCCGGGTACGGGGATCATCGGGACTGCCACTGCGGAAGCGCCTGCGGTGCATGAATATGAAGAAGCGGAAGAGCAGGGTGGCGGCCTCACGTTGGGCGCGCCACTGCGCAGCCTCGTTCGCAGTCGCTTGGCGCGCGGCGGTGTGTAGGGCAGGTGATTCATATAGCCCTCGAACCGTTCCACCAGCGCTGTCTTGCTTGAGCTTGTCAAGTTCTCGGGGATCTCTTCCCTGTTCTGTGGCGCGGGTTAGCATCCATTTGGATAGATACAACAAGACATGCCTTCGCTTCGCTCCGGCAGAAAAGCAGACATGTCGAAAAAAAAATTAACCTTGGCTTGAAAAGCAATTCAAACATAAATTCAACCATTAACACAACATCTATTTAGTGAGCCTACTCGCGGACCTTGAGCGCCGTAGGGTCTACTACGCGTCTTGAGCGCATCCGTTAACTGGCAGGGAGGCACTCACCCGGGAATTCCGGGCCCTTTCCCCTTTCATTATCCCGCACGCCCGCACACCTAACCTCCGCCTCCCCGTAGCCCTCGAGGTTGTGCTTATTTAGCATGCCACTTAGGCTTCTGATTGGCCGGCAAGACTTGGCCAGGGACCTTCCCGGACAAGGCTTCGACCTTATTCTCTTCGCCAAAGGCAAGCTTGCAAACCCGTAGAACTTCGTCCATTCGGCAGGGACTCCTTCCTGGGATGGGGTAAGAAGCTGGAACTGAACCTGTGCGTCGACACTTGACTGGGTCAAGCCTTTGAGTCATCGCTGATTCTAATTTGTTATCTTTGAAAGAATTCGGCTCCGGTAAGAATACCGGAGTCGGCTTCCGCGCATCCGTTCGCAGTATATAACTGCCCTCATTCGCTTTACTTAGTTAGCCTCCCAGGTTCCCATCGCTTTCTGAAACCTAACACCTAATCCCCAGTCTTCATCATATGGAAGGCGCGCCCCCAGGCGTTTACCGTCAGCTGAAAATTTCGGGGTTGAATAGAAGGAGGCGTCAGGGTCGAGGGGAGAGACTGTTTTTGTTGAAACGTTTATGAAGCAGAGGCTGTTGACGACCGTGGCAGGAGAACTGACTATAATTGCTATGAAGTGGCCATGCTCCCGATTCAGATACCGTTGACCGTGCGGACTATGCGTACTATGGCTCCTATTAGGCCTATGGCTATGACGGACATTGATAGACATGGCGGCTGCTATGGGTGTCTATGAGAGAAAACACCGCCCCCCCACCTTTCTCCATAGACGGCTGTCCACTATGGCGTCTTCTCCGTCTTACTGGGCTATTTTGGTCTATGTAGCAATTTCGATTTTTCCTGACGTATGTGCCTGCTTTAACTCAGAATTTATTGAGGGCAAGTCGGAGCTGTATAAAGGAAAGATCAAAGTTGTTATCCAAGAAACCCTACTATACTGTACTGTCGGTGCGATCGCATTTACCGGTCGATCTTACCTTGAATTGCGACAGATTTGGATCTTCAAATTTGCGGGCTCATCCCATCAAAACTATGTGTCGTACCTGCTCGAAGTCTATTGCTTTCTGCGGGACGAGGCGTCCCCGGCTCGTCAATGTCGAGGGCGAATTGGGAAATATCTACCTCGAGATCTCCATCAGGAGCACTACAACCGCTGGTTGAAGGACATGGTACGCAAGCATAGCGGAGATTTCGACAATAACTTTTACCGGCACACCATCTCCCCAAATGTGCACCACTTCCTCCGCATTAAAGAGGAAATTACGTCCGCATTCGATCTGAAGTGCCGCAGGAAGACCCACACATCCCCGCACCAGCCTGACGAACTGGGCCTCCTGCTTACCATGTTTAAGGATCAGGAGGTTCATTATTTCCGCTGCGGTCGCAGCATGGGACACGCCGCTGTAAATCAATTTGCTCGTGGGTGTCGGCGACTGGAAGAGGGCAAGCTGGACGAGTGGCTTGAGCATTACGTCCACAGAACGATGCTCCGGGTTCGTCGCAGCTTGAAAAGCCCCCTCCAGACGACCACTCGGACAGCGAATCCAGTGTGCCATCCAACTCACCCACTCCCACTGCATCAGCCAGCGAAGGTCCCTCTAGGAGTAGTTCTAGGTCCGACTTAGCTGGAAGTAACGATAGTTCCAGTAGCGCGCGCTCCTTGTCATCGATTATAAGCGGCTCCGACCCCAACGAGCCTGACGACGATGGAGAAGACCATAGTGGGTGCCAATTGTCAAGTGGTTCTTATACGGCTGCGTCCATAGACCAAGAGACCGGATGTCTCGCGGACGATGGTGAATGGTGGATGCTGGGGAGAATGAGATTGAAATGCAGCCACAGGAGGCAATGGAAGATGAAGAATATAGTCTATATTATCATGTTGATATGGTTGATGAAGGGGACGAATTCGAAGGTGGCGAAGGTGATGAGAGTGTCGGTGTTCCAGTCAGTCGCGGATCGGGACTCGAGCCAGCTGGAGCCCAAAATGGCACATTGACGAGACAGTCGACACCAGCATTTCTGGCATATTTGTGAGATACTTCCCCGATGCGCCATCAAAAGGATCTGACCTAAACACGGAAATACCGGTTTTTGAACTCAACAATCAATTTTTTTGGGAGAATCTGAATCAGCCAAATTGTAGCCAGAGATCAGATCTACAGATGAGTTCTAGACTTCGAATTATACAAATATATACAGGGGATATCGCGCTATAACGACCGCAAATGGGCAGTTTCAGCACTTGTGACGGGAAATGTCCTCAAAATCCTAAAAATGGACAACTTGGATTCATGTAAATCAAAGCAAGAAAAAGGTCCGTTTTGTGATTACTTTCAGACTGCATACAAGATGATTCTCCCTTCCTATTCTTCTACTGCAATATACACAATGGCAAGGAAGAATGCCATACTCAATACGCGAACAGTGCAGTCGACCCAGACATTTCCATTGCCTGCGTATTGAGAACGCGATGAAAGAATCTCGGGATCAGATTCGTACTGGAACACTCAGAGCGAGCCCAAATCAAGTCAGAAATCAGCACCAGTACAAATCAATGCTGAACCATCCAGGAATCACGAAATCACCCCCGTACCCGACCCCACATCCGTGCCAGAGCCGACCTCACACCCAAAGTCCCGCAATATTTTGCAAATGCCTCCACGCGAGTCTAGATCGCCAGGGACAGCCGCACAGGGTCCAAAGATTTACAATGACACTCAATATTGGCACACACTCAAAAACCCGGCTAACTTGTCACCCGGGAAGCCAGATGCCTCGCGCCATCGTGTTCAAAATCTTGACACTGCCAATGTTGCTTTTGAATCAGCCCATTCTACTCATGCTCGGGTTCAACAGAAGTCAACCAACAGTCACTGAGCATGCTGAGATACTTATTTACAGTGTAAGACCCTAGTTCTGTGAAAGAAAGCAGCCAAATATAGTCTCATGTTCAGAAATCATCATGTGGTTGAGAAGTCTAGTCACCAGGTGAGTTCAAACCTCATTTCATGGATATTTTTGTTTACTGGACACTTTGCGTGATATTTTGTATCCGGGTGAGCTCTAGGACATGGGATCTATCACTTAGACCCCGCAAGCCCACTGGCTTGCGTGCGGATGATCAATTAATCTCGTGATTGGCGGTGGCGGTTACGGCTATTGCCGACACTACTAAAAAAACACGAGAATCGGTGGCCTAGGGTCTGTAGGAGACTTAAGATAGTTTATCTACCATAAAGAATAAGACACCAGGTGAGTGGTGACGGAAAGTTCTGCACGCGGCCGTGTGGGCTCATTTCGTCGCCAAACTACTTCAAATAAAATACTAGCGTGGACTTCGAACATTTTCATGAATTTGCGAACCATTTATCATGTACAGTGGGGGCCCAATCAATTTACTTACCTTTGTCCGGGTGTCTAAAAGTGGAATGGGTACCAATTTCTCACGGTACATGCGAAGCTCGTGCCTTTTGGTGACTTCCTCCAGAATATGCCTGGTGCGCTTTGGTGGGGGAGGGATGGGCGATGAACGTGGATGGCCATCTACGTCTTCATCAGTACTCAACTCTTCATCATCTCCTTCAGATCCAGAGTCATAAGCAGCCTCCTTGCCCTGACGAGTAGCACACTGTCTAGCGATTCGTGCGAGCCGAGCCTTCTCTCGTTGAGCATTAATGGTGGTTCTAAGTTCGTGAACAGTGACGTAAAGTCGAACGGCATAGCCGGATGAAAAAACCCAGGGCTGGATAATCTTCTGGAGATTGTCGAATGAGTCAATGGATAGGAGTTTATCGAGAATAGACTTGACGAGGGAACCGGGAAAATAAGAGGATTTCGGTCGTTGCAAGTTGACTGTGCGCCTACGCTCCGTGCGATGAACAGTCTCGGCGAATGCCAAAAGAGCTGATTCTGTCTCCTTGCGCTCCTTCTTGGTCAGTCTAAGTTTCTTTTCAGCAGCGGAAAGAGGTTCTGCAGCAAGTGGAGGGAATAAATCCACTGCACTGTGTGAGCTATGAATTCAACATTGGAGAGTGTCGGAGCAACGATGTCCGACCTCGGTGACATTCAAAGAGGAAAACTCAGGCCCTGTCGAGTTGTCGGATTGGTTGGAAATGTCACGTGTCACCCATGGCTGGAGGATTTAGGCTCTGGGGATGGAGCTAGCCAAGGAAACCTACTATCTCAAGCCATGGCACTAGCCATGCATGGCTAGAGCCAAAGAAAATAGGCTAATGGTTTAATTTATTGCAATTTTCAAAAATAATGTCCTCCGCCAAAAAAAAAAAAGTTTGAAAGTTTGGGCCATGGTTCGGATCAGGACCGGCCGTGGGTTCGAGTGCGCCAGGTCGCGTTTATTCTTCTCTCAGTAGAAAAGCTCAGAACACACTAAATGTACATATTATGGGCAGAACAGGTGAAAATAAATAAATTTCGCCCTTCCAGCACCATGAAAGCAGAAAGCACTTGGCTCGAAGCTTTCGACTGTTGTGATGAGTGACTGATGGGTGACAGAACGCGCTCGCTCTTCGCTTCGACTCTTCTCTTGCTTTCACTCTCTACAACTAGCCATCTTGTATCACTCTGGCCCACCATATCCTCAGTTGCACTCCCCATCCAGACTACTTCTATTCACTTACATGGGCAACCGCCGCATCCACGATGACTCTAAACGGATCGCGCTTCGTCTGCTGGCTCGAGGCCGAGATTCCCCGAGGGAGATAGCTGCAATATGCGGATTTTCGACAAGAACACTCAGACGTACAGTGCGCCGATTCCGTACTACTGGGAGTGTTGCGAAAGCCACTGCAATTGGCCGTGGTCGACCTCGTCTTCTGATGACCAATGATTCCATATATCTCCTTCGACTTGCACGTCACTCACCTTGCACCTTCCTCGACGAATACCAACGGTTTTTGGAGAAGTACCGCCATCTCCCAGTGTCCATTTCTACCGTTCACCGCACTTTTGAACGTGCTGGACTCAGTGTCAAGCGTGTGCAGAAGATGGCATCGGAACGAGATCCAATGAAGGAGGGGCATTTTATCGCCGAGGTCTCGCAGTACCCCGCACATTATCTTGTTGCATTGGATGAGATGTCGAAAGATGACCGCACTTACGCACGACTCTGGGGAAGATCACCAGTCGGGAAGCGTGTGGAGCAGTTCTATCCCTTGTGCGGAAGCGAAGATATACCAGCATTGCCGCACTGGTTCTTGATCAGGGTGTCATCGCGTCAAGGATAATTGAAGGCTCTTCTGACCGGGACACCTTCATCGAGTTTCTCCGTGATGATTTGGTGTGTTTCACGGCCCCGCATTGTGCTACCGTTCTGACCCATCTCAATCTAGCTTCCCATTATGAACCCCTACCCCGCCCCGCAGAGTGTTCTACTGCTTGATAATGCACGCATCCACCATTCTGAGGATATTATCAAGCTTGTGGAATCCTTCGGTCAGTTCCTGTTTTGAACCTCCAGTCTTATCTGACGAGAACCAGGTTGTCGAATAGTATACCTACCACCGTACTCACCCCATTACAACCCTATTGAGCAAGTGTTTTCTGTTATCAAATCCTACCTACGCCGTATTGGTATTAGCGCGTTTCCACCCACATCCGCTTACTACGAGCTATACCGCGCTTTTCAGATCATTACACCCGAGATGACATGGGGTTTCTTTAGGCACTCTGGTTTGATCTAGCTAGCACTAGTCTTTTCGTCGCTTTCAGTGTAATACAAGAGTCAGTTTTCAACATGTTACGGCCTGAAAAACTCGGCTTCCATGGGCTTGAAAATGTTCCCTCAACACTGTCTCTTCAAGAACCTTCAAGCGACCCCCGTTCCTGCTACTCCCCCATCTCGTCGACATCCCTTCCCCCTCCTGGCGCCCGACTCCCACTCCCTCTCCCTCTCCCGCTCCCGCTCCCGCCCCCGTGCGCACGCCCCACCACACAGACGCCCCCCTCCCGCTCCCGCCCCCGCTCCCGCCCCCGTGTGCACGCCCCACCGCACAGGCGCCCCCCTCCCCGGCAGCAGCCCCCACTCGCCCTCCCACCGCTCCCCCGCGCGTCTGCTCCTCCGCCTCGCACGCATCCACGAGCGCGTGCTCCCTCTGCGGGCGATGGTGGGTGCAGCTGCTGTTGGTGCTGCGGATGTTGCTGGTGGTACGGGTACGCGGCGGCGGGGGCGGCGGACGCAGGCACCCAGGCGTGAAGGTGTTGGTGAAGGCGGACGGGGACGATGACACGGTATACGCCACACCGAAAGACGCATACGCCCCCGCTCCGCCCCCGCCCCCGCTGCTGCTGCTCTCTGCGAGCGCAAACGGCGCACCACATGCAGCAACGGCCAGTCGGGCGACACGGGCAGGCCCAGCGCGACGTCGGGCGCACCCAGCCCCAGACGCAAACCCAGAGACAGCCCCAAGTCGAGCTCGGGTGCATGTCCGTGTCCAGCGCCGTGTCCGCGTCTGAGCGGCGCAGGCGCATGCGGGCGTTTGAGGCCCGTCTTCGGGGGCAGCGCAGCGGGGAGTGGTGCAAGTGGTGCTAATGCAACAGGCGGAAATGGATCGACCGCAGGAGGGAGTAGTAATAATGGAGGAGCAACGGGCGGGATGGACGCGGAGGCCGCGCGGGTGCTCAAGCGCGCGCATTTTATCCTGCCGGAGATCGCGGTGGTATACCCCATCAGCAGCCTCGCGCCGCCGTCGACCCCCACGCTGCGCGACGAGAAGTGCGCGATTGAGGAGCGGGAGCGGGAGCACCGGAGGAAGGTCGTGCGGGCGAATATATTGGGCAGCTTGCGAGTGCGGCGAGTGCGAGAGCCGGCGGGGACACGGCGAGCGTGCGGACGGGAGGAAGGTGTGCTGTGCGCAATGGTGGAGGTCGGGGTCGGGCTCCTCGTATTCGCATTCGGGACCGTGGGCGGGGCGAGTGCAGACGACTGCGAGTCTCCCTCCCAGTGCTGCTCTTCTTGCCCTACACCAAAACAAAACGGTCAGTGCCGGGTCCAGCAGAAAAAAGCAAGCCTAGCGTACCCATCTCGATGACCTTGTCCCTTTTCGCACCCTCCTTCACCTTCTCGTTCTCTTCAGCGTGTGGGAGCACACCCTCCATCTCCGCCGCCTCCTTCTCGCCACCTTCTTCGCTCCTGCTCCCACGGCGCCAATGCCTCCCCGCGCTCCCATGCCGGGGCTGCTCAGCGGGCTCCCCTGCACCCCCCCAGTGCCGTCATCAGCCCCAGCAACTTGGGACTCGGCGGCGGACTCGACTCGACCACCATCCCCATATCAATCTCGTCCAGCCGCCCCGGCACGGGGCTCGAGCTGCACACCACCTCCTGCTCCTCGTCGACAGAGCGGTAACTGATCGGACGGCCGCTGTGTTCCCTCATCGGTGTGTTGAGGTTATTTTGGCTTGCGGTTGTCTGCGTGGAAAAAACCGGTTTCTGCGCACGCAAGCTCTCGTGCAGGAAGCCAGAATGGAGGAAGGTGCTTCCGCGCGTGTTGCCGTATGCGGGGGGAGGGGCGCAGCGATAAGGTAGTCTTCGACATCGCCGGTGCCGACGCTGCTCTGGGCCAAAGCGGCGGCGTAGGTGGGCAGCGGGGGACGGTTCCATGGCGAGAAGCCGAGGGATGTGTCCATCATTGCGCGACGCCGGGTGCTGGGGAGAATCTCGCCGGGGTGGAGGTAGCTGTATCGCTCGGCGCGGAGGCGGAATATGTGCCGCTCGATAAATAGTCCCTGGACGAGGGTGACGACACCGAATACGACGTGGATGAATATAGCCGTGGACGTGTTCCCGAGCGTCTGCTGAGACGGCTGCCCGTCGCCCGAAGTTGTATTGGAAGTCGTATTGGAGGTGGGGTCGGCCGGGGACTTCGTTTTCGAGAGACGGGAGACGGGGAAGTACCAGCCGGCTATTGTGCCTGCGATCAAAATGACCGGATCGCGAATGCCAGCAAGGTTGTGAGACGGAGACCACCATACGCGTGAGGCGGACACGGACGACGGGCTGGCGCTGCGCAGCGTCATCGGGTTCGCATTCGCGTGCGGGGTCCATGATGACGAGCACGTGTTGGGGACAACGGACGCGGTCTAGGGGGGCGTAAGTATGGTGAAAAAGCCAGTTCGTTGTTTGAATAGGTGCAATACAGGACAAAGAGTACCAAAAAACTACATATCTGCGGTTACAAATTTGAATCATGCATTTAGCTACTCGCCTTGCCCCGTTTCCATTCCTCCTCTGCAAAGCGCAATTCAGCTCGCTGGCCAATGGTAAGATGAGTGTCCAAAACCGAGTTCTCGATGAAAGTGAGCAAATGAGGTCCTGTAAGCTCAAGCGGCATTATTCGGATTTGAATTTCGGCCGAGAGTTCGAAAGCAGTGCAGAAGTCGGACATGGACATGCGAGTCCGTTTGGAAGGAGAATGAGGTGCAAGGGAAGAGCCGCTCGAAGGGGTTGCAGCAGTGGTAGGCGCAGGTCTAGAAGCAGGGAATAGGGGCTGCAAAAGTGCCGCAAAACCGCTGAAGTCGTTATTAACAGTGATTGATGGTGGGGAAGCAGATTTGTTGTTCAAGCGACGAGAGGCGAGCAGGGCAATGTCATCAGTTGCACTTGTCACCGACGGCATGAATAGCTTGTTCTCCAAGGGTGGGGGGTTGGATAGATCAACTTCAGGTGTCTCCGCGAGCTTGGCAGTAATGAGGGACGAACAAAAGAAATCTCGCAAGAAGCACTCACAATGGCTGCTGCCCATGTAGAAAAATGAAGCGGAGTCAGACGCACGTGGGTACCGCTCGGATTCCCGAGGAAGCAGAAGCGAGAAGAGCACTGATTATCATTGCAGCGATGAGTGGTCTGGAGCTGGACGATTGTATCTGCCATCGACTCTTCTTCGGCAGTTTTCTGATATGTTCTTAGTAACGGCATGCACAGAAAGAGCGGGACATACCTGACGCTTCGGTGCACCCTTGTCTGGCTCCTCTTCCACGGCTGCCAAGGCTTCGCTTTCGCTTGGCTAAAATAACCGAGTGAGACAGCGAGCGGCAAGTACAACACAAGAATGACATACAATCTGGGTAATGAGAATCTTTACTGTCGGCTTGGCCTTCTCAATCGCTTCCTTGATCATCTCATCAAAGTCATCAACAGTCGCGAGCTCCATGTCCTTGTAGTCGGTGCGTCCGATTGTCCATGTCGCGGCAAAGGCTTTGGTGCGAAGTGAGTTTGCGACGATTTT
This sequence comes from Mycena olivaceomarginata, assembly GCA_029378375.1. Lineage (NCBI taxonomy): Eukaryota > Fungi > Basidiomycota > Agaricomycetes > Agaricales > Mycenaceae > Mycena > Mycena olivaceomarginata. Next base: position 191,222 of record JARKIC010000096.1, on the reverse strand, counting down.
GAAGGGGAGAATCTTGTCATATTTGGTGACACAGAGAGCTGTATCGAGCACGTCGGCAAAGGTCGAGTCTTCATGCAGATGTATAGTCTTCCTGATCGGGGCAGGCCGAGTGGCATTTTTTCGGCGCTTTTCGCCGGGTTTGGGTACAGGTGCGAGGGGCTGGATCTGAAATATGTACTTGATTCCCTGTCCACCGTTGTATTGTGATTCTATTGGAGACATCAGGCCTGCTGAGACCTCACATGTCGACGACAAATGATGATAGAAACTTACCGGGATTATCATCATGGTTCTGGGTGTACTGCTCGTCTATTTGGGGGGTTCTGTGGTCGCTGTTATCGTCCTCGCTGTCGGACATGCTGAGGGAGAGTGAAAGCAAGAGAAGAGTCGAAGCGAAGAGCGAGCGCGTTCTGTCACCCATCAGTCACTCATCACAACAGTTGAAAGCTTCGAGCCAAGTGCTTTCTGCTTTCATGGTGCTGGAAGGGCGAAATTTATTTATTTTCACCTGTTCTGCCCATAATATGTACATTTAGTGTATTCTGAGCTTTTCTACTGAGGGAAGAATAAACGCGACCTGGCGCACTCGAACCCACGGCCGGTCCTGATCCGAACCATGGCCCAAACTTTCAAACTTTTTTTTTTTGGCGGAGGACATTATTTTTGAAAATTGCAATAAATAGCAAAAGATAATGGCGGGGATTGAACCTAAAGCAAGACAGATAGCTTATGTAATAAAAGCTAACTGATGACACTATAACCAACTGAGCTAAGAGAGAGTGATAGCAGCCAGAAGTAATAGGAATGTACTGTGATCTTGCCAACACACAATAAGCTGTTCCCTCACCTGTGCTGGCCCGCATAGGGCCTGGTTAGGCTGGTTAGGGTTAGTGGTCAGGGTTAGGTTCATCTTATATCATTGGAAGGATCATGGTTCAAACCTGCTTTAGGCCATTTCTTTTTCCATTATTGCTTGAGGACTCACTATAGCCTCTTGGATGGCCCTAGCCAAGTGCTTGGCTAGGTCCATAGCTTGAGATAGTATATTTCTTTGGCTAGGTCCATCTAAATTAGTCTAAATCTTACAGCTATGGCTCCAACAGGAAAGCCGAATTATCTTCAGGATTTAAATAGCAGCCCAAAAGCTGATCTGGGGATCTTTATCCGTCTGATCTCGAACATAACCCCCGCTTATGGGTAAATATGTCAACAGCTTACTTATTAATACCGTTAATCATGATGCAGGATGCCTCGATCTGCAGAGCTTTGGAATTTTGAAAAAATACCACTTCCGTCTACCAATGGACTCTAGGCCTCCTCGGGGCCGTTTCTTGTTAAACTCCGGGCCCTGCGCGACAAGTGGATTCGAGCCGAGCTTGTCTTGTCCTCTGACCACACTGCGCCGCGCAATTGATCACCGGTTTTCCTAGGAATATTGAACCAGTTGTACATAATCGGCACATATTAAGGATACAGAGTGTCAGAGGCAGCACCGCCCAACCACTGCATGGACGAAGCCGGACTCACAAGTCTCGCTCGGGCGTCAAAATGTCTAAAAAAGTTCAACAATTTCAAAGCCTGGTGCAGGAGAAACACGGCAGTCATCTCTGGGAATGCCCACTCAGAACAGATCCCTCACAGGTGCTCGTAGACTCTTGACGCGCCAGTTCCTTTATATTGACCTTTTTTCTAACAGCAAGGATCACGCTTTTCTCGTGAATTATCCAGAGTGCACTGGATTCTGGGTTCGGTCATCGGGATTCCCAAACAATTTGCTCAGATTGCTGAACTTGTCGGAAAACGAAATGACTATCCTGGTGCTGAACATGGAACTTCCGTTCCCGTTGGGTGCATATCTAATCAAAGAGGACCATCATTTAACAACCTTGCCACAATCAAACCCCATTCAATGTGAGTTTTTCGAAATCTCGGACTTTTCAACTATAGCCCAACTTCCCTTTTTTGATCCCTTGCTCGAGATTTCATCTTTTTACGTAATCGTTCATAATCATTCCAAAGGGATGATCTCGAGAGCACTCTAAAAGTCAGTATACAAATCTGCATAAACCCCACTAGTGGCTGTGTTGAAGTCGAGTTGACGAGGAAGACTACATTTTTTCTAATGAATTAGTGGCAGTGTTTGCTTGTGTAACATGGTTTCACGGGCGGCCTGGGTTCGAATCTCACGACCTGTGCCATTTCGCACTTGAGGTGTTCAATACGTTCGAACCACAACCACCAGTATAGATTCAACTCGATATTGGCTCATGTCAGTTGATTCCCATCATTAACCTGCTAGAGGAGATCCGATTTCGAGCCATGGGATCAGTATTCCGTTCTTATGAGCGCGGACTCTAGCTCTGATCGCACTTATTGGGAGGGATATCCAAATATGCTTGAGCGGCACTCATTCCTTGAGTAAAACTAAAGAAAGAATACAGCAGAAAGCTGATCCCCTGGGGTCCCGAGTACAAACTAGTCCCAGAAAATTTGGGCCCCATTTTAAGACCGGAATTCCTGAGGGGCACAGCCACATCTGCCATTAACGAAAACGCTTCGTGATGCTTTGTATGTTTTCATCTTCTTCTCTGTTGTCCAAACTCTTTTCGCTCTCCTCTCGTGAGCAGCCATGTCTAGCTCCTTTCAATGTTATATTTTTCCCTTGAAAACTTCATGTGGCTGAACAGCTAACCCGTGTACAGTGCTTCTTTGACAGGACCAGCCTGGAATTTCGCGCGCGCGCTAAAATATCGTCAAACTGCTGCGGCCGTGGTTATGGATATGGTGTAGAATCTCAACAGCGATGATTTATGCTCTCACACCAAGTATTTTTCATGTTGATCGATCGGTGTTTTGAAATTGAGTTCAGGCAACATCATCGCCGACTTCGTCCTCTGCTTTCAGTCAGACCTCGATGGGCAGCCACTACTAAATGGGTTCCATGTCCCTCTGATCTGGGACGCATGATCTTACGTGCACTTGTGTCCTGAATTCAGCAGTCACTGAATCTCGATCTGGTTGATCGGTGACTGTGTTTGAACCCTGTCTTCAATTCAATCACGGCAAGCAAGATGCCAAGTTTTTCTCCGCAGTTGGCGTGAGGCTTGCCCCCTTTTTGCACCTTGCTTCCGACCACCACCACTATGCGACTACACTATCTGTTCTGGAATACACTCCTCTTTCTCGTACTGCTTATTGCACTCAAGAGAGATGACACCTCGACCTCGAGCACTTCTGGTGCCTCCTGTGTCGTCAACCTGGGCGATGCCCTTGCAGAGTGCTTCTCTGCCAATGCCAACGCTGTTGGCCGAAAAGAAATAGAAACTTCGCAGTTTTCAATGCGTAATGATCCAGAGAAATTGATGGGTCCCCCGAACGATTTCATTACGTTTGGGCCCCAAGTAGAGAGCCTGAAATACGATTTTAAGGTCGTGAAAAACCTTTGGACGTTTTTCTATTTCATGGTTTTAAATATGCAATTACATTTGGTCCCTGTATACTGCTCCTCCGTCATCGGTACCGTGAAGTACATTCTGAGGCGACTACACACATCAATGATTAGATTTTTTATGTTGAAGCACTAGCGTTATTCCGCCGCATATCAAGTTTTACGTTTACTATCACCGTCCTGAGTGATCACGTAGGTAACATATGTTCAGCGGTCTTTGTAAGAATACACTTTGGAAAAATGAACCTCCTCAAAAAAAAATCTCACCTTTATATAATCTCATTCTCCTGCTATGATAAGTCTAATAAATCTGTCTTTTTTGGGTAGGTTTCCTTTTAAAAACTTCCCACGGCAAAAATAGGCTAGACTACCACTGTATAGCTCTGAAGCCTGTCTGATATTGTAGGGTAGGCCTCTATGGTCATTTTGGTACCTATATCATATTTTATTTCTCAAGGGTGCCCATGCAACAGCCATTTTCTTCTAAACCTATGCAAACCTACTTTGATGATGCTATCAACATCGCGTCATCAGAACCCCGCTCTCGCCAATTTGTGTCTCCACCGCCCTCCCGTGCAGAAACCCCTTTGCCTTCATTTTCTCCGCCACAGATTTTGGCATCACATTCAAGAAATCTTGTTCCCGAAGAGTCTCCCGATCCCGATGTGCCACCGCGGCAACAACCTAGCGCTTCGGATGTGGGTGCCTTTTGAATGGAAAATGTTCAAGCTGGCGAGCTTTACCTTCGCTCCATCTCCACTGCTGCACGAGTTTCAGCCGCCTCAGGGAGACAAACCATCAACAGCCTGACGGCCCATAGTCCGGCGCTCAACGAGCGCATTCCAGCGTTGTCTCTCCACCTGTATAAATCCCTAATTTTCTCTTAAATAACACTCAGCTTTTGACTGCCCACTGTGCACTGCTTAAGTTCATCCCACACCTTCGCTCTCGCTCTCGCTCTCGCCATCTCGCAGTCGTCCTCACCATCGCCTCCGTCCTCACCATCGCCTCCGTCCTCGCTTCCACGTCCTCGCCTTCATCATCGCATCTCTCGGCCACTTGGTCTCGTGTCACGGCACTAGGCTATTTGAAACACTCACATTTTATTTGTTTCTACCGCCCTACTTCGTGTAGCTTACATTTATTGTTAGCTCGCGCCTAGTCGGTCGGCAGGCACGTCAGCGGCGCTTGCCCCGGTGGGATGTCGCCATCGAAATTTCTGGACCGTCGGAGCGCGGGTCCACGCTCCCTCCTGGGTCAACTGCAGCAGGTCAAGACAACAAAGAGTTGAATGCTCCACGAAAGCGGAAGGGGGCGGCGAAGGTACGTGTGGTGCATTTGTCCGGCGTAAAACTTACCCCACATTGCTCTCTCAGCCTGCTGCAAAACCCAAAGCGCCTGCAGCCGCAAAACCCAAAGGCAAAGTTTCGGATGCGGCTGCCAACGCCGGCTCTGCGAAAGCTAAAGCACCCATATCCCGAAAAAACGGCTCGGTGGCAGCATCAGCGTCCCGTTCTCATTCCACTTCCGTCATGCCCGGTGGTTCGGTTGGCCCAGACAGTTCGGAGAAACACGATGGCGGCGATCAGGATGTGCTCGCCGCCGCCGCCGCCGGCGACAGGCTCTGCTGCGTCTGCAAGACCACGTACGATGAGGGTCGGTTCATGATTGCTTGCTACAAGTGCGTGTTTTGGCTTCTCCGTAGCCACCGTTGTTGAACCAATGCATGTAGGTGTGATGAGTTGTACCAGACTCAATGTGTCGATATGCCCGATCTCGACGTCGATCTGGTCGATCAATTTTTTTGCCCCCCTTGCATCCAAAGTATGTCTTGAATACTCGCCCATTTCCCGTTTTTGAACGTCGTGCAGAAGCCCCTAATCTTTCACTCAAGAATCTATGCGAAAAACACGTCAAATGGGCGCCAAATTGACGGTCTCGGTATCGACCATGATCCTTGCCTCGGTACGTCTGACTTCCTCTCCCCTGTGATTTGCATGCTCATTGAAGATTTCATGACTTACAGGGCCTCTACTATGATTATTCTGGGTCCTCTACCGCCGAATAAATGCGGGCAATGAAAGCTCAACAAAGTAAAATCCCAGGTGTGCCCAATCACTCCACACTTCCCTCTCACTTGTACCAACCGGCGGCCTGTAATCTACAGTTTCCCGCATTTGCCTGTCAGCTGGCTCCATCCCACCGACGCGAACTCGCTGTGCGTGACGTGCTCGCCACTCGACGTCAAGTCCACACTCTGACTCCCATATAATACTGCTTGATTTCACTGATTTATCTCGTCATACAGCCCTTGTACACACCTGCACAATTCCCTGTTCTGCGTATGACACCTGGGCGCCCCTGCTGATCGCTCGACCCTTTAGTTAACATGTATGTTTTATTTTTGGAGACACGGCAACATCTAAACTAGCTTGCAGACACTTCGCTTCCCACCTACGCCGCTCTCGAAGCAGCGCCGTATCCGTGTCAGCAAACCCACAAGGGTTCAGATCGGCCGACCAATACGTCCCCGCCTCGACCTTCCATATCCCGTGCGACAACGTGCTCTTGTCTCGCCGCCATGCCCTGTTGTCCCTGCGCACAGTGAAGGTCTCCATCACCCACGCCGCCCTCAACAGTCGCTGCGGCAGCGACGGGCGGCCATGACTCGACGACGTTGGAGTGATCATGTTGTCAACATCACTCTGTTCTCGCAAGGGAAATATCTGAATTAGCTTGATGCACCCTGTACTATGTTGGAAATAGGAGCTCCTAGTGTTTGGAAGGCGAGTGTAGTGAATATACTTGGCTTTACCGAATGTCTGCGTCCATTGATGAGGGATCGATGCTCGTCAGAAATAGAAAGCCCAACGCAAGCGCTCGTGCCGGAAATGGAGAAACAAATGATGACCCAAACCTGGAGCTGAATATCGCACGTTAGACTCAAGCCAACGAACAAACAGTGCTTGCCAGGAGTATTGCACGAATGGTTGTCGTCTGGTGGTCTTCCCGCCCTGATACAATGATACATCAAGGAATATAACAAAGATAAAGCAGGTAAGGCCGACGAGCGGCACGGCCTGCTACCCTGAAGAGACGTGCGCTTCCGGTGAGGATATAGGAAACCCGACACTACAGCACACCTGTCAAGCTTCACAAAACCCAGCACATGTCAGAAAAGAACAGAAAACCCGACACACCATCAATAATTTCAGAAAACCCAGCACACCTCACAGCGTTTCAGAAAACCCAGCACATTCCAGCATAGTAGGATACCAAGTTCATAATTCTATCATACATATATCTAGTACATACCACATTATAATGTAGATTTGACTAGAAGCACCTTCCGCAACTCTTTTGAACCTTCATCTCGTTGAATTCGAGGAACAAGTTGAACGACAAGACTTTCCTCTACTTCGCTTTGGAGGCCGTAGTCTTGACTTCGATTTCCCAAATAAATTCGACGTACATCTGGAGAAAACAGGTCTTCAACCATTCTCGCTGGAATTTCAACCAGCGTTATTACCAGGGACCAGATATGTAGTCGACGTCGACTGGTTGATTCGACAACACAAACACGGCAACAATTGTTCCATCGACTCACAGAGTTCCGACACAAGACGACCAGCGGTGGGCTTGTTGGATCCTGGTTGAGAATCTAAACTGATTTGATGAAACTAGAAGAGCAGTTGAAGCATTGAGAAGGATCCTAAACTATGGGGTAGCGGTGTAGATTTTCACGCGCAGTGCCTTCGGTACATTTGATAGGTCATCTATTGAGTAGGTAAAGCAAATATCCACAGTGAGGACCATCTGGATTGTGAATGACTGCAAGACACTGCTGATATGACGGCCATGAATCTTGATGACAGGGTTGAACATTTCCGACGTGAATATTACTGACAGCATCGAATGCTGAGTGAAGTTGCCCCAAGTAAAGAATCCAGAGCAGCGACTCAAAGCAAAGATGAGCCAACCATTACTGTGCAAATTGAAGCTAGTACATACTGAGCCAAGGCAGAGAATGCGACATGCCGAGACGAGAAAGCGACAGTCGTGGGCTACAAGCCGCAATTCGAAACACTATTGACGCTATCGACGAGGAGATTGCTCAGCACTTGAGAACCAGTGCTGCGGGCAAATGCGGGGAGTGGTGTATTACCAGATTCATTTGTACTCGTCCAGCTAGGCAAACAATTCACAATACTTCGATGGACGATCAGCTACACATGGTCAGCCAAACTCGTTTCCAAATCAGAAATATTTCAAAGGCTACCGCCAGGTGATGTGCAACTGCAGCAGAGAAATAAATGTTCCTGAATTGTCTTCCTACCAGTACCGAGACTGAGCGGGAGTCGATCCCAAAACTCAAGACACAGGATCCAGTGCTCCGGCTATCTCGGTGCGAGCTCGCCGACAACACAGTTGAACCGTGAGAAAATAATATTATGAACATTGAGAGTTTCTAAGTGAAACACCCCGACAACGAAGCTCAGAACTACGGTACTATACAGAACTAGACATCAATAGACGGAGAGCCTAGCGGTGTCGGGGTGGCTGTGACGGCGGCAACAAAGTCGGCTAACTGTGTCGGAGGTTGTGAGCGTAGGTATCGGGTACTTGACAGTGTGTCGTAAATGGTGGGTTTGGCGCCACTGTGCTGCATTTTCCGGTATGTGCTGGGTTTTGTGAAGCTTGACAGGTGTGCTGTGGTGTCGGCTTTGACGGATCCTCGCTTCCGGCGGCGGGGACGACAATTTGGTGGGACGAGATCGGAAGCTGTCCCCGTGACTTCTTTTTGGACAAAGACTGGACTATCGGCCGACACTCCTGCCTCGCTGTGGTCGATACTCGTGACCTTAGAATGGAGGGGTAAGAGGCTCTGGCAGGCCCCGGGAAGCTACCCCAAAGGATTGTCCGAAAAAGTGGCTTTTCGAGGTCGAAATTTTGCGATTTCCTTGTCCGATAAGTGGCTTTTTGAGGCCAAAGATTGGCGACCGCTGTCCCAGAAAGTGGCTTTTTCAGGCCAGATCTCGAGAAATTTTTGGCGAGTCCGTCCTATTTTGATCTCACTATCAGAATCTTGCTTCAGTTGAGAACCAGATATTCTCTGTGAACTCCAGGAACCCAGTGATGAGTGTGCTGTATATCTTTATGGCTGGCACAGGGATTTTTCAAATTTTTGGCAGTTTTTCTTTGGTTTTTCTGGAGAATTTTTTCGGGAAACACGTGATGACCCTTGTCCAAAAAGTGGCTTTTCCAGTAGACTCACGACCAGTACGTTTTAGGTAACCAAACTTTTTGATCACGAGACAAGCAAAGGGGTCAAAAGGTTCCTAAAACGACTGGGATCACTGGTTGACATTTTGGCAGGACCCGCCAATCATGATTTCGGACTTAGGATTTTCAGCCCCTCACACCCACCCCATAGTCCTCCCGTACTTTCAGAACAAGGCATCTCAAGGCTCAGGTCATAGAGAGAAAGTTGCTCCATTTTGCATTTGGAGTCAATGGAGAACAATTTATTTTTGGGAAAATTGAGAAACAAGTTGGTCTCATCTATTGCCTTTTCAATAGTCCACATTTGAATTGTATGACTTGACATCCTGCAACTATTTCAATGCCAATGAAGCCCCAGGGCCATTTTCTGAGCCGCGTGTCTCAGGAATTGATATCCCTGATCGCTGCGAACATTTACAGCCATTCAGATCGTGCTCAGAGGGATTATTGCGCTTTATGTTTAAATACATCTCATTAGTTCAACTGTTGCGTACTTTGGGCTTATACCTTTACCATCTCTGATTAAACCATTGGTTTGCTGGCACATACCATTTTGAGGACTCTCCGGACTTCCAGGACATGTTTCCATCCCCTTCCCGTGGCTCATATGTACATGTAAACTACTCGCAATCCTGCATACAGAGACGACGTTCAAACTAGATCCATTTTGCCGCCAGTCCGGTCTTCAACGGCTTAGTAACAGAGGTGGCCGACTACTGTGTTTATTACCTTTTTTGGCATGCCGACGGAAAGAAATTCACGGTTGCACCAGGACGTCGCCTAAATTCGGCCTAGCGGTCTCAAACGACTCTTAGGATGTGTATCTTCGATTCCAGACACACACTCATCAAAGTCGCTCAAGCCCTCCCACCATTGTCGATAAAAACTAAGGTGGCCGACTACCCAGCCGGCGATAGTATATATTTCTACTGCCGGGATTTTCGTTGCCAATCATTATTATTTCAGACCGTCTATCAGGTTCACGGCAGCGGCGCCTCTTGGGAATGGCTCGAGATGATATCACCCTGCATTAGTATTCTTCGGAACGGTACGTTCCGTGCCAATCTCATCGACTTCTCCAATTGACCGTTCGCACTTTGCATATAGATGTTAATATTCGGGTCCCAAGCCAGTCCGCACACCTGCGCCTGCGCAAGTGAGATAGACACAATTTGTGATCCTAAATCCAAAACGCATTCAACCGGCCCTCCGCTTCACTCTGCCCTCCGTGCTTCTCCTTGATACGTGGCGCTAACCCATTTTGGAACTCATGCCTAAAAGGTGATAAGGAGCCGACCAGTGGAAGCTGGCCAAGATCACCGAAATAAATGACACTGACTCCGCCAAACGGTTTGTCTGGATCCCCAGCATGTCCGCGCGCTCGATTGATACGCTCCGAGATCTGTCCCAGGAAATGGGCAGAAATCATAGACACCTCATCGATGATCAAGTAGCGAACATTCTGCCAGATGAAGCCGAGCTCCTCGTCGTTTATGCCGTGGTTCTTGTGTGACGGTAAGAATGTCAATGCATGAATTGTATATCCACTGATCAGTACTGCAGCGCATCCAGTTGGTGCGCTTTGTACCAGTAAGCGTTCCGAATAACCGCAACATTCGAAAAGCTCTAAAATCGCTTCAATGACATTGCTTTTTCCCGAACCTCCCACCGACGTACATCAAAAGTTGATTGTCTGTCCCTGAGATGAAATGGTCCGCAACAATTCGCAGAGCACGTTCCTGCTCGGGATTGTCGACCATGGTGTGGTGTAAAGATTAATTGTGTATCTAATACATAAAGCTGTGTGTTCCGCGAAACACTGACTAAGCTAAAGTAAGTATGATATAGCGCATAGTGCATAAGCCATCTGGTAGCTCGAATGGCTCTTGCGAATAAATTCTGCATCTTGACCGCGATACGACTAGGTTACAAGTTTCCCTTCCAAAAACCACGACCTCCTCCACCGCCAATTAAACCCCACAATATTCCTTCTCCTTTTCTATCAATCGTGTCGCAGTCTTTACATCCCCAGAGCGTATATTTACAAGCTCCTCGGGATTGTTCTTTCCTCGCCGGACCACTATTACTCCGAACTGCCTACCACGCCAAAGCCGATACACTTGGAAGTGCTCGTTGGAAACCGAGCTGAGGCCGTTTGCGAGGACCTGGTTATTTTGGACGCGACAGATGTGGACATAGGCGAGCTTCAAATTGCTCCCAGATACATCCCACAGCTTACATACAAGTAAGATTCAGAGCATGGCCATATGGGGACGGACCGTAGTGGCTTACTGTCAGATTGAAGCTCAGGGGGCCTTAACTGTGCACTGAATTGAAAGTCGACGCACCCTCGGACGGATCTCCCAGGTAGTGGGCCGGGTCCTCATATCTGCTCTTGCGGTCTGGTGTGGCCGTAACCTGAAAGATGACCGTGCCGTTTAGGATTACCTTTGGGAAATGCTTATCCAAACGTACGGATTACGCTCTATATTGGAAATTTGATTCCGCGAGGCAGAAGGTCCATCAGCGTCCACTACATCAGCGACGCAGACACTGACTCGGTGCAATGGTGGTATGAGCGCCGTAAAAAATTCCCTAACCTCTATCGTCTCGTGCGCAACGTTCTCTGCATCCCAGGTATGCTTGATTCTTATGATGCGCGCAATCCAATTGACTTGACTTAGGTTCGGCGGTTGCAGTTGAGCGCGTCTTTTCTGGCGGTCGGGACACGATTGGCTTGCGCCGTGCCAGTTTGAAGGCCGACACAATCAAGACTTTGATGTTTGTGAAGGCACGCTTGCGATGGGCACGCAAGGTGTTGGATCGTGAGGAGGAGGTGATGATCCTGTAGTTCACGCGCTACTTATCAAAACAACAATGCTATCGTTGAACCAAGTAACCAAAAAAAAAAAAACATTGTGAAAACCCGTAGCATACGGCCGTAACCCGCATACGGACGGGACCCGGCCGTATGGGCTTTCAGAACCCTCCTCTACGGAACGGGTACGGTACGGGTGACCCGTAAAAACCCGTTCCGTACCCGTATTACGGAACGGGTCTACGGGTCGGAGCCCTACTCTCAAGTACCCATACATATTGAGAACCCGCAAGTACTTGGACACTCACGAGTAGTTGACCCGCGGGTGAGAGTCACTCGTGGGAACAAACCCATTTTTCGAGGCATTGACCCGCAATGGTTGACCATTGTGGTCATTTTCTGCTATTCAGATTATCCTCGGAAGGATTATTGACCTCTCCAGCGGCCAATCAGTGGTTTATATTTTGAAACACGTGACCCTATTCCATTCGCCACACTCTTTTAAACACTTCCAATTTCAACCACGTCCCAGAGCCATTTTTTGAGGCGTCAAACCGCAATGTTTCTGCATTTTACCTCTGCCCGGTGGGGAAGAGGAATGAGTGTTCACTTTCTGGTCGAATCATACTCTGGCTGGGTGAATGCACCCTCTAACATGTGGACAGACATTTTAACCCCAGGCAAACCACGTTGTGGAATATTTGTCCTGGCTAGGTGAATGCATCCTCCAACATGCGGACAGAAAATTTAACCCCCAGCGAACCATGATTTAGAATATTTTTTGAATTTTGTGGCTGTGCACATATTTTATCCCTTCCTGGTGCAGAAGTAGAATGAGTGTTCACTTTCTGGTTGATTCATAGTCCGGCTGGGTGAATGCATGCGCCAGCAGGCAAACAGAAAATTCAACCCCCGGCGAACCACTTTATGGAATATTTTCTGAATTTTGTGGCTGTGCACATATTTTATCTCTTCCCGGTGCAGAAGTAGAATGAGTGTTCATTTTCTGGTTGATTCATAGTCCGGCTGGGTGAATGCATCCACCAGCACGCGAACAGAAAATTTAACCCTCGCCGAACCACGGTATGGAATATTTTTTGAATTTTGTGGCTGTGCACATATTTCATCCCTTCCCGGTGCAGAAGTGGAATCAGTGCTCATTTTTCAGCCGAATCATAGTCCTGCTAGGTGAATGCACCCTCCAACGCACACACAGAGATTTTAACCCCCGGCGAACCACCAAGTTGCTGCCGTCCCTTTGGTGGTAACAGTACCTGGACCCCATCGCCCAACCTTAGCATCCTTTCCCACCCTCCACCCGGCTCTCCACCCTTGTGGTCAAAAGCGGGAGTCTGGGTCAAAAGAGAATGTGGGGAGCACGGCTCCAACTGCACCATCATTTCGGATTTGTAAGTCAACACCTCCGCGTGTCAGTGCTCCCGACCGTTGTGTCCCATTGATCGGATCAAAACACATTGATGCGCCTTCACTCTGGGCAAATATGGAAAAGACTGGAAGCCCGAATTTTAAAAGTCGAGCTAGGATTTTTTTGGAAACAAACTGAATCTGCGGGATTGTAGATCGAGATGGCCTCTACCGTCCTATACTTTGAATCATGCAAAAATATACAGGGGATAGAGAGATATTGAGCCCGCAAAACGGCCATTTTTCACAGTTTTTCATGGTTTTGATGGATTTTGGCCGCTTTTTCACCATTTTGCGGGCTAGATATCTCTTTATTGCTTGTACCTTTTTGTATAATTCAAAGTGGGTGATGGAAGAGATCATTGTGAACAACAATCTGGCTGATTTGGATTATGCCCAAAAAATGCTGGCTCGAGTTTCAAAATCCGCGTTTTCAGTCTTTTCAGCAGTCTCCTACCCAACCGCGGTTTCGAGGCTCACAGATAGAGTAGTAGTTTTACAAGCTAGATCTCTGAAGAATGATCAAGAAAAATAAAACGGAAAAAAATAGTGTGACAATATGTGACCTAAGTTGGGGGTGAGCCTCTCCACGGCGGCTGGCATAAAACATTTGTCAACAACATAGCCACATCAGGACCCCGCGAGCACGTGGCACCGTCCGCATACATACGACGCGCTTTCCCTTCAAAAACACGTCCTCCCCTCCACCAAATGGCGCCGGTCGCCTCCAGAATCGTCTCCGCGTCGTCCTCGGGCCCTCCCCAGTACACTCTGCTTGAAATACGCGCTCAGGCTATCGCACGCCTCGGATATCAGCCTTGTCTCTGGCAGATCAGAGTGGTCGAGGCGATTCTCAAACGCGACGGGGACGTTGTCTGTGTCGCCGCTACTGGCTCTGGAAAAACTCTTACCTTCTGGCTGCCCTTGCTCTTCCGACCTACCGGCATCCAATTGGTCGTCAGCCCACTAAATATACTCGGCGACCAGAATGTCACACAGCTGGCGTCGATGGGCCTCAAGGGCATTAACATTACCGCGGAGACAGCGAATGCAGAGAATTTTCGTGTGCGTCCCTCTGTTATATCGACTTCTTTGCGTCAAACTGACAAATAAATCTTATAGGATATCGAGGAGGGGAAGTATCGTGTCGTCGTGACAAATGTCGAGACGCTGATGCAGCAAGACGGTGGCTTCTCCAAACTCTGGAAGAAGGCTGACTTTACGCGCCGTCTGATCAGCATCGTCTGGGACGAGGCCCATTGCATCAGCAAGTGGGCCGGTTTCCGTCCAGAATACAAAGATGTCGGGCGCCTCCGCTACCTTATCCCCCGAGATATACCCTTTGTCGTTGTCTCGGCCACGCTCCCTCCTGCTGTACTCACAGATGTGATGAATATACTACAAGTACCTCCCAAAAAAGTCGAGATAATCCGGCGGTCAAATGATCGCCCGAATATTAATCTGGTGGTCCGCGAGATGAAGTATCCCATGAATAGCTTCAAGGATCTCGCGTTCTTGATCCCCGAGAATTGGAAGCCTGGTGATCCCCTGCCGCCCAAGTTCTTGATCTTCTTTGACAGCATCGCCGATTCCGTGGAGGCAGCAAATTTCCTACGCAGCCGGCTACCGCTGGAGTATCGGCATAAAATCAAGTGGTTCAACTCAGAGATGTCGCCAGAATTCAAGGTGAACGAGTCCGACTCGTTGAAGGCCGGCGTAACCTGGGGATTAAACTGCACAGACTCGTTCGGCATGGTAAGTATCTGATCTAATCACCGACGCCATCGTGAGACTCATCTCATTCAAAGGGTCTTGACCTCCCCGACATCCTTCTCATCATACAGTGGCGCTCGACGTGCGATATGTGCACACTCTGGCAACGCATCGGGCGGGCAGCGCGGGCGCTGCATCTCACTGCAACGGCGCTGTTTCTAGTCGAGCCCAAACGATTCGACGCGAACATTGAGAAGGCCGAAGCACGCGCAACGAAGCGTGCTGAAACCACCAAGAAGCGGAAGCTCACAGCGGCTGACAGCGAGTGTCCGCCGTCTAAACGTGCCGCTGTCGCAGTACCGGCAGCCCCCGACATTCCGGTTGCGATCCCCGTTGTGCAAACCATCAACAATTCTGACCTCGAGCCCGAGGAGGACGATGCTGGGGTATCAGATGAAGTTTGTGGGGCTGATGGTGACGCGGGCACCGTTCCAGTTGCATGGAGTGCCCGCGACGAGTACGCGTCTGAGCGCCGAGCTGTGTACGAATCCGTGACAGCATCAAATGAGCCGTTGTGGAAGAAGCAGACGAAGAAGAAAGGGACGGACCGTCTCGAGCCCGCCCTCGATGACATGATCAATGCGGCCACACGTCAACCTGAAAAGCCGTGCGCGCGCTTTCCTGTGATGGTTTACTTCGGAAACGATAAGACGAGTACGTGTATACACATTCCTTGTCAATTTTTTATTCTAACCGCGAAACAGCTTCAGACCACAAGGAATGCCAGTCCCTTATCAATGGCGGCTGCACGCGCTGTATCGTCAAACTCCCCACCATTTGCTGCGAGCTCTGCTCCCCCAGCCACTTCCTCAACTTTGCCCGGGTTGACCTTCCAAAACCCAAACAACAACCGTCCCGTTCCCGTATACCTGATTACGTCCGAGATCAGGCCGATGTGGAGCTCCGTGCAGAGCTTCATCAATTCCGGAAGCAGCGCACCATTGAGATCGGCGGCCGCGCCAACTTTCGAAACCACGGCGCAGGTTCTTTCATGTCTACCGAGACACTTGACCGCATTGTCGACTGTGCTCATTTTTTCAAAATCACCTCTACAGCGGACCTGTCACGCGAGACACGATGGAATCCTGCCATCGAGGACGGGGAGCGTGTCCTATCACTGATTACTACTCACAAACCTATTCCTCCCCCTGAGCCCGTCGCTCAAATCACTAGCACACCAGTGCGCGCATTCATTTCTATCACCAACACTCCCGGCACTCCCGGCGCCTCTTCATCGAAGCCTCCCCGTCGATGCGGGAATTGTATGATGCTCGGACATATAGCATCGAATCGAGCCTGTCCCAAATATCAGCTGCGGTCCACTCCACGTGCTAGAGTATCTCCGCACAGGGATGAGAATTCTGTGCCACTGCCGGCTCCGCAATTTGTATTCAATGCGGCCGTAATGCAAGTGCCTGCACGGCAAATGGGGCCTCTTGCCCCATCATCTACACCTTTGATACCACGCCCTCGTCCACGCCCGGTCCCGAACACCGCATCTACTACATTGTCTCCACCTGTTCCTTCGACATCTGCTTCTCCAGCTGTTCCTCAAGCTGTTTCCCCTTTCCAGTTACTTCCACCGTACCTTTTTTATGGTTATCATTGATTCACATTACATTTACATGTCGACTAAATCCTCTGGCTCAATAGATTGCTCCCAATCATTTTCCTCCTCACGCTCCTCATTTTCATCCTCTGTACCCTTTCCTGTAGGGCCCATCTTATGCTGTCCTTGATCAATTATATCTGGAATGATATATGTGCTCTTGCGCCCGGCCTGGTGCTCATTCGGGCAATTGTGGTGCAGGTATAATGCCATTTTTTGGTATGTCTTCTCCATGTCGGGTGGAGCATGTTGGGAGGTAAGTGCTGTAAGGGCGAAGTTGCGCTCGATGTTGTGGCAGCAATCTCGATAGACCTGGATCAAAGTGGATTCTTCTATGACCCGTTTCTTGGTATAATTGGAGCCCCGTCCGCCATAGGTGTTCTGTGAGTATGGGATAACATTTTTCAGACAGAATTTAATTGTTTGACCACACCTTTGTTGGGAGATTGATCATTTGCTCAACAACCCAGTCCACTGCTCGAAATTTTCCAACCTCTCCTTGAGGATTTGTTAGAATATTATATCGAACAGCATGTCTGTCAGATCTGTGTCAGCTGAGTCTCGGAAAATACTCTAGAAATATGTTACCGTAGTGGTGGAGGATATATAAAATGCACATCTGTCATGAACTTCACCATATGTGTCGCATACTTATGCTTCCCCGTCGCTTTGAAGATATATATCCAGGCCGGAAAGCAAGTCTCAATGCGACCAATATCTCCGTAGTTCATGGCATGCGAGATTTCTTCATAAAGCAAGAAGTACTGGTGGATCTGTAAGACATTTTCGTGCTGCTGATCCCGCTCTGCTGCTGGCCGTTCACGAAGCTCAAAAATGTTGAGGTCCTCAGCTCCCGCGACATAATGTGATGCTAGATAATTCGAGATCTCTTCAATGAGTTCGAAGGATGGTTTTGATGCAGCAAATTCCTCGAGTGAAGTCCACTTGGGGTTCCGGCGGAGTACCTCCACTCTCCAAGCGTCGAGGCGAAGGGAAACACCTTCATGTGTTATGACCTCATGCATCCTGCGAAACCCTGGATCGGAGCCAATTTTCCCTGTCTCCTTCGGGCGGTGCAAAGCTACAAACCGCATCACACTGTTTACATCCTCCCGTGCCGCCTTTGGTTTGATGAAGATTCGCCAAATTGCATCAACACAGGCCATCTTCAGATGGAAGAGACCCAAGACGTAGATGACAAACTGATATCGGTGCCATGGTGTGGCTTCGATAGCTCGACGTTGAAGGAGAGACATAATGCGCTCCCCTGTACCAAGATCACCATGGAATAAAATCACATAGGCCACGATAGACTTGAGATTCTTGTTCCAGACAGCACTGTCTTCCTCGTCTGGATCCCCGACCCCTCCCTGCTCCATGAGATTGGGTATGACCTTCAAATTCCCTTCCACGGTGGACTGCTTGATGTCCATGGATCGTGCTGGAGCATGGCGCATCCTTACGACAGGGATCTGTTCAATTACTTCAGGCTTGCTGAGTTGTTCTTTGAACTGGCGGAATATTGTGGGCCAATGAGGACAATATCTTCTCGGAATTTCCAGGCATTGAATCGTTCACGACGGGTGAGATTTGATGGATGGTCTGCCTCTGGATGGAGCTGTTCTAGATCGTGAACGGTGCGCGGTGGAGGTAGTGTGGTAGGATTGATGTTGGGATTCAATGGTGATTTTTGCCAGAGTTCCTCTGAGCATTTCAGGTGCTCGGCTTTGACTCCATGCTCGAGTGCGATGACATCTCCAGAGGTCATATGGGTGAGGGTGTCTGTGTCCTTCTCCACTGTGGGCACAATAACCCCAAAGTCAATGTCAAAATTATCATATGCATAGCTAACAAGGAGAGATTGACCCATCTCCCGAAGCTTTGAATAAGACTCCGCGGAAAGGGACTTGACAGCGCGTTCAATGGACTGCTCTGAAATTGAGATCCCCATGTGCGCGAGGGCTTCTATGACCTTTGAAGGTGTATTTGAGGCATGAAGGAAAATTCCAAATACGCTTTCGACGGCATTGCACTTCTGATTTGTGCTTTGCATCATCATGCTAATGATCATGACACGCTTCTGGAATTGAAAGACATAGAATTAAGTATGTTTCATAGACTTGGCAAAGAAATAATCTACAATTGATATCAAAGCATCCCGCCGCTCTACAGTCTTCTCAGCTCGAGTTCGGGGATCTGTTGATGGCTCCTCGTCGACAGAAATCATTATATCGTCCTCTTCATTAGCCACCAGCTGCTGATCTGTGGACAGCATGAGGCCAACAAGCTCCCACAGCTCTGGAGCAAGCACCCGAATCTCCCGAGCTATATCCTCGATGTGGAAGCTTTCGAGCTGCGCCGCCTTCGCGTGTAGTGCATCAAAATGCCAGCCATTCTTCTTTGAGAAAGTTCTCGGATAGAGGCGGTGTATTTATGTTTTATGATATTATTTGCCCAGGACAGAGTTGACTGAGCACTCTTGGGATGCTTCAGCAGAGCGTTCAAGATGTCGTCAGAATGAGTCAAGAGATCAAGAACCATCGGGTGCTCAGAAAAGGAGGAGTGCCGGAGAATTGAGACCAGAAAGTGAGATGTATTCAAGCACTGTGTCTCTAGTGCCGATATCAGAGCCTCCAATTGTATTTTCGACGCGAGGATGTTGTCCATCGAAGGATCCGCCCAGATCGGAGATGAGCGGAGATGTCGCCAGAAAGGGACGGGGTCCTGTGGCTATGTTGTTGACAAATGTTTTGTGCCAGCCGCCGTGGAGAGGCTCATCCTAACTTCAGTCACATCATGGTCACATCACATCCGGTCCGAATTTTCCTGTGCGGCAATTTTCTCTGTATTAGAATTGAAAAATACGACTGTGTCTTATGAGCCTCGAAACCGCGGTTGGGTAGGAGACTGTCTTTTCAGTATTTCGCTCGGGACGATGGCGCATCAATATATTTTGATCCCATCAGTGGTACAGAACGGTTGGGAGGGTCCTTTGCTTCAGTCCTATACTTTGGTTGAAAAATATTGTCTCAATGCGGAGATATGATGTGAAAACCGATCGGTCAATCATTTTGTCCGCTTATAGTGTAACTTGTTTTAGGAGAAGCGGCCCATTATTGCTGTCCAGAGCCAAGAAAAGATCAGTGGGGCATGTTCCAATTATGACATCTCATCAGACACAAGAAAGAAAGTCCAGAAAGAAGATACCAAGAGCCTGAATTCAGGGCAGAGGACATCGGACCATCCGAAGGATTTACATGTCGATATTGATCGAGCACATACTGACCCGTGTATGTCCCCTACTCGTGCCTTCCGTATCGCGCCGAGCTGATTCCTGATTCGACTTCAAGATCACAGTTGCTTAGGCTCAAATGAGATCGTCTGTAGGACGCCAGCCCACCTCACCAATTTGCATTTGTGTCTTACGCGTCTTTGGCGTCTTGGCAAAGACGCCAAAGACGCCAAAGACATAGGTGTAGTTTTATTGATATCGAGTGGCACTCGATATAGTACCTACCCCGCATCTTTTGCGGAGCTTAGCTCTGAAAAACACAGTACTCAAACAGGGATAATCTTGCAGAAATATATTGTATACTCGTGAGTTGTGTAAATGGAAGCCCCCATGAATTCCAAGACGTTAGAAGATTTCACGGAAATCCACCGTTAGTCCATTTGAGATCATTTACTTCATCACAGCTTGATCATTTTTAGTTATCCAAGAATTAATGGCGACAGAGAAGGAAATATTCAAACTCCGGGCTCAGCCCTTTTGTTTGTTCAAACTCCGGGCTCAGCCCTTTTGTTTGGCCCGAGTTATACCAGTCTGCCTACGGCAACGTGCCCGCCACATTTGTTGCTCATCGTAGGCAGACTGGTTACGAGTCTATGTACGTATGTATACCCGAATAAGGTCGAAAAAAAGTTGTAGAATTGGAACGCAATAATGCCACAAGGAGAAAGAGCGGTCAAAACGCTTTCGAACGCACCCATTCCGAAGAGTTTTCGTCAAGAAATGAGCTGGTATTCAAGTTGATTCGAGTGGTAGATTCGTTTTTTTTCCCATGCGACTCTGCACAATGCACAAAAGCCACATGCGGCTTGTGCGGCTTTTGCACAACCTGTCTAATTTTTGTGTTCTCCACCCAGAGAACTCGTTTCAGGCGCACGAACACATTCCCAGAGCAAAATCCATGCTCATTCCATTTCTGAATGAACAGGAAGCAAAATACTGCACAACTTTGTTCGCCCGTGGTTAATTTTTGTGGTCGCCACCTCGAGGACTCGTTTCAGACACACAGACCCTATAACAAAGAGACGCCCAGTCAGGAAAGGCCAGTATCTTGTCCCAGGCATCGTCAAGGCTCATAAAGATGCACTGTATAGATTTATAGGCCACACTATGAGATGGGGTCTTGGAATGCGGTCTACAAATTCACATCAGCCCGGGAATCACAGTTTTCATACTTTATGTTTACACTTCCTCTTTTTTGCATGCCTTAGAATTTCCTGAGCATTGAAATACGGCATAGAGCGCTCTTCCCAGTCTCGACTCCGACATCATTCAAGGTGTGCGAATATATTCATTAATTATCTATTACATGTTCCGAGAAAAATAGATAATCAGAGTACCGTTCATGAAGTATAAAGTCACCCACGGAAACATCTAAATAATTTGATTTGGGGTAAATCACCAGGAAACCTTACAAAGAGAGCAAAAACTGCAGATCAGCCAGGAAAAGTGTATAAAACTGTAGACCCTACGGCCATTTACGGGTACGGCCCACCCGTACCCGTACCGTAAAATCCACCCTGCAGGCCCCGACGGTACGGTTACGGGTGCCATATATACGGGTCTATACGGCCGTAATTACGGTAACGGCGTCCAGCCCTAACGGTTATCAATTGGCTAATGCCCAGCTAGGCCCATTATAAACTTAACGGCCCAATCCAACGCTCCACATCCGCGGGCAAGCTGCATAATGCCAAAGAATTGACCGCACTGTGGAAAATCAAATAATGAGGCGTGTCACGGATCCGGTGGTCCATCCAACGGGGCCACGATACGCTGGCAGACGCTCCACATCTTGCGACCTTATGTTTCTGCCTCACGTTATCTTCGGAAAAGGCCCCCGCGGTCCTGCTTGTTCTTCTCTCAGCATGTTTGGCATCGCCCTGGCAGCCTTGGGAGGCAATAAATTTAGTTCATTTACACCGCATACATTTTTGTTAACTTCATCTATCTTTCACAGGGTACACGCGGGTGACTGTCCGCGCGATGCGCAGCTCTTTCTCCCCTTCCCCGACAGCCCTCTGGATAACAAAGGGAATACAAGTTTGACCTTATGTCAAACAGGGTGCATTGCCATTGACTCCCATCCCTTGATTCTCGTTGGTACGGTGGTTATTCCGTGGCCAAGATAGGTAAGAGAGTTTTCTCTGAGTGTCTTCCCCACCGAATCCGCATTTAAAACGGCGTTGAAGGACATCAACATCGGGGATATAGCGCTCCATGCAACCGGCGGTGCTGTCTATCTCGGTAGGGCGTGCTAGTTTGCAAAAGATACGAGAGAAACCCGGATCGTGGCAGGTGTTTCATCGAAAACCCAGCCACGCAAAAATCCTGCTATAACTGTATGTAGGACGAAGAAGCAGACTTGCGATTTGGAGGCAAGAAAGACTGCCGCTGCTGGCACAGTTTTGGCGTCGAGGGACATGGGAGGAGAGGGAGAAGCGGTTGAAGAGGATGGAAAGGAAGTTGGAAAAGGTGGAGGAGGCTCGGAATTCCGAGTGGAAAACTAATTACTCGTATATTAACGAGATCCCTCGAATCAGAGTGTACATGTTTGTCTCCTTCTTTATTTGTGCTTTCTTTCCCATTCACATCCTAGCCCATCGCTTGGAACCTTCTATGGGCTGTGCACTATGACACGTTAATCATTTTGAACCGAAGATACCCGCCGGATCGATCGAGCCCCAATCTTTGACGCTTCCGCACTAACCATTTTGAGCATCCTGCACTGTAGTTCTGGAGTCTCAACTTCGCCGATCAACGTTCAGTGTGCTTCGAGCGCTCAACGGCCTCCCAAAAGGAAGAGCTGTCTAATCTCACCACGCCCTTTGCCTTCCTTCCCCCGTGCTGATATGGGTGAGACAAAGGAGCGCAGAGTTCAAAATTCATCAAGACTTTCCATGTTCGACTCCGCGGGGTTTATCCGTCGATCAGCGCGGCATCTGCCAACCCTGATATACTGAGGCCGAATTCGCACGTCTGGGCATAGGTGGAGAACGCGAATTCTCACACATCCGCCCAGAAGCTCGCGTACAAAAACACTCGGCGAAATACGAATATTCTGCAAGGTTTTTGACCTAGTTGACGCGTTAGTTCCCGTTCCGATAGGATGGGACCAAATCTTTATATATCTTCTGGATTTTCCGGTGCCTCATAATGTATTTCGGCTGGAGCCATTTTGAACCATGTGCCTCACAATGGCATTTTGAACCCTGTGCCTCACAATGGACACAATCAATTTTGAACCCTGTGCCTTGCAGTTGAACCCATAATGTATTCCGGCCGCGCTCCGCAGGTATAAGGGAGCCATTTTTCACCATGTGCCTTACAATGGAACCCACCACCCAGTGCATTATAATGTATTTCAGCTGGGTTCAGCCAGGATAAGGTTTTGAACCCCGTGCCTCACAATGAAGCCCAACACCCAGCCATGTGATTGATATCATTCAAACGTTGGAATATAGATGGGTCTTTCATTCTTCAAATGAGCTGTGAGCCACAAACAGAACTTACAAATTATGACTTCCAAGAAACCCATTTGCACCCACAGAATCATTTGCCAGGTTTCGGCACACCAAAGGGCCATTCCAGCCCTCTTTCATCCATTCTCTGGCAGCTGAAGGGTTTCTTTCGCCTTCAGTCATGTCGGAAAAACCTTTTTAAACTATAAGATATTATCCTGGTCTTATCAGTTGAGAGTGGGTTATAAGGGGGTTATAAGGGTGTTATAAGGCGAAATAAGGGACTTTCAAGTGATAAGGTCATTATCAAGTTGACCCGCCATTTATAAGGTGGTTATAAGGTGGTTATAAGGCCTTAAAGGGCCTTATAAGGCCCTATTGACATACAAGCAGCGCGTCTGAGAGCGCAAGCTGAACTAATCAAGCATGCAACTCCGAGAGCGGCCGCAATACGATAAATATGCGAGGTGGTCAATCCATGCTCAGTACTCGGCTGGCTGGACAGGGTGAAGGCGCGGAGCTGGGGACGGGAATCGTTGGCGAAGCGGTGCGCAGCGATGGGGACGACGAAGAAACATAATAAAGCGATGATGTGGACGACGAGGGACGAGGCGAGAGCGAGGACGAGCATCGAAATAAACGAGGAAGGACTAGCGAGGCGGCATGCGAGATCGGGGGCAAAAGCGATGTATAAAATCTAAAGTAAGGAGAATACATGTGGTAGAATATATATATATTGAAGGTGAGACAATATCCGGGAAAGGGGAAGCCTCAAGGCTGTACTGCGTGCAAAGGGACAGAGTCCGGGACAATCGGAATAAAGGTGCAAATGAAAGCAACAAGGGAAAGGGATGTCGAAAGGCAAGGGAAAGGCACCAGTGAATGAGGAAAACAACAGGGATATAGCATGGTGAGCACGAGGTGGCAATAGATAGGAACTTGGTGCGTATGGTCTTGTTTGGATCGGAAGAGATCGGGCCGATTCGCGCTTGGCGCGCTGCTATGCACGACACTATAAGGAAAGGTCGAGCAAAGTGAAATAAGGCAATTTCCGACAGGGCCCATACAACCTCTTTAAAGTAGCCCGTTTATTTCGTGCTGAATGGGATAGATGGCGGCGAGTGGGTAGATTTTTGCATGCTGTGGGCAGGGAAGACATGGGTAGCCGAAATACATTATAATGCACTGGATGGTGGGTTCTATTGTGAGGCACGAGGTTCAAATGGCTCCCTTATCCTGAGTACACCCAATCACGGTTCCAAAATCGAGCGATGACTAAGCATGATCGGGACCTTTTGACGGCCTTTTGATGGCAAATGCCGTTGAGAGCCATTCTCATCCTATTGACTGGACCTACTCTACATGCCATGTGCCATGGAAGTCATTTGTATGCCTTGAAATTAAGTGCTAGGGGCCAAGTCAAAAAAATCCTCGGTTCACGACTTACATCGTGAACCAACTCAGCGTATCAAATTTCTGTCTCTTACTGACTACTTCAACTCTACTAACTATCAAGTCTAAATAAATCTGGAGCGAACACAGGCAGGCTTGCCAATAGAATGAGAATAAACATTATTTGAACCCATGTTTGGGCTATTCATTTGGGGACTGGCAACTGGCTTGAGCAAATGTCTGTTTGTTCCTGTTTATTTCATTCTTCGGCCACGCCTGCAGCCTTCCACAGTCATTCTAAAAATCTAAACTAACCTGGAGATGAAATGTGAGATGAATCTCCAGGGAATGTCCCCAGCAGAATATTTAAATTCTTCTCAGAAAAAGTTTTGGAAATGGCTGGGAGACACAGAAAAAATTAGTGAGGGACGAACAAGGAACAAAATCAAAATTATGACCGAGACATTTCCTGCAAAATTCAAAACCAGACCAATCTCTCACTCAAAGTATGATCAGAATGTTGGCGGTTGAGAGTGGGATATTTGAGCAACGGACCAAAATCTATTGAAGTTGAAGTAGCCTGAGATCAATTGCCCTCTCGACCCGATTTGGGATTGGGTAGTCAATTTATTCCTTGAAATAACTTACCGCTATGGTGCAGGTCACCTAGCTGCCGCTACCAAAAATTAGTAGCCAAATTGGCCGGAGAAATTTTTGGCCCAGGACACAGCCACAATAGGCACTATTTTTTCAATATTTCCACCGCTAGTGGCCAAATTCATGTGCAAGTCTTCAGTTTTGACTTGAATGGAAATCACCCTTTAGGATCTTCTATCTTCAAAAGAAACACTTTCTAAAGAGGGATAAGAAATCTGGCCAAAACTTGGCCCGGAAAACCTCAAGCACGGGGTAGCGGCAGCTAGGTGACCCGCACCATAGTATCATCGAGTCAACCGCGAGTACGGTCGAGAAACACTGTTCGGCGGACGTCCAAAATTGACTTGGCAAGTTGGCGGCACGGTATGACGCCAAATATCAGCATGGAGTTCGGGCAACCCCGCCATTCCAAGGGTTAACCAAATCGGTCGCACGACCGATTAAATCCGACCATCTTTGGGACGGAAACCCTGGCTAATTTGGGGGGCATTTCCGGGCAAATTGAAGCCCTTGAAATGACCGATTTTTCCTCCAGCGGCCAATCAGTGCTTTACATTTTGAAACGCGTGACATCCCCAATTCTCTGCATTTCCGAACACTTTCAATTCCAGCGCAGTGTTCGGCGGCCTATTCCGAGAGCATCTGCGACCCCCTCCCAAGTATTTCCCATGTCGGATAAATCGAGGACATAACATGGCCGGAAGCGTGGTCATTCCAATGTTACGTGGTGGCGGAGGGGCTTGTTGGAATCGTTCGAGGGCGAGACCAACATTGATGACCAGTTCAAAGAGAGGATTCATCTCTGCTGGAACCAGCCACTCATAGTCCAGGTTGGCAATAATATAATGCACTGCATGTAGCTGGCGAAGAGCACAATCCACTGAGAAGTCTTCGACATTAGGCATGGAGTAATCCGATACTTTTTCCTACTCAGTGTATCTTATTTGAGCCGAGAAAACGCGATTTCGGGTCTCGCGAAATATTGGGTTATTATCAGACTAGAGCGCTCGACATAAACTCTTCCAGGGTTACAAGCCGAAAAATGAAGTCTCTTCCCTCCTCTTCCCATCCGCGTTCCACGCCATCGAGATGATTTTCACTCCAGGATTACCCCAAACATGCGACTTGGGGACATTGCTGTCTCGTGTCCACACATGGCGGTCGCGCAACCACTGGTTCTCGCAGTCGCTGAAGGCAACCTCGTCGAGCGCAGGGAGAAGCGCCTCCAGCATAAGAACCGCTCGATGCTGCTCCGGGGATGTGAATACGGTTTTGACCAAGCACGCGGGTCGCTGGGTGAAGCGCAGAACTTGGAGGTGTGGCGGAAGAAGGATCCGCCTGGTGTGGATGAGGTCCATCGTGATCTAGGTACACAGGACCTTAGTTGGCGGTGCCCCGGGTCAGGTTCGCAGATGCCACATACCGTCACGGGCGACGCTGTGCCCTCCTGTTGAAGTACCTCGCCATCGGGTGCGTGAACCGCATTGGAAGGTCCTGTGTATGGGTGGTAAGCCTGATTGGCAACGAGGTGAACAAAAACGTTATACCATACATATACCCCGGCTGTTCTGCGGAAGGCGCGGGGACGACCGGCGCCGCCGAATATTCCGCATCACTGCCCGCAGAGCTGCTGTCGTCCTCATCATCCGTCGTATCGCCATCATCCGGCACCTCGATTGGCCAGTATGTCTCATCGGTAAGCCTTATGGACAGAATTCGCAGCTCGGGGAAGAGTTCCCTGACCAGGGCGAATATTTCCCGCCCGGGTGCCGGCGGGAATGATGCTCCGATCGACAGCCCGCGTATGGGAATGGAGCCATGCGAGATGGCGACAAGTGTTGAACCGATCTGCTCCACCGTCATCGCCGAAATAGGTCGGGACAACTCCACGTCATTGACGGGACGATCCCGTAGGGAAACCCCCGCCAAGATGAATGGACCCCGAAAAGAGTTGAGTACGGGAAGGATAGTCGAGGGGAGGTGATCTGGTGGTGTTAAACCACCTGGGGCGTCTCCGATACGTTGAATGGACTCGTCATACCAAATGTGGATGCATTCGAGTTGTGGGCAGAATTCCAAGCAGGCGAAAAAGAGGTCGGATATCCGGGCCGTCAAGGCGACGGATAAATAAACAAGCTTGGGAAGAGGATAACCGACCAGGGTCGTAAGTAGATATTTTCCGTCAATTAAGGCGCCGATGATGAGCCGCCCCAAGCTGTGCGGGGCAACAATGCGAATTGCACCAACCCCATCCGCTGGCGGCACGTCGCTCCAGCCGGTGATGCTGAATGTCTTTAACGGCAGCAGATTGCCCGTACGACATATGATATTGCATCTCAACAGCGATAGATCCTCCAGCGACCCCAAAGATTCCAATGTTGTACGAAATCCGGCATCGATAGTGAAATCGTCGAGACGGAGCACAGTGACCCGCTGATAAGCCCCGAGCGTGGCGCTGAATATCTTGAGAACGGTCTGCCAGGCGTCCACCAGAACATGGATATCAGCGATCGAATGGAATCTCTGTTGGAGGTCGATGCTGCGACCACCTATACACTGCCACTCGCGAACAGATGCAGCGTGGGTGCTGGCCGCAAGGTCTTTGAGATTCTCAGCTGTCTGGTGTACCTTGTCGGTCAATTTTATCCAGTTACGACGCCGGACATCGGGGTGTGGTGCTTTGACGCATTGACTGTGAAACAGAAGGGGCTGGCATAGGGTACGGAAATAGCGACACACGAGAGAGAGTCGGCGAAGCTCTGCAGCGTCGCAGAAGTTCCAACAGTGGATCCAAGTCTCGATGGCGAGCGTATTCATATAGTCGACGTCGAGGTGGCTGACAGCTGAATGCAATATTCTAGAGCGTTTCAATTCGCACAGATGTGGAGCCGGAGAATCCCGGTTGTATTGAGCGCGTCAGTACGACGTCATAGAGCCTAACGGCGCATCACCCCGCAAGCTGCCGTTCGCTGCCGCCCGCAATAACCGACTTTCACACGCTGCCACAGCTCCACACTGACGCAAAACGCGCTCTAGAATATTGCATTCGGCTGGAAACGGTGACGTGGCACATGGTTGGTGATATCATCACTTTCCCACAGCCACATCTATCTATCCATCTAGATACAGTAGAGTAGCTCACATGGAATAATGTCGTATGGAATAAATGTCGTCTGGAATCGCTTTTGGGCCTATCCCAAGTTGGGATAGGGGAATATTCCACAAACCGCCATCTGGAATATGGAATACCCGACTAGGCCCATTATTCCATTGAACGGGCTGCCCAAAGTATGTAGTAATATTCCATTTTTGTCGTTATGTCCGAGTGGCATTTCATTGTTCACAACACATGTTTCCAAGCTGAACCTCCCCCCATGGCTATTACCGAGACTCAAAAAAGCCGTACTATCCGTGCCCGAGACAAGAATCCTCCCGCGCCAACAAAGCCCCGTGCCAAACCAGGTCCGAAACCGAAGGATAGACCGCGCACTGGCGCTCATTTTGAGAGAGATGAACGACGACAGGACCTCACATACCATGACTGGACCGAGGTCTTCGATTACATGGACGATCACGAAGACGACTCCCAGAAGAAAGTGGTTGCATACTTTGCGACCCGTCCGGACACAAAGGGTGGCAAACTTTTCTTTACGCAATCTGCCCTGTCGAAAAGCTGCAGAAAAAGGCTGAGATTCGCAGCCTAGTAGCAGAAGACCCGAATGGAGGGTCGATGAAGCGCGCTCGGGTTGTCACCTGCCCAGAAGTCGACGCGGCATTGGCCCTCTGGGCCCGTGACATGGAGCAGAAGAGGCGTACTGTTACGGGGCCAATGCTGATTGAGAAGCGGAAGCGATTCGAAGTGGCATTAAATATTCCAGAGGAGCGACGTTTAACAGGGAACTGGGTGGCTCGATTCATTCAAAAAAGCGTCAGTGTCTTTCACTGGTTAAAAGCTGATGCTCACGGTGGAGTTGGTTTCAGGAATAATATTCGGGAGCGCAGGCGACACGGCGAAGCTGGCTCGGTCAATCTGGAAGCTGTCGCAGCTGAGAGGGACCGTATGAAGAAGATCATGGTTCGCTACGCACCTGAAGATCGCTGGAATGCCGATGAGACCAGCTTCTTCCCTTCTGCCCCTTCCAAATCGCACGCTGTGTGCTGCACCTGTTGCTGGCGAGAAGCAAGACAAATTCCGTCTCTCTGTCCTGGTGGCCTGCAATTCGACAGGCACGGAAAAGGAGGAGCTCGCCTTTATCGGGCGCTTTGCAAACCCTCGGCCGTTCAAGGGGAAAAACCCTGCTCGCATGCGGCCCGCGTTGTATTATCGTGCCAACAAGAAAGCCTGGATGACAGGTGTCTTGTGGGAAGAGTGCGTACCCTCAATACAATTTATACGAAATGCTAAATGACCTACAGGTGGCTCCGGAAGCTTGATCGCAAGATGCGACGCGAGAAGCGCTTCATTGTTCTTGCCATCGACAATTTCTCTGGACATAAGATAGCCTATAAGCCCACAAATATTCGCGTGGAGTTCTTCGAACCGAATCTCACCTCTTTTGTCCAACCATGCGATGCCGGGATCATCCGCTGCCTGAAGGCCCATTATCGCAAGTCTCTTGCGTTGCGTGCGCCTTGATTTGTACGAGCTCGATCATCCAGACCCGTTCAAAATCGACATTCTCAGTGCAATGCGGCTCTTGGCAAGCGCATGGGACGAGGTGGTGCAGTCAACAATTGCGAACTGCTGGAACCACACACAAATCTGCCCGACAGCCGCCGACGAGCTGGAG
Organism: Mycena olivaceomarginata; assembly: GCA_029378375.1. Lineage (NCBI taxonomy): Eukaryota > Fungi > Basidiomycota > Agaricomycetes > Agaricales > Mycenaceae > Mycena > Mycena olivaceomarginata. The sequence goes on along the minus strand of JARKIC010000096.1, from coordinate 161,277 downwards.
GATGCCAAAAATCTTCGCACTGGGTGGAGGGCTGTTCTCGCGTTCGCAAAGAAGCATGACATCGAGCCGTCACAGGTCCGAGAGCGTCTCGGGAACATCTTCGGGTCCGATCATCTCCCCAGCGAGTTGGAGTCTGCGCTAGAGGCTGTTTTAGATGCAGAGGAAGACCTCGTACAAGCCGAACAGGCAGTTCGGGCGTTGATGCCCGACTTTCCGGACTCAGAAGACGAAAGCATGGACATTGTTGACGACTCGCCACCCCAGCTCACTACCGAAGCCACAAATCTCCGTGCTGGATGGGACGTTATCCTCGAATTCGCGACAACAAAAATGCCTTTTCCTCAAGCCGAAAAGCGTCTTAAAGACATTTTCGGCATTGAGTTCGTCGCGAGCGATTGGAAGTCTGCCCTCGACGCCGTTATGGACGCGGAAGAAGATGCGGCAGTCGCTGAACTGGCTGTTCGCGCCCTCATGCCGGATTTCACGAAAGACTCTGCAAGTCCTCCAACTTTGCCCAACCCAATCGCGAACGACCGCCGACTGAAAGAGGCGGAGAGCGCATTTGCCGATGTGCTCCAGACGCTACGCAGAGACCGCTGTCTCCGCGGAGAGGAGGCCACCATCGATGAACTCCTTGATCCGCAGATTGAGCAGGAGGACTTCGATTCGGAGTTTTTGCGTTTTCGCGGAAGGGGAGGAGGGGATCCGAGAGATCCTGGAGTATCTCAAGCTCCGTGACGAGGACGAGCAGGACAAAGAAGATCTACAGGAGCCGGAATTCCAGTTCAGTAAGCAGGAGGCCTTGAATGCAGTGGCTTTCCTTCAAAATATCGCACACCATCGGCCGGATTTGGATGTGGCACTACCGCTGGTTGGACAACTTGGCAAATTTCGCTCTGCGCTGGCCCAGGAAATGGAGGAAGGAAAGGTTCAGACCACTATCACATCTTTCTTCAAGTAGACACTGAATTGCTTCAATCAAATGATTTTTTATTCAATTTATGTGCTGTGGAATAACCGTCATATGGAATCGCCTATGGACCCTTCCCGACGGTATTCCATACGAGCTACTCTACTGTATATACAAGACATGCCTTCGCTTCGCTCCGGCCGGTGTTGCAGGGGATTTTTTGAGTGGCACGAAGTGAAATTCCATGATGAAATGACTATACAACTGGAATTATCGCTATGAAGTGACATCACCATGCATTGGCCTGCCACGTTCTAACAACAAATCCGGACGCTTCTCCCGTTCGTATTGTGAATATCTAGTCGCCCTCATTCTTAATACCCTCAATAGGCCCCCTTTCCAATGATTCTTCAGCCATAGTTAAATTCTTGAGAATGAAATACAGAATGTACCTCGAGCTCACCCGTTTCGGCGACAGTCGGAGACTTGGTCATGGTGATGTGCGGGTTGTTAGTCAGTAATTGTACAAAGAAAGGTAACAATCCTCGAGCTTCGGCCCGACGGCGCAACTAGTGTTGCCGCGACTTGGGCTTGAACGACTTCAAGTCGACTTAATGGGGGCGACTTGAGCCGAGTCAAGTCAAGTCGGACCCAAGACTTGACGCGACTTCGAAGTCGATGGAAGTCGACTTCAAGTCACTCAAGTCGACTTGAGTCGGGTCTTAAAACTGGAAATCTTCCAAAACACTGGGTGAGGGTAATAACATCAATAGCGGCAAAGCCCACTAAATGGGTTGCAAATTAATATTTCATGCAATTTTCTGAGTTTGAGTTATACACAAATTTTCCAATCATTAAGGGGAGTTTAATCTACAATCCGAGCCACTATGTACACCACCTTGCCACCACCAGAATTTGGGAGACAAAGGTCTCGCCATGGGTGGACCTGAAGAGGAAAGATATGACAAGCGAGCACATGTTCTTCAGCGCTTTGAGGCGCTTTGGTGAAGCTTACCTGGGGGTACATTGTGTCACTGTTAGTGCGTCACACACAGGGCTCCCGCTTTTGATACGCATTGCCGTTTTTCGCCCCGAGGGTGGAATAACACGGCATCATGATTTGGTTACCGTTCCGGAATGGTCCGCGGGGTTCCGCTGGAGTACGGCACGGTGCACAGCTGTATGACTCAGAGTGACAGAAGTGAGATCACGCCCACGTGATGAACAACCAGTTCGTGACCTCGCTCACTTCTCCATCGCACTCCATCACAGTCAGAACATAACAGTGACCTATTTCACTTTCACATATTCTATATGCCTGAGAAAACTGTTTTTTAAAACTCTTTGAGCGTGAGGTTGGCTGGGAGGAGCGCAGGATTCCGTCAACAGTGGATAGAATAGATGATACTTCCTTCATAGGTGCCGATTTTTCTGTTGTTCTTGGTTTTTGCTAATCCTTTGGCGTCCTAGGGGAGTTTGTTGCCCATCCTGTGTGCTGTGCTCGGGCAGATGGGACCCGGCAGACGTTTACTGTCCATGTGTCTTCACCAGATGACAGCAAATTTGTGCCACTTCCTCGTCTGCCTCTGCCCATTGAGCCTGTCTCTGCGCCAAAGACAGGAAAAAAAGCCGCAGCCCAAGAAGTCTGCATTTTATTGTGCCCCATGTCACAGCTCGGGTGAAAGTAATTCGCACAAGGCATGCCTTTTTGATCTGTTTTCGGTAATTGTACCTCATCCCAATGGCCAGGAAAACGAGCAGTGCCAGCCCTCAGCTATTACAAAATACCAGTCGACTGATATCGATGCTGATGCCAAGAGACCACGCGATAAAGAGGTACGCCTCACTGTTTGCATTGAGACTTTTACACCTGACCCCACCTTTCTTTGTGGCGTTTCAGGGCGAAACAGACCCCCTCAACATTCCTACTGCTGAGTTCGTTAATACCCTGAAGATTGCGGGCAGAATATCAGCGAAGGCACGTGGAAAAGAACTGGTCATTGCGATCTGCAATAAGCACACTGGGATGAATGTGAGTGCTATCGGTTTCAACTCCTACGATTCTGCTCTGAGAGGGCGCCCTGTCCAGTTTGTTATGCGTGTTACCTTTGGACTCGAAGGTCACTGCTTTTGGATCCCGACCCAAATGTATCGTTGGATCGTCTCACAAGAACCGGTTCCACGGGGCGAGACGAGCTACGCTTATCCGATCAAGGACGAGGACGTAGACGGGCCTGCAACAGGGTGCAAAGTTTCAATTCAAGCTGCTTTCATCCGCCCAGAATACACCCTGATCTTCGTTGACCACAACAGCCTGATCCAGTTCCATGTCATGCAAATGCCCGAACGTTTCACTGCTGATGATCTACGGCCGGGATCTGAGGTGTGTGTTGAAACACCTTTATATATCTATCCTTATTCCTGGACCGCTCCTGCAGTTCTGGCCAGCTCTGTGGAGCCAAAGCCACGGTCCTGTTTACAGTCAAGAGCCTGAGGCTACCATCCAGGCTTTAGAAGATTGGCGCACCAGTATTCTCAATCGCCCGAAGGATCTTTCCCCCATTGCAGCGTGCATGAGGGCCAACCAGATGGCTTTCAATGGCAGCGGCGCACAGGAGACTTCTGACCAGCTCTTCCTTGCTTTGATTCACCCCCAGATGCCCGCATATTATGTCTGCGCAGACGACACCCTCTGGGATCGCTTCTTAAAGACGGTTATCGACTATGACGAGGATCGGACGAACCTTGCGGCGCCGAGTGCCCGGCTTCCCGCCGTTTCGGGCCCTCGTCCTTTCTACATGAACCTGGATGGGCACACCAAATACCTCCATCATGTTCTCACTTATCGGCGCTTCAACGTCTTCGTTTACCAGGATCTTTTGCAAGCCGCACATGAGCTAGGACTTTTTTTGCCAAATGCGATAATCCAGCCTAATGGATGCGCCGAGCGTGAGTTGACCCCATTCTGGTGGCGGTGTCTTATTTTGCTGCAGTTCCCGATGGAGCATCACCAAAATCATCGGTAAAAGCCACACTTCGTGCTGACCGTGACCAGAAATTTATTAAGGCTCCAAACTTCCTCATCACCATCGGGAAAATCAGGTGTGACACCCCGTTCACAGCACAGCCTGGCCCAATGTGGAAACAAGGAGTGCGCTGTCTACTATCTGTGGTTGGCTTGAACGCAATTCCTGATACCATTTTTGGTAGAGCTGTGAGCGAGTCATCGTCGATGTCAAAGACGAGGTCAACAACACCACTCTTGGGCTCTACAGCTTCCGGGTGTTCGTTGATTGTGTCTGGTCGGCACAGAAGATTGCATTGGAGCCTGGTCCCTTACTTGTAGGGCGGCGAAAAGTGCTGACCTCCAATCAGTCCGTTCGCAAACGACCCCGCGCAGACAAGATCGCCAAAACCTCAGCCCCAAAGAGACGTAAGGTGGAGGTGGTGGAGGACATCGAAAATGTTAATCCAGTGGCAGGGATTATGACACGGAGTCAAAAGAAGCAAGCTTCTGTTTCTGCTGGACTTCAAATGTAATGTATGGCCTGTAAATATTCTATTCGAGTATGAGTGCCCACTTGGACTACCCAAAATTGAAGCAAGCGACTAGCCTACAGGGCAAGGAAGCCATGGAAATTACTTACAGCAAAATTCACTGGCAGTGCTAAGCTGGTATCAGCTGTTTTGGTCATGATGCAAACCCAAACAAATACTAGTACAATCGTAAAGCCAGTGCTTTTGAGCCACCAGCAACCTGAACTACCCAAAGGTGAAGCAAGCAACTAGCCTACATGGTAAGGAAGCCACGGAAATTACTTAGAGCAAAATTTACTGGAAGTTTCAAGCTGGGTATCGGCCATTTTGGTCATGAGCCAAACCTAAATAAACACAATTGTAAAGCCAGTGCTTTTCAGCCACCGGCCACCTGAAGTACCCAAAAGCGAAGCAGGCAACTAGTCTACAGGGTAAGGAAGCCATGGAAATTACTTGCAGCAAAAATAGCTGTCGGTTTTGAGCTGGGTATCAACCGTTTTGGTCATGAGGCAAACATCAACAAACACAATCGTGAAGCCAGTGCTTTTCAGCCACTGGCCACCGAACTACCCAAAAATAAAGTAGGTGACTAGACTACATGGTGAGAAAGCCAGGGAAATTACTTACAGCAAAAATAGCTGTCAGTTTCAAGCTGGGTATCAACCGTTTTGGTCATGAGGCAAACATACATCAACAAACACAATCGTAAAGCCAGTGCTTTTCAGCCACTGGCCACCGAACTACCCAAAAATAAAGTAGGTGACTAGACTACATGGTGAGAAAGCCAGGGAAATTACTTACAGCAAAAATAGCTGTCAGTTTCAAGCTGGGTATCAACCGTTTTGGTCATGAGGCAAACATACATCAACAAACACAATCGTAAAGCCAGTGCTTTTCAGCCACTGGCCACCTGAACTACCCAAAAATAAAGTAGGTGACTAGACTAAAGGGCCTGATCGTGTGCACTAGATTCGTGTTAGAATTGCGTTAGATTCTAAGAATAGAATCGGCCAAGTAAGATCCGAGCGGAGGCCCCCGATCACCCGTGCTGGGCTATATAAGTATGGAATAATAGAGTGTACCGGCGCGGCATTTCATGCGGGATCGCGGCGCGAATGTCGCCCGAGTACCATCGCAGCATTGATCGATGATGGGGTTTGCGATCCGACTTGCGGCATTGGCATCCTCCGGCAGTCATCCCGCTGCCGGGCCTGATCCGATAGAATGTAGCCCATTCTATAATTGCTAGTGGGATGCGGGCTGAGGCAAGCTCTGCTTGAATACCTCCTCGTAATTAGCAGAATGAGTGAATGAATGATCAAGACACAACCAATTTCCGTGCCCGCGGCGGAAGAGCTCACTGCAACGGCACCCGGTTGACGGTGTGGACTAGGTCCCGCCCCCATTTCATCATCATCTGAGTGGAATATGTGTGGCCCGTCCCGCCGCAAGCACCAAAATTGGTTGTATCTTGATCATTCATTCACTCATTCTGCTAGTTACGAGGAGGTATTCTAGCGGGCCTGGAGGGTTTGCATCGGCCCCCCATCCCACTGGAATTGCATTAGAATCCAATTATAGAATGGGCCATTCTATCGGATCAGCCCCAGCAGCCGGATGATTGCCGGAGGATGCCGATGCCGCAAATCGGATCGCAATCCCCATCATTGATCAATGCTGCAATGGTACTCGGGCGACATTCGCGCCGCGATCCCGCATGAAATGCCGCGCCGGTACACTCTATTATTCCATACTTATATAGCCCAGCACGGGTGATCGGGGGTCTCCGCTCGGATCTTACTTGGCCGATTCTATTCTTAGAATCTAAGGCAATTCTAACGTGATTCTAGTGCACACGATCAGGCCCAAAGAGTAAGGAAGCCAGAGAAATTCCCTACAGCAAAAATAGCTGTAAGTTTCAAGCTGGGTATTGACCGTTTTGGTCATGAGGCAAACCTAAACAAACACAATCATAAAGCCAGTGCTTTTCAGCCACCAGCCACCTGAACTGTCCAAAAATCAAACAAGTGACTAGTCTACATGTTAGGGCCTGATCGTGTGCACCAGAATCGCGTTAGAATTCCCTTAGATTCTAAGAATAGAATCGGCTGGGTAAGATCCGGGTTGGAGGCCCCCGAACACCCATGCTGGGCTATATAAGATAGAGTGGCACTGCATCACCGGTGCGGCATTTCATGCGGGATCGCGGCGCGAATGTCGCCCGAGTACCATCGCAGCACCGATCAATGATACATATCGTTGATGCCGCAGAACACAATGGGGGGGATTGCGATTCGACTTGCGGCATCGGCATCCTCTGGCAATCATCCGGCTACCGGGCCTGATCCGATAGAATGTAGTCCACTCTATAATTGGATTCTAATGTGATTCTAATGCGATTCTAATGGGATGAGGGCCGAGGCAAACCCAGGCCCATCCCCCCAGCAAGAGCCTTAGGAAATCCAGGTTGGAATGGGGAATTGTTTCCGAAAAGGCCCTCCAATTGTTTATGGGCCGGGGCGTACAAATGGACTCTCTGGACCAAATTGTTTGGACATTGTTTGGACAGCGGCGCTAGAATACCTCAGAGTGAATGAATGATCAAGATACACAAATTTCGGTGGCCGCAGCGGGACGGGCCACACATATCCCACTCGAGTACTCGGATGATGATGAGATGGAGTGGAACCCGGTCCACACCGTGCCGTTGCAGCGCCTTCAGTGAGTTTTCCGCCGCGGGATCATCATCCCAGTGGAATATGTGTGGCCCGTCCCGCCATGGGCACCAGAATTAGCTACAAGTATCTTGATCATTCATTCAGTCATTCTGCTAGTTACGAAGAATTCTAACGAGATGAGGCCCGCTAGAATTGCATTAGAATCCAATTATACAATGGGCTACATATTCTACAGAATCAGCCCCGGCAGGGGGATAATTGCCGGAGGGTGCCGATGCCGCAAGGCGAATCGTAATCCCCATCATCGATCAATGCTGCAATGGTACATCCGCACCGCGATCCCGCACGAAATGCTGTGTCGGTGATGAAGTATTATTCCATAATAGCGTATTTCAGCACGGGTGTTCGGGGGCCTCCAGCCCGGATCTTACCTGGTTCATTCTATTCTTAGAATCTAAGGCAATTCTAACGAGATTCTAGTGCACCCGATCAGGCCCTTGACCGTCCAAGCGCGAGCTATTAATGAAGTCATGGAAACTATTTCCATTGGCAAAAATAGCCGGCAGTTCTCGGCTTCAGAGGCGCTGCAGACATTCGTGCTGATATGTTGATGCTGTGGTTATTTCTCTGCCTTGGATGAGTGTCAATTTTCATGTTCTTTGAGTTCAGTGACTAGAGACCGAACACCAAGCACTTGTGGTTTCTCTGCCTACAGACAATGATTCATTCAAATGCATGGATGAGACATGTGTTGGTGTGATTCAATAGCAAAAGCAAAGAAGCACAACCTAAATGTCGGAAACCTGCTCTGTGAAAACCACATTCGGGGAGCCATCCAGAAGTTGATGTTTGAGAGAATGGGGAGCGGCCACATGTGAACGTGTGTGTGTTCTCCCTAGGAGAACTCTGGTCAGCCCAATCTAATTGCTCTCCTTGAACGGGCGTGTCAAATTATTCATACTCTCAGTATAATTCTCAGCCTCAGAATCCTTCGAGTCCCTCAATCCTGCGAGAGTAACTGCCAAAAATTTCATTTCAAGGTTGCAATATTCAGCGTGTTCCCTGTGCCATATGGAAACTTGTCGGCATGTGGGCGGGGTATAACCTACCACTAATCCGCCCTGTCTTTTGAGTAATTCTGGGTACTATTGAGTAATTCTGGAACATCTACCCTTATAAATTAATAATGGTGCGACTAAACCGACTTGAGTCGACTCGAAGTGACTTCAAGTGACTTCAAGTCAAGTCGAAAGTTGCCGTAAGTCGACTTGGGCAAGTCGACTTGCGACTTAACAAGTCGCGGCAACACTAGGCGCAACCCGCCACTTGCTAGGAACAAGTTCATCTCCAAGACCACTGAGACTTCGGTTGCACGGCGCATCATGTCACTTCAAGGCTTCAAGCGCGTTCCCATTTAGCAAAAATTATTCAAACTGTTCAACTCATTCAAGCTTCCATTGACCTCTGAATCCATACTAAATACTCCTCAAAAGCTTCGGGTTCGAACCGATTCGCACCTGTTCAAACAGGTTCGCAAAAAACCAACAACCCCCGAGCCTCGAACCGCACCTGAGGTTCGGTTTGGGTTCAGTTCAAGTTCGGAAGAGGTTCTGAACCTAACCGCGGCAACACTACTTGAAGCCAGAGGCTTGATGTCTTGGGCTCAAGGCTTGAAGCTTGGGAACTTGATAAGTAGACTTGAGATATTGAAGAGCTTGAGTATTGAAGAACTTGAGAGAAGCCGAGCCAAGAACAGCGGTCGACCACTACACTAAGGATTGATTTGAATGAAGGGTTTGATAGCAGAGATGGTCTTGATTCTTGAATGATTATTATTCAATAATCTTGGGTCCTTGAAGCTAGCTTGAACCGCAGGTGGACAGAGCGGAGCGTCGAGCATGAAGACAGTGCTGGGCAGAAGGAAGCAGTGTTCTCCCCAAGCCTTAGGGCTGCACTCAGAACTGCAGAATAATACATGCACTGGCGGTGGTTTTGTGACAACTGATTCAGTTTCCGAAATCATATCCGACAAAAGGCTTCACACAGGCGTAATTTTATAAGGATAGAGATACTGGCAAAAATGAATTGCAGGCATTGAGGGCTGTTGGCCAAATCACATCAATTATAATTTTGCTATAAATCTTTCATGAGGTTTTCGATGGTTTGGCCCGTACTTTACTTGCATCATTGCCTCGCAAAAAAAAAAAAAAAAAACCCATTTTTTTTTTTCAAAACTCAACCACACAATATATGATGTGCAACACCCAGCTGCCACTACTTCATGCTTGAAATTTTGTGGCCCCAATCTACTATCCCTCCAGCAAAAGTGTTTCTTTGAGTGCGCACAGATCTGTAGAGGGATTTCAATTTAAATCAAGACTGAGTGAGCTGAAAAAATATTTCTGGGATGATTTGGCCACATGCGGGTGAAAAAGTGAAAAAAGCAGACACGCTAAAAATTTTCTCCGGCCCCTAATTTTTGGTCGCAGCTGGTGATGTGCACCATAACCAAATTTAACATTATTTTCATTACGACCATTTTGGTGTATCTAAGTACAAAACGACGACATTGCTTGGCACATTTCCCTCAACCTCATCATTGTCAGTCATCGATACCACTGTACATCTCCTTTGCATAGCAAATTATGTCTCTCCATTGTCCGACTGATTTTATTATCTGTTTTGTTTTGCAAACGGCTGTAAATCCGGGTTTTTTTTACATTTTTGAATTTCTGTGATCAATCAAGGGGGAGGGGAGGGGGACCGCTCCGCGGTCCCCCGAGCACTTGTATTTATAAAATGATCGGAGTGTCATTACTTTTGCAAACAGCTGTAAACTACTAGTTACCTCTTTTACTTAATTGTATCTCCTCTTCCATGCTCGATATGGGCTCCATGCAAGTTTCAGTCAAGTTTCGGCCAAGTTATGGCGGGTTACGGCTGTAGCCGAGCGGAATTACTCGATTGGGACGGCCACGTGATTGGTAGGTACGCCGAGACCATGTTTTTGAAAAAATACGGCCCAAGTGGATTTTCTCACGGATTCAAAACCCCTTGCTCAGAGTCTTTCCAACTGTCAAAATCATATTTTCTTGGTCATGGAAGACCCGATTTTTTTTTCGACCTCTCAAACATCAAAGTTGAGCAAATCCTAGGATATCCTATACTTGAAAACACGAAGTCACGGGAAATTGACAGAAAATCACGGGGTACCACGTGGTATCACGTGAAGTCACATGAATTTCACGTGCTCTCGGAACCCCGAGGCGCCGCGCGCTGCGAGCGTTGGCGAGCGGCAGTGCGGCGCCGGAGGGGTGTCTGTATGGAACTGGGACCAAGCCATTTCTGACCGCCCGTGGCGAAGACACGGGCATGAATTTCCCGTGCTCTCGGTGATTCCGTGCCGAAGGCACGGGTACTAATCTTGTTGTGTTTGTGCTCCGAGATTTTCGCCGCGTGACGCGTGATGTGACGCATCACGTGCACGCTCGTAGGGAGTGCATGACGCCTACTGTACCATTTCATTCAATTCGCGCGGCCTGTGACGCGTGACAGCTTGCAACGAATTTCGTTTTTCGCGAATCGGCCTGGGTGGCCGTGACACTAAAAAAAAATTCGCGTTTTCTGCCAGGAACACCTAAATTTACTAGCCAATTCAGCTCTCACTCACTGCGTTCCCACCCCATGTAGACAGAGGGTCTGTCTACCCCTGTAGACAAAGGGTAGACGGACCACTGTGTCTACGTGTGTCTACACCATTAGTCTACCTATATCTACATTGGTTACTCACCTAGACCGACGTAGACGCACATAGGCAGACATATATATATGTAAGGTATAACAGAAAGATGGCTGCATCATGAAGTTGAGCGAAGTAGACGCAGGTAGACCCACGTAGCCGACGGGTAGATGCAGTGCATCTACCCGACGTAGCCGAACGTAGCCGAACATCAATCAACGGCGCCGAAGGGCCGTGATCTACATGGCGTAGACGTAGGTAGCCGAAGATCGCCGCATGTCGGCACATGTCAATCAACGTAGACGTGGGTGCGTCTACATAGGGTGGGAACGCAGTGACTACTCCAATAAATGTGGTCGTGCACCCAGCATCTACGGGCCGCCAAAACAAGCCGGATCAAAAATGGTGCAACATCAGTTGTACATCAATTGTTCCTTTTTGCGAGGTTTGAAGGAGCTTGAGGGAGTGGTGGAAGGCCAATTTGCTCTCAATCACATCGAATAGGGCAGTTATGTGAGTGCCGCGACAAATTGAAAACCGAGACACAGCTGGAGAAAAAAATTGCATTTTTCAGGTTTTTTTTTGGCGATTTTGTGACTTTTTTGTCAAGTTCGTGGCTGGGCTCGGTGACCCGTGACATACGCGAAATTTTTCGCGGATTTGGGGGCCTGTGACACGTGACACGCGAATTGAATGAAATGGTACAGTATCTTAAGTACGGTGGGACTCACGGATGCGGAGTCTTCATTCAATGCCTCCGTCTTTGTGAAATCTCATCAGATTACGATGGGAGGTGGTACGGAAAACACTTACACGGGATGGTCACAAATTATTCCCAGTGCAATGCTGGTCGCTCAGAGACGGACGATACAATACTGCGATCCCGTGCCTTGAAACGCGGAGATTAGATGAAAGATTCGTGTTCCGAAGACCGGTGGAGGATTCATGGGATGCGTGATTGTGATTCAGAGTCTCGAAGACGTGGGACGCCGATGACACAATATTAAATGGGAGATACTGGTCAATGACGCCATGTGGCAGTGCCGACGCTCGTCATCCAAATTCAAAGCCAGATCGACTGGTCTGTCTACCGACATTTATTCCCGTAGACAGATCGGTTACCGGTCTATTCCCCGCCTGCTCCCGACCTTCATGGCGGCTTGCGTGGCAGGGCGCCTGGTCCAAGTAGCTACTAGTGTTTTACTGGCTGTTATTGTTCAGATTTTTGGGGCTTGAGTGTTCACCTGCAATGGCCCGAACCCATATATTAAAACCGCTACTCAAGACTTTGCAGGACTTCACCGACACCGATCACGACTTGAAAAATGCATTGCAAAATGGGAACAAAAAATAAAATCCCGAAAATTCTAATGCGTGTAAGTGAATGCATACGCTCGCAAAGCATTACAACCCGTGAATAACTTCGTACTAGGGGTGCTCAATTCTTAACTCGCCCGTCCCGTCTCATCAAATAATCAATTAATATTGCTCGGAACAAACAAACTTCAAACTCCGCCACGTTGCAAGGCAACCTCTTGCTGTTTCCTACCTCTAACATGCTGCTCGAGCCGTGAAAATGATCAATAAATTCCCATATAAGTTCCTGGGCCAAAGATCTGCCCAGAGAAAATTACATGACATTTGTTAACAAGCCGAAAACGTCGGGAAGACAAACGGAGTGCAACTCGATGAGATATTTTTTCTTTGCCCACAATGGATCCCATACCGTCTATAACACATTTTAGTTCTGCGGCACTACTCAAATTCGGTGAATGTGGGGCAGAGGGCCGGTCAGTGGGCCGCCGGAAATGCTCAGGCTTAGCGGAGTTTGAAATTTGTTTGTTCCGAGCAATATTAATTGATTATTCGACGAGACGGGACGGGCGAGTTAAGAATTGAGCACCCCTACTCCACAGTGCCGCCGATTAATCCAAAGTCAAGTTGATCGTGCCGAGGGAATTTAATTTTCTTGGAAGGGACGTCAGGCTTGGCGCCATGGGGGCGGTTGCGCTTGATGCCTCGAAGGGGTGCCGGTGCAAAAAATTCGGCGCTTTACTCAATTGACCCATCAGACTTGTGCTTTATGATAAAGACCCATTGAGAACGAATGGGCTTCACATCAGGTGGTGCATCAACAGCATCCCAAGTGCAGTTCTCGAGAAGGGAGCTAATCTCAGAGACTGCTGCTTCTTCCCCAAGATGACCATCTTTTCGCTGCAATGCTTCATGATATGTTCGTGGGTTGCCAGAACGTACAGCAGACAGAGCCAACTGCACATGGGCAAAGTTAACCGCTTGAAGCAAAGCACTGGTTGGATCACCTTCATGTGCAACAATAAGTGCACTCCCTGGCTGGAGAAGCAACTCATCATCACCATCCTCAGATTCTAGAGGAACAGGACCAGGTGCTGGCCCAGGCAGTTTCCACTACTCTGAAGCAGGCTTGGGCTCTCTTCTCTGGCCATGGTGGCGACGACGTGCAGCAACACCAAGTGGAGAAGGAGGAGGTGCTGGCCCACCAGGAGGCTCATTAGCAGGTGGATCCAGCGAATTAGGGCGAGTAGATGTTGGTGAATGTGGAGGGGAAGGAGCAGGATTAGGTGGATTGAGAGCTGGTACAGGGGGTGCTCGATGAACACCAGAACTGTCCTCGTTGTCTCCCCCATCATCGCGCACCACCGGTGGCTTAGCGGCAGGAAGATCAACAAAGGCAGATGCAGGTCCTCTGGGACAGCACTTGAGAAGATCAGGCTTGTTCCCAGGGAAGTAGTGCTCGTCAAAAAACAGCACGCTCTGAAGTGATCATTTGCTGAGTCACAGGGTTGTACAGTGCCGGACAATCAAAGTCAACAAATTTGATTGACCATCTATATGACATCTGATACCTATCGGAATTGAAAGGAAACAATAAGAGCAGGTTCCTGAATTTTTTTTGAGTCAATTTCATAGAGCTGTTACTGAGATAATGCCCATTTTTCACCTGGGGAGTGCAAAATTTTGGCCAGACACCAAAAATCACACGTAAAATCATGAAAATATTTATTTGAGCTCTTTTCACCTATCTGGGTGTGATTCTGGTACAAAGAAATATATTTAACGAGCGGTTATGGAGGAAAAACCCTGGGAAAGTTCAGTGTTATTGTGACAAAAGTCATATTTTGATTGTCATGCTGCTTGTCATTCCACTGATTCCAACTTTACGTTGCGGCTCAGAAACCACAAAAATGGGAACCAGCTTTAGAGCACGGACAAGAGCATAAAGCAATATTTAGCATACCTTTACAAGGTATTTCGGAGCAGTAAGATCCCCAGGACGCCCACAGAGGTACACACAATTCCGATGAGGTGGCCCAAAAATTTGGCCGAACCCTTTTTCTCGTGGGAAAAATTCCGAAAAAATCGGTTTTAGGCATATTTTGGGGTGCTGAATCTGAATCTGAACTCAGCTAAGCTCAAAAAAATAGCATTTGAGCCACTGTCCACTTTGTTGGCTTTGACTGTCCGGCACTGTATCCCATTGTTAAATAGTAATTGTTATATTAAGCCCCGCTTAATTCCGAGGCATGCCGTTATTGCCAACTGAATGTCACCCTATTTATAAATTACAACCTCTGTCCGTCCGTGAAGTGAATCTTCGACAGATCAACAAGACGTTCCAGATGATGTGACTGATGGGTGACGATGACGGCCGCTGATGGTGGTGCAATGCGGCAGACAGACGCAAGCGAGCCAAGACCGATCGCGACCGATCGAGCCACGGAATCAAATTTGGTGCGCGCGCAAGGAAACGAAAGGAAAAGAAGAAGGAAAGGCAGAGGGCAGAGACTGAACCGGAACTAGCACATAGAAAAGAAAGAAAGAAGAAGAAAAAGACCCTGAAAACGGAGCCAAATGATATATCCGACGGTGCAAGTCAGGCACTACCGAATGAGAGAGTTAGACGGACACTGTGGGTGGTGCCGGTCAAGGAGACGGAAAAGAAAATAAAGAAAATAAACTAATACAGACTGAGAGAAGGCTTACCCTATATGCATGCCCTGGAAATCTCTTGCCTCCGGACAGACATGGTTGGAGCTTGGAAGTGAAAGAGGTGCTGGGCTGGGAGGCATGAAACAGCAGAGCAGAGGTGTCTCAGTTTAGAGAGGGCAGGGCAGTTTGGAGAGGGGTGCGTGCAAGTAGATGTGGCAGCTCGAGCCAAGTTATAAAGTAATCGGCTAAGGAGGTGATGCCTCAAGGCGTGGCTGTTAATAGAGGGTTGACGAGAAGAATGGGAGTGGGACTCACCCACTTCTTTTTTCGGTAAGCGAGTCCCATTCTTGATCCCATCAACAATGGGACTCGGCTAAAATGGTACTCGGCAAGTCTGCTTGCCGGTGAATCTGTGACCCCTCCGCATCAAGATCAGCCTGATCAGGCGCTATGAGGCGGCATGGGCGGGCAAGAGCGGAGTGATCGGTTGATGTACATCAATAGCGCGGCATTGACATCGGCCATTTCCGATAACGGATGCACAGCTCTACAGAGGGCCGGATTGGGGCCGGAGAGAAATATAGGATATGTGAATGTCCCGGGGAGGTATTAAGCTAGCATGTGTTGGCGTACCCTGGATTTTGCAACATTCTGAAGAGTTTTGCACCTGGTGCCGATTTTTGTACCCACCGAGCACTTTCCTATTTAGGTAGGTAGGATCGTGGTAAGGTTAACAAGACATGCCTTCGCTTCCCTCCGGCAGAGGAGCAGACATGTTTGCTGAAAATTACTAACGAATTTCGACATCACGGTCCCCTCAACTTTGACTTGCAAAGCCGGTTCGAATGTGTATTCAACGATTCAACTCCCTCACGCGATATCTACTTACGGAGCCTACATACAGCGGTATAAATCACATCACAGCAGGTACACCCTCCCTGTCCCACCATGGCCATAATTTCAATTGGAATGTTAACTGGAGAGTTGGGGCCCTGAGCAAATTGTCAGCGGTATTACGGATATATGTACAAGCAGAAATACTGTAGTATGGGGGCTTGATGCAAAAGAGTGTTAAGAACACATCATTGGTGCATCTGTTGGCTTTTTTGGACGTCGGGGACGCGTCCAGAGCAACAAAGGACGTGAAGAGCTGTCCAGGGTGATGCCAATGTAATGAAGCTCGAGGGGCTGGGTCAGCGGTACTGAAAACATACCAATCAATAACTCACCACTACCTAGTGCCTCGCATGCACCACATCAAAAAATTGAATAGAATGCTGTGGCTACCATTCATGGTGACCACGGGCAGGGAGTAAATTGAGAGAAAAGTTGACGGTAACATCAGCGGTGCAGCGGACACCACGAGTTGCATCTTCGGAGCGCGATAATCCTACACGACGTGCCAGCTGAATAGAAATTTGAGTGGTGGGTTCAAAGAAGGCGGAGGCGAAGGGTTACCGCACGGCAGAAACGTGCCGGACTGCTGCCGCAAAGGGGAAAAACCAAATAAGAATTTAATGTGTTGCCCCACAGGCGGTCAAGACTCAACAGCCGTGGACCCAGATTTTAGCGTCGGAAACGGACTTGCTGATACGCTCTCAGCGATGGGACAGCTAAATTAGACGAGTGAGAAACGTACAGGGGTAAAGTGCATGCGAGGGGTACAGGACAAGTCACTCCAGAGCTAAACACTGATTGTGGTCAACATCAATATTTTTCTTCAATTGTACTATCTATATACTTTCCTGTTTAAATATTCTACTCACAACTTGAGCAGCTGAGTGGGTGCCGAATATTGCCGGGTATCGGCATCGGATCATTACGTGCATTTGTGCCGCCTCAAGAACCTCATCCCCTTGGGACTGCGTGACGGCGGGTCACTATGTGATTGGCGGCGGTCCCCCCAGTCCCACTTCTTCAGCGAGTCCCATTGTTGATGGGATCAAGAATGGGACTCGCTTCCCGAAAAAGGAAATGGGCGAGTCCCACTCCCATTCTTCTAGTATAGACTCCTGTTAATAGCCGGTGAGAGAACATTTAGCGTCGGCAGCCTGCCATCTTGATACCACCGCACTGAAATGTCTTTGGCGGCGCTTGAACTGTATCTTGATGCCCGTTTCGATACCCAAGACAATTCATGCCCGCCAAAAAATAAGCCGAAAGTCAGTGCCCCAGAGGAAAAAGACATTTCCACTCGGCTACTTCGGATCTAGCCTCAAATCTAGACGGTTCTATTGGCATGTGAGCTGCGACAGACCCGCTGCTTATCTATGACCGCTGCCCAAGAGCTTGAAAGCGCGAAATAGCTGCGTAGCAAATGTTGATAACCTGGCTGGTACATAGCGTTCTCACGCGTTTTTTACGTGTTTTCACAAAGGCATAGTGGTTAATGAATGTGTAAATTTATTCCTGTAAATTCACCCTTGAGATTGGCCGTTTTGCGAATGTTGCGCCTTGGAAAGGATGGCCAAAGTCCTTGACGCGTTACGTCATTATACACGTGACTTTCGTGTACTGTACTACAGTCAAACCCCTCTTAACCCATGCCTCTATCAACCCATAACCCCTCATAAAGAGGGTAAGGCCGACAAGCGGCACGGCCCCGCTACCCCTCTAAGTTCCGGCAAATTTTAAGTACTTGCGATTTTATAAAATTCTAGAAACGAGATTGTTTCGATGTGCGCTGTATTCAAAAAACTAGTTCAGATCTATCTACAAGAGGCGCGAGGTTTATGACAGCTAGCTAGTAGGTACTAAAAACTTTTTCTTCGGCGTAACGGTATCGAAAGCCCCAAAAGCATCGTCAGCGGCATCATCCCTCTCTTTGCGCTTCTTTGGGGAAGGCGTGGAGGGGCCAGAAGGGCCGGCCACGGGGAAGGATGGGATAGGAATCTGCCAAGCGGCGCCGTATCCTTTGTCAAGGACTCGAAGTTTGTCGACATAAATATGATAGACCTGGATCCGGGGGTTAGTTTGGTGAAAGTGAGCGTGGCGAATCAATTTGAAAAGATACCTTGTTTGGTATACCTTTGCCATAAAAGATGTACGTGTGCAGGGTGACTTGGGCTGAGAAAAAGGTGCCCTCCGTAAGAACATTCTTGAGTTCAAACGGCGCAATGAGACTCTTGTCGATATTTTGGTGGTCGCGTTGCACGAGTTTGATGTCAGGGGCTATGGTCGAAAAAGTCGCCGCGATGCTCCGAAAACATGTCTGGGTCGTATGTATCCCCGACTTTGCGTGCTGTACATCAGGTCAGTGAAACAATAAGGGCCTGATCGTGTGCACTAGAATCACGTTAGAATTGCCTTAGATTCTAAGAATAGAATCGGCGGGGTAAGATCCGAGCGGAGGCCCCCGATCACCCGTGCTGGGCTATGTATATAAGTATGGAATATAGAATGTACCGGCGCGGCATTTCATGCGGGATCGCGGCGCGAATGTCGCCCGAGTACCATTGCAGCATTGATCAATGATGGGGATTGCGATCCGATTTGCGGCATCGGCATCCTCCGGCAATCATCCGGCTGCTGGGGCTGATCCGATAGAATGGCCCATTCTATAATTGGATTCTAATGCAATTCCAGTGGGATGGGGGCCGATGCAAACCCTCCAGGCCCGCTAGAATACCTCCTCGTAACTAGCAGAATGAGTGAATGAATGATCAAGATACAACCAATTTTGGTGCTTGCGGCGGGACGGGCCACACATATTCCACTCAGATGATGATGAAATGGGCAGCTACAGCGCAAGTAAGACCTGTTACCAGTTTTTATAGTCCACACCGTCAACCGGGTGCCGTTGCAGTGAGCTCTTCCGCCGCGGGCACGGAATTGGTTGTGTCTTGATCATTCATTCACTCATTCTGCTAATTACGAGGAGGTATTCAAGCAGAGCTTGCCTCAGCCCGCATCCCACTAGCAATTATAGAATGGGCTACATTCTATCGGATCAGGCCCGGCAGCGGGATGACTGCCGGAGGATGCCAATGCCCGCAAGTCGGATCGCAAACCCCATCATCGATCAATGCTGCGATGGTACTCGGGCGACATTCGCGCCGCGATCCCGCATGAAATGCCGCGCCGGTACACTCTATTATTCCATACTTATATAGCCCAGCACGGGTGATCGGGGGCCTCCGCTCGGATCTACTTGGCCGATTCTATTCTTAGAATCTAACGCAATTCTAACACGAATCTAGTGCACACGATCAGGCCCTAATTGCGGAAAGAATCTAATGAATAAAGCAATATACTTACCCGGTGTCGCCGCTTGCATATCAGCATCCTTCTGAAAGATTGAAGTAGAAGGGTGGTTCCTCTCGCGAGATCCCTCTGACTCGCGGACGTTTCTATTAGATAGCTTCTGAACATCGGGTTAGAGAGTAGATGCAAATGAAGAATTGAAACATGACACACCTCATAAGTTGGCTCCAGCTTTAGAAACATGATATCGAAGGCCTTTTTCTTGTCGCCGTCACTGCGCACGGCCCAAGGAGTTACACGGTAGTTCTAACCACGGTGTTTAGAAGTTAGACATACTCAAAGTCATGAATGTATATAAACACTTACCTCGCCGGCGGCCTTCGCTGTGTCTTTATCTTCGAACAAGATCTCCCTCGATAGCGCCCATGCCACCTTTCCAGGCTGCTTGAAGATCCGGTGGCGCTCCGGTGGGGCACCGCGCTGCAATCACCATCCGGTGTGCGTTTCGAGTTGTCATTGAGAGGCTGAAGACAGGTCATTAGCTAACAGACTATTTACAATGATGTTATTGCTTGCCAGTTTATGAGCCGGTAGGTTCTTCGGATACGCGCCGAGCCAAGTTCCCTGAGATTCAGAGCCGACCTCCCCGACGATGTGAACTGTCAAGGTTTTCTGGTTGTTGATGTTCACATAGTCAATGAAGGTTTTGCTATGGTTCTCGTCCTGGTGGATGGAGCGGGTGAAAGTCCTATGGATCTCGTGGCATGCAAGACTATGGCCATCGGGACGATTAAGGACGTCAAGACTGGCCTGGTAGATGTTTGGGGCGCCATCGGACCCAGGATTGTTACGGCGATTGGTTAAAGTCAGAAGGCGGATGTCACTCATTGCGAAAGTGGGTGGTGGGTTCAAGGCAATGGTCGGGATTTTATATACTCTGGTACGAATGACGAATGACGAATATATGAGCCAATCGTTGCTATGGGGGGGAATAAATGTGGAACTTGCGCAGACTCACAGAAGATATCCCTGAGCAGGAAAGACGTCCCTGAACTATTTTCGGTTGCGTGCTCATTTCGTAAGAGGCTCCTCCATACTGAGGTCTTCAGAGGGGCAGGATCGCTTTGGAGGACTCAAAGCGAGGCTGACTGCGTGTATTTGCGTGGCCGACTGCATAGGTCGGTTGCGCGCGCGACGTGGAGAAGAGCAAGTCGTCCGACACGTCGATTGGTTGGACGACGATCGGGTGCTTTCGCTTATCAGGCGCGCTGATGAGCTTTGGAGCCGTGCCAATGTTCTCGCGTTGCCTGAGGTAAAATCGACGGGTTCACCGTCTTCCGGCAACGCTGTCGGCGAGAATGTTTTGACGAGGTATTCTTGGGCCATCGCAGACTCTGCCGGCGTTCCGTATTTCATCTTTGTTTGATGACACAAGACGTCAAGGCGCTTGAACTCGTTTCGTACATCTTCGCTCGGGCGGCACTGGATGACTTTTTGGCGAAATGGACGCAGGATGAAGACACCGTCAAGTGATTTTGCGCGCGAGAGCATGACATAAGGTGATTCGGTTCCCCGCGTACTTTTAAGATCAACAACAACAACTTCCATGGTCTTTCCTTGAGCTTTATGGGCCGTCATCGCGAATGCTGGGACCAAGGGCAACTGTGTTCTTTTCAACACACACTTTTTATACGAGTCTGGATGCGTGAAAGTCATATCGACAGTTTCGGCGAGCACAGTTAAGCAGTCCGCTGAGGTCGGGGGTGTGTGGTAGCATCAACGGCATAGTTGGCGCAGTCACCTGAGACGATGTGATGGAGGAGAGCACGTCGACAGTCAATCAAAGTCATATCATTATGGGGTATAGCATGTAATTCAAGAGCGTGTTTTATAGCAGGGAGATCGGCATGAAATACGGATGTACGTGAACGGGTAGAATGATATCCAAGAAAGATGTCGCGGAGTATATTCAATGATACAATTGTAGATGGGAAGGATGGGAGGGTTGTTTGGAAGAGGAGGCGCCGCAGTCGTCAGGACGATCTGAATTGCAAGTGAGAAGTAGGAATGGAGAAAGACAGGTAACAATACCTCTGCACGGCGTTGGGTTGCCGTCGTCGACATCCATGGGATGAAATACAGAGGGCAGGGAATGATTCACTGGTATAATGAGACGCCATCAATGAGACGCCATGTCATTAGAGTGCAGTCCAAGAAACACACCTCTTGGTGTTCACAAGTCAAGTGGACCAGATGTGAGATGAAAGCAAGCATTTGGTAGCGAATCACGGGAAAATTGGAGCCAGTCCCGACCGAGAACGAGATCAAAGGGTAGGGAGGAAGTAACAGGTAGTTGGATTTGGAGGCGGCAGACGGTTTCCAGTTCCCCGTCAGTGCATGGGAGCGAGAGTATACCAGATACCATAGAATGAGTGGCAGGAACCCCAGATGCAAGTACCCATTCAAGAGACAAGGAAGAGTTTTCGAGATCACGGCTAAAGCCTGGGGACAGCGGGACGTCGCAGAAGATACCGGTGGGTGGCATGGCGGATGAGAACAAAGACGATTGCCACGTCAATATTTGGCATTCATTGTGGAGCCGGCAACACGGCACGGTGTGTCTGACAGGCTTCAAATGACAGAGCACTTTTCGTTTGGCTGAGGAATGAAGCCGTTTACGTGAAAAACGCTGACGAAAATGTGATCGTCTGCGAGTCCTGAAATTAGGGCGCTATAAGACCCGTACCTAAAGGTAGCGGGAATACCCCATGGGATTTTCGAAAAAGCAGCCCCGTTTGCAGGCATAACCCATAGGTCCGCCATAGCCCATACCCATACCCCTTTGAGGCAAAAATCCCATACATTTCGGCCGAGAAATGACAGTTCGGAGGTCTCGGAAAGTCTCGTAACTGTGCCGTAAATGTTGGAGTTTGATCCATTCTGTTCACTATTTTTATTTTATCACTTCTACTGTTCTACACCCACATGGTATCAGTCTTACTGCTGTGCAACCATCTCATCCATCTGATTCTTCCACATGCATTGCTTGGTT
This sequence comes from Mycena olivaceomarginata, assembly GCA_029378375.1. Classification (NCBI taxonomy): domain Eukaryota; kingdom Fungi; phylum Basidiomycota; class Agaricomycetes; order Agaricales; family Mycenaceae; genus Mycena; species Mycena olivaceomarginata. Next base: position 139,189 of record JARKIC010000096.1, on the reverse strand, counting down.
ACTTGTGACTCATAGCTGTACAATTCATTTCAGGTTACTTATTTACAGTCTGTCACAAAAAAAATGTGCACCCCCCTATTTTGTCATAATTCGGCAACCACTCAAGATTTTGAGCCAAAATAAGATGTCAGATTGTCGAGAGAGCCGGCGCCGACGTTTTGCATGTGTTGATCGCATCATGTATTCTGATATGCCATCAGAAGAGGCTAAATATAAAAACAGCTATTTTTTAGCTTGATAAATGATTTTTTTGGAGAAAATCTAAATCACCCAAATTGTAGCCCGAGATGTACTAAGCAACTTGCCAAGTTGAATCATGCAAAAATATACAGGCAATAACTCGCTACAGAGCCCGCAAAGTGGCCGTTTTGGGCATTTTTTCGCTGTTTTGGGCATTTTTGGCTATTTTTGGCCATTTTGCAGGCTCTGTAGCGAGTTATTGCCTGTATATTTTTGCATGATTCAACTTGGCAAGTTAATTAGTACATCTCGGGCTACAATTTGGGTGATTTAGATTTTCTCCAAAAAAATCATTTATCAAGCTAAAAAATAGCCGTTTTTATATTTTGGCCTCTTCTGATGGCATATCAGAATACTATGATGCGATCAACACATGCAAAACGTCGGCGCCGGCTCTCTCGACAATCTGACATCTTTTGACAATCTGACATCTTATTTTGGCTCAAAATCTTGAGTGGTTGCCGAATTATGACAAAATAGGGGGGTGCGCATTTTTTTTTTGTGACAGACTGTAGTTGCCACTCTCTGGTATAAATACGTAGCTAGTATGGACTGTGAAATAACAACTTCACCCCACTTTACACCCACAAAAGTAAATATCTCGTACAGACCAAAAGAAATCTTCTGATCCTCCCATGGCCGCCGCCATAGCGCTGAGTGTACTCAAGGAAGGGCTTGCCGCAATACGGAAGCACATTGGTCCCCGCCAAAATGACTTGGAGCAACGCATTGCCAGGAGCGAGATATACCCAAAATATCTATGTACACCATAGAAAAAAGTTACATTAAAAATTTCGGCTAATTTCATGGGCCTCTCCTAGCCCATACACCCTCATAACCCATACCTCGAGGGTGTAACCGGGAGGTATGGGTTAAGAGGGGTTCGACTGTATTTCATTCAATTCGAATGTCACGCGTCACAGCGATTTCTGAAAACCCTTGCAATAATTTTTTCTCAATTTTAGCGGATTTTGGAGATTTGTCGGAAAAATTAAAAGTCACGTGCATATTCGAATTGAACGAAATACTTAGTACAGTACTTGCCTTCGGCGCACATGCTTCATTGTCTATAATCGCCTCCACCACCATTTACACTCCCAACTCAATTGCTTCTCCTTGACATGCACTCGTCAATTCACTCCTCGCTCACAGGGCCCTGCCGACCACCCGGTCTGAGGTCCGGTGGCACTGAAGAATGACCTCTACCGTGGACAAGTCCCTGAGGAATTTTCCGATCTCACACGGGTTGAGGAGATGGCATGTTGTGTTTATCGTACAACTGCCCATGTTGTTCGATTGTTCAACTCTGATAATGATAAACAACCAAAGGTATTTCATGGAAATGTATGTGCCCATGAAATGAATCTTGTCAGCACTGCAGATAAACTCCCACGCACCCCACAGGATATCAACGGTAGCATCTCGGTCGTCTTCATTGGACCTGAGGAGTTCAAGGCTGATGCGATACATAAGCTTTTCAGAATTCGCCGCAACAAGGTTTGGGCATTTCTCTGCTGGTTAAAGTTTACAGCCAAGAACCCATTATATGCAGATATACCATTGTCTGATGACAATTTGCATGTCCTACCTGGAATCTACGACCGGATAATCCATGATGTCCATAGCAATTCTCGGCAAGTGTTTGAAGAAGAGTCAGCAGGAATTGATAACCATCCTGCAGCTCACCTGGTGGACTCCACAGATGGTGAACCAGTGTTCTTCTTGGAAAATATGGGAGTGTCTGATCCTGAATGTGATAATATCAGCGGTAATGTGGCAACTGCATCTGCTCTACGAAACATGTTCATTCGACGAGATCGTGATCCAAATGAACCTGACCTTGTACTGCATCACTCTCACCAGGCGGTACCAGAATATCAAAACCCGTCTCTGTTTCCAGGCATGTACCCGACTCTTTTCCCTTATGGAATCGGAGGATTTGAAGTTGCGCGATCAGTGAAAATATCTTTTGAAGTCCAAGCAAACTACCTGCTTGATGTGTGTGATCGCAATGTACGCTATCATCACTCATTTCTTTTGTTGTTTTCAACATGCTACAGCGTCGTCGTGCACATCTCCGCACCTATATGCTAGTCCAACAAGACCCATAGACAATTCAACCACCGGCGGGTCAAGTTGTGCAATATTTTCTGTATTTCAGCATCGGCAAGGCGGCTATATGAAAGTACCTCATGCGGAGTGGCGTGCCCGTGGGAGAATGCCGCTAGTGCTATAGGTGAGCGGGCGTAGGGAAGGCGTCGGCAAAGGAGCTCTTCCACACACTGGAACCCTACTGGGCCTCGCGGGGTCGGAGAAGAGCCATGCGGCCCACACCGCAGATTTCACTTAAGGGATGGTGGTCAACCAGGGTCAAATAGGCCCGAATTTACAGGCCTTTTTCGGACTCCCAAAAATTCGTTCTAATTAGCACCGGTAATTTTCACAAGCCTATTTCCTGCCACACTACCCCCAAATGGTCAGTATTTTGCTTTGTCCTCGTTCACATCTTTTCGTGCCCTTTGCATCAAGATCTTCCAGTATTTGAACAGTATTCTTTCCTTAGATTTGCTCGCTTCGTTCGCAACAATCGATGATCTGATGTTCTGCCATGCGGCTTGGAGGACCACAGGCAGAGAAATGGCTGTGCGTGACAGTACCAGCTTTGGTGTTGCTTTGGTTCCGATCCACATGGGAAATCTAGTTGGCTTTTCCGGCTACTTTTAGCTCAATCAGTGTCATCGCAGATTATTTTAGCGCTTTTTTCATTGAAAAAAGGCTCAGATATTAAGGTAGATTGAGGGTATCAATCTGCCTGTCCGGACAGCTGAGGAATCACTGCACCTTTGCCCCGTTGCCAGTCGGGCAATCCCAATTTGCTCCTGAAATTCCTTATTGACTCAAATTTGGCTGCTTTTCCGTGCTTTGTAAAAGTCCGGACGACTAGCCCTCGGCGCGTGACCGGGGCCGCGGTTCCGGCGCCTCCCACGCCAGGTATAAGTGTCACAAAGTGCGCTGCCAAGGCATAATCGACCATGGAGTTTGATGCCGCCTACCAAGCGCTCCAAAGACGCTCGGTGTTTCCGCGCCGACATCAGGTGCCGTGCGGAAGGAGCTGAAGGGCTCTAAGGAGCTAGCCTGTGCGGACGGTGCAGGTGCAGATGATGCAGGTGCGGATGGTGCAGATACGGTAGACGGTGCAGACGAGGTAGAGGGGTAGGACATTGCTGGGGCTGCAGATGCAGATGAGGAAGACGATGCTGCTGCAAGAAAAGCGGGAGTGGGAGTGGGAGATTGAGAAAGGGGAGCTATGGGACGATTGTCGATAGTTTCAGGGACGAAATCCGGAGGTACAGAGGTAAATTCGTTTTCGGAGAGTTCAGTCGCAGCGACTATGGGAGAATCAGAGACGGCATCAGGGAGTCCTGCACGTCTCGATGAACTCTTTGGCTTTGATTTCAACTTTGTGGTAGAATTATGCGAGGAGGAAGAGGAAGTATCCAGCTTCGATTTTTTCGAAGGCACAGAAGAGACGAAGATGCTCCCATGCCGGGCAATGGAGTAGATAGTGGGCTCTTATTTCCTTGGAAGCGCCGCAGGTGTCGCAGGCAGGCGAGGGGGTGAGGCGACAGCGGAATCTGTGAGAATTCAACGCCGAGAATCTGTTAGGAGCCGGGATAAAATTGAGATGTCGGACCGGGTGAGGGAGACAGGGAGGGACGGAGAAGGAGGTAGTCGAGTCGCTGCCTTAGCTGCGTCGTCAGCGTGTTCGTTGCCTGCGGTCCCGATATGCGCGGGGGTCCAGATATTGGTAATCCGGAGCGCGGGGAGCCTCTCCATGGCTGTGCGGATCATAGCATCGTACTTGATCGCGCGAGCTTGCCCTGCTCGTGCGCACGTCGACAGTATACCCTTGAGCGCAGCCTGCGAGTCGGAGACAACCAATATACTGTCTGCGCCACCTGCCAGCGCCCGTTCTGGCCCGCGTAGAATCCCTTCTGTCTCGCCCTCAGCCACCTGCCCTTCTCCGAGCAGAAGAAGTATTCACTCGACTACCCTCCCATGCTCCATGCGAATCGCTGCTCCACCAGCCAACATTTCGAGAAGCGAGCCATCCGTGTACCAGGTCGCGTTTGCGTAACTCGCATCCACTTGGAGTTGATCCAGAGCGGTTAGTGCTGTCTCCTTCGTCGGGATGAAGGGTTGATCGGCAGGGGAGAAGCCCATGGCTGTGAGTAGACCGGTAGTATGCGCTCGAGCCCAAGGGTTAGGTCCGGGGGTAGGTGTCAACAGCGAGAGACTGTACGAACGAAGTAGATGGAGTGGAGGTAGGCGATGGACTGTAGAAGGGCAATGCTGCATCAGACGTTACGGGGAAGGCAGTCATGGTCACTTGCCTCTCGCCAAGAGGCGGAGACAGACCTCGAGTGCAAGACTCAGTGACTGCGCCCTCCACTGCCCCCACTCCCCGCCAGCTGGAATATTCTACGTACATTGTATAGTGCTACATGGGCCCCAAGGCGCGCGCACTCCAACAGAAACCGAAATGAAAAATGCCCAGACGTTAAGGGCTTAGGACCCCGGGCCGGCGAAGAATGGGAGACTTGATCGTCGATCCAACGATCATGATGGAAGCGAAATTTTCTAAAAAACTGTCCTCCTTGGGAGGATATACCAACGCTGACACAGCGACGCACCTTGTAATTCCGACGCACGGCACAAAACCCGACGAACGTCGTGATATATCACAAATTCCGACACATTTGTGTCAGCTTTCAGCAAACCCAACACGCCTTTCAGCAAACGCGACACGGCCTGTTTGAGAATGGTTGAATCGTGTCATGGTGTGACACATCTTTTTCCTCTCTCCCACCACCATCCTCGACGCCCTGGCGCCAGGCAAAAGCTGAAGCAGGTTGAGCCGATGTTTTGGAGCCGTTTGAGGGACCGGCGGTACGTGTCTTTTCGTTCATCTCAGGTCGCTTTCCCCGTGCTTCGACACCGGTGCCGGAGGTGCTCCGGCCAATGCGGAGGCGGGTAGCCAGCGCCGTCTCGGGGCGCCCCCTCACATCACTACTCAGAGAGTATTTTGGATTCAGATACAATGGAGGCGCACCAGAACACTATGCGTTATCTGAAAACACGGTGTTGTTCACAACGGGCGGGCATGCGACTGCGAAGCGCAGCGGGGTGTCGGTGGTGGTAACAAAGAACAGAAGGTGACCAAACAATACACTTGAAGTGACGAGCTTTCCAAAAATTTAGCCGAGGTGACGAGCTTTCTCAGATATCTGTTGAAATGACGAACTTTCACAGTTTTCCATCATACTCACAAACTTTCACATTCCTAAGCGAAGTAACGAAGTGACGAACTTGCGTACTACTCGGCTGCGCTTAGTTAACAGCACTGATCTTCTTGCCCTCGTGATCGGTGCGTGGGAAACGACTGGTCGCGAGTCTAGGCTTTTGGTTTTTCGCTCCAGTCGTGTAGAGCATGCTATTCCACAATCTTGGTAATGTGCAAGTGCGAATGAGGGTGTTTCCCCATGCGGTGATACGTGAAAACGGGCCGTGTTCCGGAAGGAGACCAGGTTTTCTACGTCTCGTATTTCCTGAAGGGAAAGGCTGCAGACTTTTATAATCAGGTCGTTGTGGCTGATGAGGAAGCTTACAATCTTGAATTGTTTTTCACAGAATTGTTCGAGTTCATATTCCCACAGGACTTTCGCATTCAACAAAGGAAGCAACTCAACCGCTGTTTCCAAAACGAGAAGAGCGTGAATGAGCATATTGCTGAATTCAACGGAATTTACAGCACTATTGGATTGTTGAATGATCAGGAACGGGTCGTCAAGATTTGGAACAGCTTCCGTGCCGAAATTCAGCAGGAAATGTATCGAGACAACCTTGAGCCGGAAGTTTCTACCTGGGCGGAAATTGTTAAAGGTGCTGAACGGGCTGAGCGGATCTGTAACCTGAATCTGAGAAAGAAAGGCAACGACGCACCTAATTTAACACAGGGTCAATCGGGTTCGAAGTCGAACCAGGACCGTTCAACCAAGCCCAGAGGTGGTGGTCGAGGTCATGGTCGTGGGCGCGGAGGGCGTTCAAACTCTGCGTCCCACACGGAGCTATTGAGGACTTCAGTTGTTGACATGTCTACGAAAAAGCACAAAGGCCCAAAGGATAATTCTAAGGGAATTTCCGATATGCAGCGCAATGATATGTTGGCGAAAGGGCTTTGTTTACCTGCGGTGAGCCCGGGCATTTAGCCAGAAATTGCCCGACAACAACAACGGTTATTTCCAAGAAGAAAGGAAAGCCCTCCAAGCTAGCCACGAATTCAGCAACTATACAGGTCGCATCCACTTCGGCTGCCAGTAATGCGTTGTATGACAGCACCGATGTTATTGAATCCTACCATGTCGGATCAATGAGCCTTGCAGGAATGGGAGTCGAGGAGGGCGGGGTACCAGAAGAACTTGAACTTTTTGCAAGAATCTGGAAGAATATTGACCCCTTCTGCGATGATATGGATGAGTTAATCGAGGAATCAGACATCGAAAACTCACCTTCAACTCCTGTTGGAGATCTTTACGCTAAGCATGCGATGCTGGCACTTCACTACGCACAGGTCCCGATGGAGGAGGAAGAACGTTTTGAGGTCGAACATTTTGCGGTGGTTCGTTTAAACGAGACTCAACACATTATATTCGACCATACAACGGATGAGGACGTACTTATCGACTCTGATTTCCTTACCGACTCGGACTTCCAAATGGGTTTGTGGTATGCGGGTGAACGTTGCAAACTCATGTGTTTGGATCTGGGGAATATGGGGTCGGAAGACCGCTATTTGGCCACTCTTGGGGACGCTTTAGTTGAGGGGACATTAATTGCCTTGACAAGGGCTTACATGAAAGATGAGGATCGCTTCACAACCAAGGAAGGTCCGGATGATAGCGTTCTTGTGTCGGATAGAGTCCTGGGTCTGGATCTGGTTTTACCAAAACAATGCTTACGCGATGAGGACTTTGACTTACTTCACTGGCCCTCGTTACCGATCCTTATTTCCTTTGCTTACATCATTCCTGGATTCACTTTTGATCTACTCACAGATACTTAAGCATTGATCGTAGTATATAAACCTGATGTACGTAGATAGCTAGTTAGTCAATCTTACTGTTACGCCAGACGAGGTTATAGGGGGCGGTAGGGCAGCGACTGGCTTCTCTCAGGAAGCAGGCACGAGTCTTGTTGCCAAGCACGAATGTGAGTGGGACTTCACCGCTTCCTTTGACTCCGACTCCGACAGCGAGGTCGAGTATTCAGGTTATCGCATGACCCGCGAGCTCCAGGAAGAAAAACGTGCCAGTGCGATCCTCACCCGCCGCCATGACGAGCTACACCGCCGCCACGATGAGCTACGCCGCCATCATGAGGAGCTTCACGGTGCTTTTGAGACGCTCGCAGCCAATTACAAGAAGCTCCTGGAAGACAAGTGCGCCGAAATAGTCGACCGTCACCACCAGGAGCTGCATGGTTCTTACGACGAGCTTGCGGAGGACTATACAACACTCGTTGACGATTACAACAAACTTGATGCAGACCATGACAAGCTACGGGCTCTGTATAGCGTGAACTGTAAGTGAATAATCTTGTCTAGTAGATGATGTTATTGACGCAAATGATTCAGGCGACGACCTAAATTGCAATGCAAGCATAAATGTACTGTCGACCACGCAGACGGCGGAGCACCTCTCCATCCCAACAATCCCTCGAACACCTTTTCTGGCTCTCCAGACATGCCGTTCAATGTTCCGTGGTCCGACAAAATGGCTTCGCCTTGCAGCGATACATGCAAATACAAGAATCATTCGTAAATAGACCATTATTACAGCAATTGGCAGTACCCAAGGCGCGGATCGAAAATTTCTGTTTTGGCATGTTTTCAAATAATTGTCAGTAGCTCAACCAGTTCTGCTCTGATTTAGATGAAACCTAGGTAGATCTGTCAGGCTAATTCAAGCGCAATTAGTAATAGAAAGCGATTTACGAAAAATTCTGTATTAGGTAATCTGTGGTTTTGGACCATTTTCGAGCCGAATGCCATCTAGCATACCCAGGACATGTCCCAGTGACCTAATATTTTGGGAGGGACAACATATATACATTGGAAAACATGTGATAGAGCCGGAATCATGGATAATTTAGTTACAGTCCCTGTAGTTCCATTGGATACATGTAGCAGGTTTGGCATTCAGAAATATTGTAAGGATTGCATTTATATTGGGATATTATATAATTCTGGCTCTATCACATGTTTGCCTATGTATATATGTTGTCCATCTCAAAATATTAGGTCACTGGGACATGTTGTGGGTATGCTAGATGGCATTTGGCTCGAAAGTGGTCCAAAACCACAGATTACCTAATACAGAATTTTTGGTAAATCAAATTCTATTACTAATTGCGCTTGAATTAGCCTGACAGATCTACATAGGTTTCATCTAAATCAGAGCAGAACTGGTTGAGTTACTGACAATTATTTGAAAACATGCCAAAACAGAGATTTTCGATCCGCGCCTTGGGTACCACCAATTGCTGTAATATCATTCCAACAGTAGAGTTTTGCTGTTTAAAATTGAACTCATGCAGCTTCAAGATTTCGTTGTTGTTCAAAGCACTGGATTCGAAGTGAGCCTTTCAACATTTTTGTTGCGTCGGGTCATTGTTGCATATCCTCTTGCGGTGGGCGGAGGCCTAGTAGTCCCCCCAGCGGAGACATTGCTACAAAAAACCAGCTTCTGGTGCAGACTGCCACCATGAATTAAAAACCGGGTGTTCTGACCCAACCATATAGAACCAGTTTATAAACACCTGTTTATAAACATGTTTACAAACCAGCATTAAAAACAGCACCCTAATTTGGAGCCTGTGATGACTACGTATGGGTACCAACTCGACAATAATTAGAAGCCAAGAATACTGCATTCACAGGATTAGGCTCTGAGATATAAAAATCTCTGGCAGTGGCAATGATATTGGCCTGGGGTACAGGAGAAGCATTGAGAAGGCCGATGCCCTCGAGCTTGAAATTAAATATTGCCCAATAAGATCCCGCTTACTCTTCCAAAGCCTAAAACGGTGCCAATATATAAACTAGCAGTGCAATCCTGCTAGGGCATCTATTTGCTCTAAAGCAGTCTAATCCTCAGTGCTATTGCAAACATAATCTACTCTTCTACATATCTTATCTCGCCCTCTCTGCTCAATCTACAACAAGGAAATATTGCTTCGCTGGGGGTTAAATTTCCTCTGCGCGTGTCGGGGGCTGTATGCACCTTGAAATATCACGATTCCGGCAGAAAAATGATCGCGCATTCCACTTTTGCCTAGGCAGGAGATAAAAGATGTGCACAGCCACAGAGTTCAGAAATATTGCACAACGTGCTTCACTGGGGGTTAAATTTCTACGCTTATGTTGAGGGGTGCATGCAGGTAGCCGATTCACGATTCCAGCAGAAAATGAGCGCGCATTCCACTTTTGCCTCCGGAGTAGATAAAAGATGAGCATAGCCACAGAGTTCAACCCATGCGTCCATGTTCGCACTCGGATTTCATGTGGGCATTTCAATCACAAGCTCGTGTCTCAATTCTAGTTCACTTCTGCATATTTCGTGGAGTGCACATCTCTATTTCTACTCCTACCTGGTGCCTCGGAATTCGGAACTTCGTGCTATTCCCTCGAAATTTACTATGACTGCTCGTCGCTCGCAAGAACTCAAACAGTTTGAAAGTGTTTGTACTGTTTAACCAGGAGCCCTAATAATACCTTGGACAAGTGATATTTACATGTGGTGTATCAAGACTGAGAAATTGGTCCATTGAATGATTTTCGAACACACGCTGTTAATTTTTCAAATGTTCGCAACAGCTGATTTATCTGGAATAGTGTCTCTTTACAGCGCATCAACTGACCGCCCGGGGCTCGAGTGGTGTTGGGGAAACATTTTGCAGGAGATTGGCAGCACTGCGTGTGGTGGGAGTCGCACGCTGAACAAAAAGTTCGGTCATTGGAGCGAAAAGGTATGCGGGGAGAAAAATACAGTCAACTCTGTCCCAACCCATACCTGTCATTACCCATACTCTGCTGTAACCCATAGATTTTCGGCCCCACCAGCACTGTTCCCTTTAAAAAGGTCCAAAAACCCCATAACTCTCCCCTACTCCATAATCCATACCTTTTTGAGAGCCAAAAAAAAACCTATACTCTGATGCAAGTTTGGTCATTTTTGAGCAAATTGACCATATTTGGCAAATAATTGACAAGAAATCATGGTGAGAACCCGTAGAAACCCATTTGGTGCTCATTTGACCCCAATTTAGTACCTTTCAAGAAGAAATAGCTGATGCAACCATCTAGGATGCACTTACCCGTCACATGCACACCATGAATGGACAGTTCCACCGCAACGGCATTGACCAGCAACATGTGTAGCTCGTGCACGCGGGGGGAGCCGCATCCCGACCCCCCATAACACATACCTATTTCAGGGTACCATAAGGCATACTTTACGTATATTTATTCTCCATTGGATTTTTTATCAGACAATGAACCAGATTGTGTCAATATTAATATTGAGTCCCTTGGAGATATTGTGCCAGCTCACAACGACACCAAATCTACGTTCAAAATCCTCAAAAAAAGGGCCGGTGGCCCCTTCAAAAGAATAATCGGGTTGAGATTAAAGATCTGGTCAACCTGCCAGACGAGCACCTCATAGAAGATGTGAGCGAAGAGGGGATTGTCAGGGCAGCGCATGGCGGCGACCATGATCACGGGGACCTTCCGGAAATCCCAAAGGTTACTAGAAGGAGGCTTTAGAAGCTGTCTTGAAGCTGCGCAACTATCTGGTGGACGTTGAGGGGCTTCTTAAGACACAACCTCTCAATGGACTGGTGGACACTGAGCCCTGCACGACCTGTTAACAATGTACAAACAGGCGATTTGAATGTGGACGTCTCGCAGATGTTTCAAAGCCGCGATGGCGCAGTGGTATTGACCACGGAGTTCTAGCGTCTGCTGTGCGAGATCACGCAAGGATCTGGCATCTGCCGAAATCGCAATGAGGTAGTGCCTGTGGAGCCCAAATACGAAATCTGAATTTCGTACGGCACGGTCACAGGTCACAGGTGGGTACGAATTGAATTAAATGCTACAGTATCTAACACTGTCCGGCTGATGGGAAATGGCTTCTACCGGGCGACAGTGTTCTTTGGTCCAGCTGTATATTTGTTTTTGTTCTGTTGAGTGACATACTCATCCAATCAAAGGACAGTCAACAGGCTCCGAAAGTTACTAGCCTCACTGGAGCTGGAACCGACCCCTTTGGTTATCGCCCGAGAAAGCGCTAGGCCAGAGGCCCTGATCAAAGCTGTCGAAACGCCCGAGCTTTTCGCCTTGCTCCGAGCAGTTGCCCATTACGGCTCGAAGAATGGTGAGCTTCCGAAGAAGAAGAACACCAATGCAAGTGTGGCGCGCGAGAGCTACCTTGAATATCAAGCCTAGCTTCAGCCGTTCTCTGAGCTCAGCAAAAATACAGACAGGTATTTTTTCTCTTCAGGTAGGACCAACCGTCACCTAATATATGAATCAGATACTAACCGGTATACCTTAGACTGGGAGGCTCCTACTTATGTCGCTGCGACCATCCCCGGTTGGAAGTCTTTCCGAAACAAATCTTTTACCAAGGACAACATCACCGTTTCCGCCGGGCTTACCACCACCGCTACCAATACAGTAACCCTAGGAGTTTTGTTTAAACAATCCTGTTGAGACACTGATCCTGGATTATAATCTAGATTTGATTAAACCGTGATCTGAACACCAGTGAAAGCGAGTGAAAAAAAGGACCATAGCGGGATACGAACCGACGCCGGTAAATAAATCTAGGAAAACAACAGCCAATCAACTAAGATTCCGCGGAACAATGTGCACTTGAACTGGGAACGTGGATGCCGGAGAGCTTTACAGCAGTCCGAGGCTCCTGAAATGGGGAAACTCCAGACCACATAGATGTGGCCTCGCTGGTTGTTGTGCCAAAAGCAAAGGGGAAAAAAATGATAACCGAATGGACCGGCCCCGAATCGAGCTGGTAACCCCGCATAACTGAGACAGCATGTTGCCTGATGTTGACACAGAGGCGAAATGACTATGCTACCCGAGATTTATATTATTCGGGTGCCTAAACCTGAAGGTGACTTTGTGGAGTATATTTCGCACCACGAATTGACAAACCCGGATTTTGACATGGTTGGCCGGGTCTTGACCCGCCCAATTCGCTATAATCGTGCGGTGAATGACTTGTTTGAGGGATTCTCCAGTTTGCTTGAAACTCCGTATCTCGGGTCCCTACTTGGGGACGCCGAGGTCCCCGACAACGAGCCGCAGGTGGAATCCCCAGCGACGCTGTAGCCGCCTTTGCCTGCGTGGGGCAACGGTAGCGCGACATCACTCTCGCCTGAACTTCCGCCAGCAACGCCTCTCGTGTGCGAGCCATCACTCCCGGCTGCACCTCCACCTGTCGCCAAGGTGTCTCTCAAGGAGTGGCAGCCATGCGAGGCATGCGGCGTTCGGAAGGGGTACATCGCAGATCGAGAGTCGACCTTCAATGCGGCCTCGACCCCATCTCGCTCGCTCCCTCCGCGTGCACCAGCTGCACGTCTCCCCGCCTGCTCCTCTCCTGGGCCGGAGCTGCGTAAGTTTGTTGGCATTAAACCATGCATTTTCCCACTTTGACTAAAATTCATCGCAGAGGGGATAGCCTGTCGCCACTTCTATATATCACCCGTGTCCCACCCACCCCACCCGTCCCAGAAATTCTTTCAGCCTTGAATTCCTGCAATCCAGATTTCCTGTTTGGGTACTACACAAATGGTGCACCAACGTCCGCACGCTCACCCACGGGCCCTCTTCCCCACAGTCTCGCGTATATCCGATCGTCTTTGGACATCTTGTCGGTGGAAACAGAATAGTGTGCGGGATATTGTGCAACACGATGAAGGCAGGCACCTGCCTGTAGGGGATCCCGTTTAGATGCCATCCGCTGAACTCGTTTGACGTTGAGTCCCGCCCGTGCGATGAATAGTGGTGATTGATACAGGAAGATGGCGATATTTCTCCATGTACTGTACTTTTTCCTTCAAATCGGTAGTCATGCGTCACGCATCCCCCTGTCGATCACGAAATTTGGTCGAGGTCACTCGTCACTCTCGGGCCTCTGTCGAATCTCCAGGTGGTCCTGCTCCCTTATCCCTCCTGCTCTCGGCTGAATTAAACCATTTGATAGCGAGGCACAGGGTTCAAAATGCTATTGCAAAGCATGTGACTCAAAATGCCATTTCAGGGCATGTGGTTCAAAATGCGAAACAAACCATTTAATAGTGTTTAAAATGCCATTGTGAAGCATGTGATTCAGAATGCCATTTTGAGGCATGTGGTTCAAAATGCGAATCAAACCATTTGATAGTGTTTAAAATGTCATTGTGAAGCATGTGATTCAGAATGCCATTTCGAGGCATGTGGTTCAAAATGCGAATCAAACCATTTAATAGTATTTAAAATGCCATTGCGAAGCATGTGATTCAGAATGCCATTTTGAGGCATGTGGTTCAAAATGCGAAACAAACCATTTAATAGTGTTTAAAATGCCATTGCGAGGCATGTGATTCAGAATGCCATTTCGGGGCATGGGGTTCAAAATGAGGACATTTGATACAGTGGTTCGATTCAGCTAGTTTTTTTTTACGATGGACTGACAAGTGTCCCAGAAGGCCCCATGTCCCCGTATAAGCTGCATACCTCATAGCTCAAATCTAGTATAGAGCGGACAGTTGAATAGAATTGTATTCCTCAATGCCTTTAAATCATGGTATATATACACAATCTGCGGCCGTATTACAGAAATTGGCAGTACCGAAGGCGCGGATCGAGAATGTTCTGTTTTGGGATGTTTTTACAGAATTCCTAACATCTCAGTAGGTTTTGCACCCATTCTCATAAAACCTATATAGAAATCCTCGGCTAATCTATGCGGAATTAGTGATAGAAAGAAAGTTGTAAAAATATTGCATATTCAGAGAAAGTGGTTTGAAGGGCCTTTTCGTGGATGAATGCAGTTTACAGGCATCCAGACACATCCAAATGATGTGGATTTTTGTTAGGTAAGGCTTTGCTACATTTTGGATGTGATAGAGTCAGATTTGCAAAGAGTTTAGCAGTGAATTCAAATATCACAATATTTCCTGATTGCAGTGTATTGCCAGCATGATAAACTAGGATATTGAAGATTGCCACTCTATCACAACTTTTAGAATGCATAAAAGTCTTCCCTCACGAAAATCTAGGTCATTTGAACATCCCTAGATGCCGGTAAATTGAATTGACCCCCCAAAATCACCCCCAAACCCAGCTCACTGACTATGGTGCGGGTCACCTAGCTGCCGCTACCCAAACTTAGTGGCCGATTGGCCGGAGAATTTTTTTTGGCCCTGTACACAGCCACAATCAGCCCAAATTTCCGTTATTTCCCCTGCTTGTGGCCAATTCAACGGCAAGAAAAAAGTTTACCTCCTTCAGTTTTGATTTAAATACAAATCCCTCTTTAGGATCAGCTTGTATCGTCAAAAGAATCACTTTCTAAAGACGGATAAGAAATAGAGGCAAACTCGGCCCGGAAAATCTCAAGCACTAGCGGCAGCTAGGTGACCCGCAGCAGTGAGTGCTTGAGAAATGGGTATTGGAGAGTCGAATTTATCGAGAATTGATGGTATCGCACGGCCACAATAATCCCGCGCCCAAAATTTCAAACTCAGCCTCAGCACTTTGACAT
Organism: Mycena olivaceomarginata; assembly: GCA_029378375.1. Classification (NCBI taxonomy): domain Eukaryota; kingdom Fungi; phylum Basidiomycota; class Agaricomycetes; order Agaricales; family Mycenaceae; genus Mycena; species Mycena olivaceomarginata. The sequence continues at coordinate 124,058 of JARKIC010000096.1, read as the reverse complement.
AACCCGAGAAGTACCAGCCTGCCTATGGCAACAAGCTCGCCTTGTTAGAACACCGTAGGCAGGCTGGTCACGAGCCTCTCTTCGGATGGCCTTTGGCGAGTTCCTGCACTCCCAGGCTGAGGCCGCGGCCCGCTCCTCGGCCACGATCACTGGATGTTCGCCAGTAACACAAAGAAATTGAACGGTAAAGAATATAAGTACGGCAGCGGAACAGCGGAATTGGACACGGGTGAGTTTCGCACAATATTGCTAAAAGATATGGACGGATCTAGAATATTCCCAAATGCAGAAATATTATGTCACGTTAATGCGGGACCCGTACTCGACGGGTCTTGTAAAAAGCCTCCGGATCAGTCGCAGACTTCAGTGAGTTCGGGTTCAATTTAATGATATATGATAAATCAGGTGATTCATTTGAATTTTGCATTTGTTCCGGACAGCCACAATTTTTGACTAGCGAAAATCCAGAATTTTCTGTTCATTCGCCATTTGGTTCCTTGGCGGACGCTATGTAGTTGCACGGGCTATATGGTTGATGCCACCTTGGAGCGAAAATTCTGTTCTGAACTGTCTGTGGGACCCTCTGGAAGCGATTTTAGTCAATGGTTTATAAACAGGTTTATAAACACCCTATCTATGTCTTCTGTGTCTTCGGTAACGGGCGTCCTCCTCTGCCGGAATCACCATCAGTAAGCGCCGCATTGAGCCTGGGAAGTTCAAATCTAGCTCGATTTCCTGGCAACCGAGTCTCCCTAGTCAGACCAATTATTTTCAGAGAATTTGAGTGGGGAAAAAATCAACCTGATATTTGGTCTGGTTTTGGTTGCACTATTTCTATATTTGGAAGTATTTTGCTTCCTGTTCATTCAGAAGTGGAATGGGTATTGATATGTTTGTGGAATCATGTTTGTGGGCCTGGAGCGAGTCCTCAGGGAGGCGAACGACAAAATTAACCACCAGCGAACCGAGTTGTGCACTATTTCTATATTTGGAAGTATTTTGATTCCTGTTCGTTCAGAAGTGGAATGGGTATTGATATGTTTGACCAACACGCATCCAAGTTGCATGCTGGCTCAAAACGAGGTAAAGTGGGGGAGACGAGGCCAGCGAGACCGAAGACTGTGCGAGTCGAATAAGGACCGTGACGAAAACGGGGGAGAGCAAGGGCACTCACTGCGCGATCTGCAGCGTGAGATAAACGCGTTGGCCAGGCAGGAACTTCTCCTATTCTATTGATCGATCGGACAATCCAGCGGAGGGTTGGCGCCCAAGGAGGGACTGCACCCTGATGAACAGGGATGCAGCTAACAAGCGGAGGGGTTGGAGCCCAAGGAGGGACTGCACCCTGATGAACAGGGATGCAGCCAACGCGTGAAAGTACGTGAAAATGCCGTAGCAGATAAGATGACGGCAGAACATGACGGCAGATGACGGCAGAGCGTCGGTTCCGTAAACAACGACAAACCGTCCCGCATTCCAGCTTCCCACCGTCTCCATCGTGTTCATCACGGCGGAGCTTCCAACGCCTTCATCGTGTTCATCACGGCGGAGAGTCCAACGCCTTCATCGTGTTCATCATGCTGAAGTGGCCTTGCAACGACCTCAATGTGTTCTTCGCGGCCCTCGCCTCTCGGATTGCATGTGATCCAGCGCCACTCTCTTTTGGTCTCTGAGGCCTTCTGTGTTATTGTTTCTTGGGCAGAATAGTCTATGGAAGATCAGCTCTCTTATTGTCTTGCCGTTCTTCTACGCTGTTAAAAGGCTCCAGCGCTCCGATTCATTTCCAGGTCCCAGCCCATTATTCCCTATTTTCTGTCGTCCAGCTCGTCGACTTTCACCTCGTTTGCAATGGTTCGTTGGCCGTCTCCCGATTCTGGTGTGAACATTTGTAACTCTATTCCTCTAGCCCCTCAAAGCCGTCCGCATAGAGGTCCCTGACATCGATGAAGACGGCACTCATTATTTTTGCCCGAACTGCGACGAGTGTCCTGTGTGTCATTCGCCGCAAAAGGCTCGCGAACCCCCTGCCTATGCACCTCCGCCACGTGATTTTCCCTATGGGCTACTTACAACATGACCCTCACTTATTGTCTTCAGAGCCCGCTCGTTTCGCATCCCTCTCACCGTTCCGATCATCATCTTTCTCGTCGAAAGACTCTTCCTTGGCGGATGGCGACAACTCCTCATCCCCCATCTCATCGGCCTTCTGTTCTGTTGTGTCTAAAATTTCCGGAGGCGCTTTTCTTGTAATTACGGACGCTCTCGAGCTGCTGTCGTATTATTTCCCCATCTTGCCGTCACCGCCGCGCCCTTGCCCCTGATATCTCACTCTCCGCCGCTCGCACTCGTATCCTTTCGCATATGACGTCTTCGCGTGCCATCCACTATCCAGACAATAACAGTAAGGACAGCTACGTAAATTGTGCCTTGAGAACCACCACAGTCGGCCTCCAGGCGTAAATCGTGCCTCGAGAACCACCACCACAGTCGGCCTCGAGGAGTGTTTTGTCAATCGGGAACAACGAACGCCCCATTTAAATGCTAGCCTCTGGTATTCAAGGTGCGGAGCAGAATCCTCATGTTATATTCACGGATTGAATTTTGTTTTCCCATCAAACAGGTCTCGGATTCGAGCAATCTTTCAATTACCCCCACAATACGGAACCTACCCACACCCACTTGCCTACGTTGAGTGGTTCAAACCTTTCAACCAGCCCAACAAGATCGGATATTGAGTGGGAAAAATGAAGGATAAAGAAACGCTGTATGTACCAGACCTACACTCCGGTTATTTTTGATCATGACGAGTACTGACAATAAGACACCCGTTTCCTTCTCTGTCCGCTTGCCCAAACCCCAAAAGTGGGGTGATTCCATAGGGTACCGATGCCCATGATTGTGTACTTAACTTGACAAAAGTTATCATTTTCTCCGATTGATTGGCGGGCCCACTCGACAATGCCTCGAGTTAGTCTCACTACTGGTTGCTGCCAGAGTTCAAAACATTGACCACACCTAGAGGCAGAAAGACAGATGTCTGACACATGGACCTCGAAGAAGTGCAAGGATTGCAGCAATGCAGATCAGACATGAGCAAATGCAAGTCAAATCTCCCACGAAAGTGGATGGGGTGTATTCCTGGCCACAAGATGTTGTGATGAGTGATTTGTATATCGTTCCGAGGACTAGCATCCAGCTAATATGCCAGGAAAGCCTCCATCCATCGAAACAGGGAGATCGCATCCATCAAGTTCAGAAGAAACAAGGTCGGAATAGAGAGCTGGTTTGCTATTTTATACGATTCAAACAGGATTCAAGGCGCGAATTACCCCAGGCGGACCGACCTTCGTGGAAAGCTGCTGGCTCAACTATTGCTCGCAAACGCTTTGCGATTGCCCTGGTGCTTTTTGTCCTTGGTGAGACGGTATGCTACGTTGGTCACCGGAAACTGAATATAACAGTCCCAAACCGGCACATCCTTGCACCACGTATGTTTTGAACGCGGGTAGGCGTGGGAAGGGCATTTTCTCCGGGGAGCATATACCTCAGTACGTGGTCAAGATACCTTCTTTATAACGACACTCACCGCTCTCCAAGGGAAACTTTTGTTATTGAATACACCGGCAATCGAATTGGGCCCAAAAAAATGTATGAACTTGTGAAGCAGGGATGTGTGTACATTCTTCGCGCTGGACCCAAGGTGCACGAAATTACCCTATTCAACAAGTGTTTAACTTTTTTTCCCTAGGAATTCGTTGACGCCAGCAAGCCAACTCGAATTAACCTCGCGCGGTACAATCAATCATAGCTGTGATCCAAATGCTGTGGTTGAGCTCTGGCAGACGCCAGAAGGAAAATCTAGAGCTCTCGTCATCTCCAAAAAGGATATTTATCCCAACGAGGAGATTACCATCAACTACGGAAGGCACGAACTCGTTCGATGGGTGACGGTTTTTCCTCTGACTCTTGCTGCAGTGATTGTATACCATCGCCATGTCTTTGCAGGAAATGTCGAAGTGCACCGGCGGAAGGATGATGTAACCTAACCCTATTGAGCTTCTAGCAAATGTCAGCATAGGAAAATACAGTGACATTTGTGAATTCCGTTGATGCCGCCGCCGACATGCCGGTTTCGCCAATTCCCGAACTTCGTGAGCTTAAGGTTGATATTCCAAAGTGTCAGTGCTGATTAACCAAAATGTCAATATTAATAAACCAAAAGCGAAGCTTACAGCTCTTTGCGGAACTTAGGGCGCGGCCTGTTTTTTTTTTTTTTCAATGAACTTTGTATCGGATGGCTCTCTTAAGATCAATTCTCAACCGTTTCCTGAGAATATGCTCATTATGTTGGCATTGAAAGTCCGGAGGGCATGGCCTCTTCGGATTTTTTTGATGGCCAATCAAATTGCTTGATTGGGAAAATATCTGTGTTTTGAGTAGGATGGCTGTGACATTCGCTATCATTGTTCGATTGGCCTAATTTTTTGATACAATGGACTCATACATGTACCGGAGGGCACAGGATACCGGCATTTTCAATGTGGCCCATACATCAGATGCAGTCTAATTACAACAACGCCGTATTCTCTTTTCAAAGTCTTGAGCCAAATACAGGTCATATAAAAAAAGCCCGCATTTGCTGCCCTCCGGTACATCTGTGAGTACGTCGTATCAAAAAACTAGGCCAATCGAACAATGATAGCTAATGTTACAGCTATCCTACTCAAAACATAGATATTTTCCCAATCAAGCAATTTGATTGGCCATCAAAAAAATCCGAAGAAGCCATGCCCTCCGGACTTTCAATGCCAACATAATGAGCATATTCTCAGGGAAAACGGTTGAGAATTGATCTTAAGAGAGCCATCCGATGCAAAGTTCATTGAAAAAAAAAAAAAAACAGGCCGCGCCCTAAGTTCCGCAAAGAGCTGTAAAAAGCTTCAAAAAAACACAAATAATTTTATAAAGACAGAGGTGTGGGTTTTTTGGGCATCATGCAGTTGATGCACCGAAGTAGCACCAGCCCAAACTTTCGGCACAAAGAAACTTGGCTGTTAAATGCCATTGTGTGAGCTCGATTGCCTCAGAATATCCCTCAGAGACAAATGTCACTTGTTGGGTTCATATCGGTGCCATGAGCGGGTTATTTCAGGTTCCGAAGCCATGTGAATTGGGAAATGTAATGTCCACCGCCCCTGACACAGCCAGAGCCCGGCGACGAAGATGACGATGATGGCGCCGAGCCTGAGGCAGGCCCAAGTAAACCTGCCAAGCGTGCACGGCCGAGTAAACGAACCATTGCGACTGCGAGGCACGATAATCAGCCCGCACCTGAACTTGTGCAGGAACCGGGCTTGGCTGGAGGTCGCTCAAAGCGAACAATCACGTGCACAAAAAAGGCGATTGAGGCGGAAGAGACTGACGAAGGCAATGCTGGGAGCGGAGATGGCGATACAGAGGACACTAGCTCGGAGGAGAGCGATGAATTCGACTCGGAGGATGATTATTCAGATTGAATGAATTTATTATTCTCACAGATGTTGGCCATGTTTTACTGCCGATGGGACCTCCTGGAAAAATGTGGGATTCGCCCGTAATAGTACCTTTGTAAGTTCCTCTCTACTGCTATGGTTTCTATGCTCATTCCATGCAGGCTCTTGTATTTGTCTTCAGTATAATGGCATTCACCCGGAATAGCGGCACCAACCTATTTCCCACGATGCTCGGCCTCTTTCTCGAAATCGGGGGCACGAGTCCGAGAATTTTGAATACTTTGAGCAATGCCGGGGCTTGCGTATGAATTACAACGATCGAACGGCTCATGGAAGTCCTTTCGAAGGATGCCGTCGCATACGCGGTCGAATTGACGCAGGGGACAGGGATGTTTTACCTGATATTCGACAACATTAACATCTTCCTCCGTCGATCCCAACAACGGCTTTTCAACAAAAACGGCATGATCCACGCGACAAATGCCGCTGCCATTGGCATACCCGATTCTAACATCGCGGCTGAGAACCTGACAGCAAAATTGGAGAATCGAGGAAAGCGCGCTCAGGCAAAGGGAGAAGATTCAATGCCGACACCGGACGACTAGGCTAAAATGGTCAATTCGTTCGCGGGTCTCGTCATGATCCTTATCTTGGCGTATTGCCCCAGCAGCAAGCAGTGGGAAAATCGGGATACAATTCTCAAGGCCGCAAGACAAATTATTGCACGGACAGACCGTTACCGCCACAGAAGAGCGACGCGTCCTCTGGGAGTATTTGATGTTAACGAAGGATCAAAACAGGGTATTGTGAAGATGCTGAAAGCATCGCAGGAAATTGATGGGTTATCGGAGGCTGAATTGGCATCCAAAGCGAGGATAGTGGTCGGCGACTGGTTGACTGCAAGCAATATCCGGGGTGCTCGACGAACCAACGATGCGAACAGCATGGAGCGACTCGAATACGTGGAGGAAGAGAGTGCACTGTGGCACTTTGCGCTCAACGCGACACACATGATTATGCGCCTCCATTTCGGCGATTCTCTATCGAATCCGGGTTCTCTCGTAAAACACAAAGGGCTTTTAAATCGAACGTGGGACGCCGAAAAACCCAATTATGCGGATGCAAAGGCTCTAATTCGGCATTCACTCGTCTCAAGGATTCTTTACCAAGTGACGTAACTTCAATTCCTTTTTTTCTGTCGTCGGAGATTCATCTGACATGCGAATACAGGCTGCAGAACGACATCAAGCGATGGACAGACCTTACCAAGTGGAAACCATCGTTAGAAGAACTGCGTGAATTTGCCCATGAGTTTGTCGGCACATTCACCTTGGCCACGCAAGCTGAAAATGGCAAGGAATTGAAGGACGACTATTATCGGCACTCGTGGAGGTCCTGAGTTCGAGTTTAAACCAGTTTAAATAAGATCGAGGTCACGTTGAACATGAACATTGTTTTGATCACACTGTGTTTAACCCCGTTTTTGACTGGAACCGCGCCGCGCCGTACCTGGTGTTTGAGTTCTAACAGCATTCTATTCCAAAACCAAACACAACTATTGGAAAACCAAACATGGGGCACTCTACTTCAAAACCAAACACGAGGCACTCTATTTCAAAATGAAACACATCGATTGGAAAACCAAACACAAGGCACTTTATTTCAAAACCAAACACAGCTATTCCAAAGCCAAACATGGGCATTCTATCCCAAAACCAAACACAGTGATTGGAAAACCAAACTCAGGGCACTCTACTTCAACAACACGGGCATTCTATTCCAAAACAAAACACTCTCACGACCTTCCTGAAATTTTCTGGGCTTATGGGTTTCTGTGGGCACCGTCAACTGGCAGGCACCAGAGCTTTGGTCCGCACCCTAACCTAAGTACAGTCACAGAGGTGGACGTCTTTGGCTGCGCGATGGTCTACTGGGAAATGTTGCAGTGGCGAGCCAAAGATAAGAAGTTCCCGTGGGAGGGCGGTATTGGAATTCCTTTATCGCTGTATCCCCCTGACAAAGAATCCAGGGAATGAACAAACATGTGATTTACGAGACAGTTGGAATTAAAAAACAGAGGCGCGCTAGTTTCCGCCAACATCTGTTTCAAAATCATGTTGACGTTCTGTTTTCCAGGCCATCGACCCGTGACTTGGGATGACAATGGTCGGCACTTCTGATGGCAGCACATCAAGTCGCGTTGTGTCACTATAACCAGACTTCGGGGGTCAAATCTGAGCTGAGAATTTACTAGAAAATATGCCTTTATATCTTCCAGAGCTGAAAATTTGCTCTAATACCTAAAAGGGGAGCACAATATATCAATCCTGAGGTGATAGTAGCAAAACATCAATTTCTCATGTTAAATCGTGTTATTTACTTCTCTGAGGGCTCATAAAGTGAATCTGGGTATGCATGTTTGTCTTCGGTAGACTCGTTGTTCATGTTGTGGACCACGCGAGTATAATTAAACCCCCCCAGAGCCCCCAAATTGGTGATGTGTTTGGTTTGTCAATTTTTTGACAGGTCCTAATAAGATTTTTCGATGTAACAGCTGTTCTGCATAAAAACAGCATAATATTCAGTATTATGTTTTACCGACATGAAAAAATGAATATGAATCAGCCATTGCAATGGAATACATTTTGAAATGTGTGACCTGTCCTCTATTGCAATGGCTTTCATTTTGAAACACATGACCCGAGATAAGAGTCGTCCTCAAGGCCGTTTAAATCCCAGTGCACTCCCGGAGCCATTTTCGGGAATCGATAGCCCGGGCCTCGGCGAACATTTCCTTCTACTCAGATTTCCCCTGGAGGCAGTATTGCCTTTTCCGTGGCCCAGGCAATGTAATACATTTTGAAACGTATGACCCGTCCTCTATTGCCATGTAATACCTTTTGAAACGTGTAACCTGTCCTCTATTGCAATGGAATACATTTTGAAAGGCATGATCTGTCCTCTTACATTTTGAAACGCATGACCCGTCCTCTATTGCTATGTAATACCTTTTGAAACGCATAACCTGTCCTCTATTGCAATGGAATACATTTTGAAACGCGTGATCTGTCCTCTATCGCAATGGAATACATTTTGAAACGTGTGACCTGTCCTCTATTGCAATGGAATACCTTTTGAAACTTGTGACCTGTCCTCTATTGCAATGCGATGGAATACATTTTGAAACAAATGACCTGGGATCACACCAAAATCCGTCTCAGGCTTAAATACCACTACACCGGATATTGTTTCTCGTACCAGAACACCTTCGAGGGTACAGGTTGCAGCGAGGTTCCCACCCATCGAGTTTAGCGTCAAGCTCATGTTCCCAAGCTCCCCTCAACATGGGCAGGAATCGAGCCTGAGCGTGTCTTAAGTTCGAAATGCATGTAGCGGAGTTTGAAACCATCGAGAACGTACACGCTGCACACTGAACACTGTCCGAATAGACTCCTTTCCCTCCAGACATTTTTGATCAACTGGGTAATTTTCCACCGCGGATACCAAGGCATCGCTGTCGAACGACGGATCCAAATCAGCTACCACAGGAGGAGAAAGCAAATTGAGCAACACAGCGATTTTCATGGTCGTGGAGCGTCAAGTGGAAGACATGGGTTGCGAGACCTGTCAAAAGTCATTATTTTCTACGCATTGGAACAGGAACAGATATTTTCAGCTCACATCAGCTTCGCTCGTGTTATTTAGCGCGTAGCTAATCTGATACCTGAGCGTTCCTACTTTATTCGTTACCTAACACATAAATAAAACTACACCTTCGTCTTTGACGTCTTTGGCGTCTTGGGCAAGACATCAAAGATGCCAAAGACGTATTTTTTTTGAAAGACACGTGTCTTTCGCTAAGCAGGTCCCCTTGTCTTGCACAGGACGAATGTCTTGGGAAAGACTCGTAAGACGTCAAATGTCTTAGGCAAGATCCAGCAAAGTATTTGCAAGACCACTCAGAAGACACTTAAAGACACCCAAGATGAGGGAAAAAGACATATATTTTAACTCTAGAGGAATTATACCTTGATTGCCACGGTAAATGTCCTCGTGTGGTCACTTGTTGTGTCTCATTAGCAATGCCAGAATTGAACCTTGCAGGATATACGACCCCACCGCTTCCTGTTCTGCCCTCCATCCGCTTCGTTTGCGTCAGACTGGACTTCACGGACCGTAACATGCGCTGGTTCGTCGACACCATGTGCGCCCTGCTTTCGTCGGCCGCCAAAGAGATAATTGTGGCATATGTGGCCGATTACGTATCCCTCCAAAGTCGTGTTTTGTCGCCCGAGACAATGCGCCACCTGAACGACGCACTTCGGGGCCGTCCTGTGTTCCCCAGCATCCGTTGGCGTCTCAGCTTCGACGGAAATGCACTGCGGGAGTTCGCAGCCGCTGTGGAAAGGGGCATTCCCCGGGCTCATGAGTCGGGGAAGCAAATTGTAGAATACTCGGCTCAGGCGCTCTTTTGCTGGCCCAGTGGAAGCATGATAGTCTAAACAAGCTTGCCCGCCATACAAGCGGCCAGCCAGCCCACAGTATGCTGAGAGGCGCCTAGAGCCATATTTTCTGACCACCACTCATCCGGCAACCTGAATTTCTGCGGGTATATGACTGAAAAAGCGCAGAAGCGCCGCAAGTCTACATTGAATTCCCCGAATATGTAAAAGCCGTTCTTTGCAAATACATTCACGGCTTGAGCCACAACCCTACGGATCCACTTTTCACAAAACGCGACCCCATCGGAAACGAGGTGTGCCTGCGCTTCCTTCGAGTGCTATAGTCGTCATCCACCCGCTGACCCCCATTATTGCTCGCATCGTCGTCGTGGAGGATCTTTCTTTTGGATGAGGAGCGGCTGGTAACCTTGACAGGCTGGGGATCCTTGCCTCTCGCGCCTCCGGAACTCATTCTCACCATCTTCACAAGGCAACCTGTGGTGCGTCGTTGCACGATGTTGCCGATCTGTTCGAAGTTGATCAAGCTTGGCCTGCTGGCCCTCTTCGCGGCTGCATCGAGATTGTCGTCCTCGGTGTCAGGGTTTTCCTCGTCTGAATCAACCCATCTATCAAAGTCTGTTCTGATTTGGTCATTCTTGGCCGTCTGCCTAGTTTATTTATGAGCCCAAACAGTACGGCGCAACGCTAATCCAACTGAGCCAAGGAGCTCACAGATTATGTGTAATATAGGGTTCAGGCGACGGGTTTAATCAACAATAACGGCAAGATTAACCACTGATTAAACATGTTTCAAGGACTAAAATTCTGTCAAACGTGCAACAAAACTAGCATGTAAATTCCCATTCAAGGTCCACATTCATGGAGTAAAAACGAGGGCACTTGAACGAAGATGATGTTTAAAAGGAAGAAAAACAAAAAGACAAGCCTGTGAGGAGCAAGGTCTACTTTTCAACCGCACCTCCATTGCACCAGGTCATGCTTTTCAAAATGCCAGCCATTTGAATGCAGATCTATTGTGTCAGGTCATGCTTTTCAAAATGCCTGCCATTTGAATGCATCTTTATTGTGTCAGGCCATGCTTTTCAAAATGCCTGCCATTTGAATGCATCTCTATTGTGTCAGGTCATGCTTTTCAAAATGCCTGCCATGTGAATGCAGCTCTATTGTGCCAGGTCACGCTTTTCAAAATGATTGAATGCAGCTCTATTGCATCAGGTCATGCTTTTCAAAATGCCCGCCATTTGAAAGCACCTCTATTGCGTCAGGTCACGCTTTTCAAAATGCCCGCCATTTGAATGCACCTCTATTGTGTCAGCTCTATTGCATCAGGTCATGCTTTTCAAAATGCCAGCCATTTGAATGCACTTCTATTGCACCAGGTCACGCTTTTCAAAATGCCAGCCCTTTGAATGCACCTCTATTGCGCCAGGTCACGCTTTTCAAAATGGCAGCCATTTGGAATTGAATGCACCTCTATTGTGTCAGGCCATGCTTTTCAAAATGGCAGCCATTTGAAATTGAATGCAGCAGCTCTATTGCATCAGGTTCAAAATGCCAGCCATTTGAATGCACCTCTATTGCACCAGGTCACGCTTTTCAAAATGATTGAATGCAGCTCTATTGCATCAGGTCATGCATTTCAAAATGCCAGCCATTTGAATGCACCTCTATTGCACCAGGTCACACTTTTCAAAATCCCTGCCATTTGAATGCACCTCTATTGTGTCAGGTCATGCTTTTCAAAATGCCCACCATTTGAAGGCACCTCTATTGCATCTGGTCATGCTTTTCAAAATGCCAGCCCTTTGGATGCACCTCTCTTGTGCCGGGTCACGCTTTTCAAAATGCCGGCCATTTGCAATTGAATGCATCTCTATTGTGTCTGGTCATGCTTTTCAAAATGCCCGCCATGGAGGTGCATTCAAATGGCGGGCATTTTGAAAGCATGACCCCACCAACTCCGGTTGATGTCGCGTAGACATCCGTTGTCAGATCTTGTCAGATCATTGACACGTTATGTTCCCATGATACCCGCGAATCAAAGCTTTACATGCCATTCCTTGTGACGTTCTGAGGACATCCTCGGGATGTCTTCGAACCTCGTGCTCTATAGAACTACAAAACATAACACCGTTGGCAACCTGGGCCACTCCATTTGTTCAGATGCACACGTTAATGTGTCTATCCAGTATATATCTTTCAGGATTGACGATATTTCCGCTAGCCAATCATCTGTTGGGTGCCGAAGTACAATGTATTATCTGAGACCCCTTAGTTGGCCACACTAGTTAGTGGACCACTTGCATAATATGAGCCAGTGGGATGCATAGACCTAGGATTTGGTACTTCTAGGATGGAATACAATGTATGAGGACGGCGTGCGTCAAATTTGGAGGAAAGTGGTCCCGGCGATCAACAGCTGTGTTGGGTTTTTGATCGGGATGACGGCGTGTGAACATCATTCCTTGTGTCTGAACACCTTCTTCCGCTTGTTTCTCCCTCAATTCCGGGCCGATTCACAATGTCAGGGGCTCGTTCTCATCCTTGGATCGAGGGAAACAATTTTCGACTATCCTGAGAACAAAAAATGTTCCCTCTCCCCTTGTTGAGCCCCAAGAAGGCTTTGATTTGAGCGTGAGTGGCGGATTCCCGACCTCTCTATAGTAAGCTAACCGTGTATGCTACGGACCTAAGAATTTAGGGCTGCCCTTTAGACACCAATACCTACCTCTCTCGAAACAAAACCAGGGATTTCTACCTACCATCTTTGGTGGTCACCGAGGGTTACATCCCAAAACACCCGAATTTTGTTCGGGCGTATGTATGAACTTTTTTGAGGTGGTTATTGTAGGGTAGAGGTCATCTGTTGTTGAGATATATATGAGAATGCATCTTATCTATCTGTCCGTATTCAGTTTTGGCGCACCAATGCACTCTGTACATTGCAGAGCATGCCATTCTGTGCACACCACAATTTCACCCCTTTTCCTTGGCTCGAAGGGAAATATTTAAGGTGCTCATATACCTCGGAGGTGCTCTGTTATCGTACGGGATATTGAAATTGAATGTCCTTAATGATTTGGGATACATTGGGACAGCCGATATCAGTCCGAATGAACGATGTGAGGAGGTGGTCCACTAAGCCGTTTTTTGCCATTTTAGGAAACCGTCGGAACAAAAAATTCCGTAGGTCGAGGAACCATCGTGTAAATTCGCGGAAAATATCTCAAATCACTCAGAGGATGGATACCTTGGTGCTAGAACTCATATACCTGTATTTATCGCAATTGACGTCGGTCAAAAAGACCATGGTGGTCCACTAAGCAGTCGCAGATAATACACCCAGAATATGCAGTCAACAATGACCTAGACCTCAGGCCCCCTACATATGATTAATGCCTAATGCCTAGGGCCCTCCGAAATCCGCCGGATTCTCGGCCGACCCCGAGCCACAAGGGCAGTAATATTACGGGGATAATATAATTCGACCAGGACGGCGAGCATGGGCTCCCAGTCAGAATACATTACTCAATATTATGCATGGAGAGGGACTACGGAATCTTCCGAAAACCTTGGGCTTTAAATCTTCATTTCCGCTTCAGAGTACAGTTTCTGGCAGCAAAAAGGAAGGAATAAGGTTTCCTCACGATCCCCTGCAAGTTTTGACCAAATCTCGGCAGTTGAAAATATTATATTCTCCAGTAAGGGCTCACTTCCAGCCAAAAACATTGTTCACAGCTGCATATAAGTCTCAAAATCAGGGGAATGCGTTCTGAGACAACGTATACGTTATATTAACAATATTTGTGAAAATTGTGCCTTGGTATACTGTCGACCTGGAAATACTGATGTTGCATTGATAGTACGGCACTGCCAGTAACCTTACCACGATCCAAGATCAGGTGTCCGCATATTCTCACTGTTCGTCCCAAATTTTCTCGTGTTCCGAGTCGCTTTCGTTGGGGCGAAATGAGAATAATGCCAAACACACGGCACTGGGACGTCTGCGGCGAACACCAGGCTGCCGGGAATTCAGGTGAATACGCTGGATTCATTCTGAGAAACGGAACGAAATCTTTCCACATTATTTATCTACTTGATGATTTCCAGCTGCCTCGTCGCTCGTTGTGAAGGTAGACACCAGTGCTTCACTATTGAACGGTTTAATTCGCATTTTGAACCCCATGCCACCGAATGGCATTTTGAATCACATGCTCCGTGCTGCCATTTTGAACCCTGTGCCTCACTATTGAATGATTGAATTCAGCCGAGAGCAGCTCCGGGGCCAACCGCTGATACGTCTTCTTTGGATCGTGAATATGCGTCATATGATGTTTCACAGCGTCTCGGAGTGGCCCACAATTCGCCGGAAGTTCTGCACTCAGAAAGCTGTCGATCTCTTGTGGGGATCTGGGGACATTCTTTGCGGCAACGGCTATATGCTCGTGAGGAAGACCCCGCTTCTGAAATTCCGTAACACAGATTGAATAAAGAATCAGACCAAAGATGGTTCGAACATCTTTCATGAAAGCAGAAAGATATTGTTGAAACACACGGACGATCAAGTCAGGTCGGTCATTGACAGGGTCGTAATTGGGAAATAATTTCAGGCCAGCGGGGATTCGTCGTGAACGTTATGAACAAAGTAATGGGACCAAGGGCTTTGCGAAGAGCGACGCAGTCGGAAATGTTAGCCGCAGACCATGCGGGGGAATGAACGAAAGTGGAAGGTAGGCGAACATCCTCCGTCGGTTCTTCATCGCCCATTCCGACAAATTCGTCCTCGTCGGGGTCAGAATGCTGGTTGTGGTGGATATATGTCAAGGGCGCCTCTTCAATCGCGCTCCAAGCGTCGACCAAGTATTCTCCTATTATTCTCCTATTACAATTGAGACTTTTATTTCGAGCGGAGTTTCGGTACGTACCAGTCAGTCGAGAGAATGTCGACATCTGCTCTGCATTCATGAAGAATCGTGTTCGATACCACCGAGCTTTGGCTAAATTTTTTGCCGTTGGATGTACATAAGACGACTTGGTGACCATCCCATGGTGCCATGGGGTAAGAGCAACAAATAATGGAGTGGTTCAGTAAGAAGGGAGAGCAGATCAAGGAATACCGGCTCATCAACGCCTTTTCGTTTAATCATTGCATTCAGGCCCTTCCTCGGCGCAGCTTGCCGAGCTGCACCGCCATGGGTCACGCTGAGCCGAGGCGTCGCGACAGAGTCTGCCGTGATGATGTCGGCAGACCTACGTCGCGCTATACCGCCATGAGTCGAGGCGGGGTTGGCAGACCCTGCTGATCATTCCCTACCTGCACCTGCAGATTTTGTAAATGTCAGCACAACATTTCTGAAGCTTGCCTGTGCTGTAGAAATGTACCCCATACATCCCGAGTGCCCCGACAAACCTAGCGCTGCGATACCGTAAGTTGTTATTGACGGGAGAAGCCGTAGGTGAGGGCTGTACAGATCATTACGGTAGCGCCCTGTAGCGCCAAAATCTCGGCAATTGATGGCTGCCGCAAAGGCCGATTTGCGGCCAACAACAAAGTACTTGTAGCGTTCCAGAATTATATCACAATCTCCGAAACTGTGAGGGATAGCAAAGAATTTATGAATTTCTAGCTAGGTAGGCACAGCTCGGCAGACTCTGCCGACCTTGGGTCCACCGAGCTGAGCCGAGGCGCCTCGGACGCAGCATGGTCCGAGGAAGGGCCTGAATGCAGTGAATGACCAGTTTGCGCCAAGACGGCGCGGATGCTGGGGCTAGAGAAATGACGGCTGCGACCTCGTTGCTGATGCTATCTGAGTGGTCAATATGCAGCGCGATATCATCATCATCATCATAGACATTGAGCTTCTCGAGCTCAGCGATGAATGGATTGACACGCTCCAGTCCCGCAAGCGTGCTGCTGTTGAATTCGGTACCTTTGTCGAACATGGCCCACGGATCATGGATGAACCATCGAATCGCATGTTGTCCCTCGTGGGCGGGGAGCATCCGATGATAAGTGCATCCACCTGACAAAGTGACTGCCGAAACACCGTCGGGGAGTTTCATGAAGTCGTCGTCATAGACCCCAATAGCAGTGAGAGCGAATATATTGTTCAGCTTCCGTGTGATGTTGGCAGTTTTGCGATCCGTGATGAAATAATCCCACTCGTCCGGATAGGGAGGGAGGTGGGGCTGATAATGAACGCCTTTTGGTCCGCATACGAAGCATTTGTCGTGTATTTTTTCTCCTGTCAGGGCCTCATTGTGGCGTCAGTGAAAATCCATTGCAAGCCCATGCAAAGCATACAGTATAGTAGGGTTCCTTGGATAGTGAGACATCCTTGGGTATTAATTTTTTAAACGCTTTCCAGGTTCCTTCCAGATCAAAATTCCCCTATACAGTACATCATATACTCTAGTCCCGTCTTCTGAATTAATTTCAGGCCCGGAGACGCATCAGTGCTCAACGGGGAGGTGATTTGATATAACTGACTGCCTGATCCGGTCATCAATCACTTTCCTTCTCGCTGATTGTGCATTAATCCGGTCTCTATTGGCATCAACTATTTTCCTCATGAAAGTTTATCCTCCTGGCTACAATCTTCCCTGAAAGAGTCAGGCACTCTGGCGAGATTGATGAGTCAAAGATAGATCACGCACGCGAAAGGCGTGACACTTTTGTTGACACGTGACACCTTTGAAGTTTTGTGGCACTCAAGTCTTCTGTCCGCGCCGGTGTCCGGCTCCACGTCTCCCGCGCTAGCGCCAAATCCCACCGTGTTGCGCTAAATCCGACGGTCGCAAATAGCCGCCGAAAGGCAACCGAAAGGGGCCGGTGGAGAATGATTTTGTGTGACATCACGCTATTCAAGGACCCCGACGTGTGACTCTTCGGCCGTCGAGAGCAATTTTTTTATCTGGCTACATTTTACACACTTAATTTGTGAAATTCTGCAGCAGTATAGCTCATCCTAGGTTCTAGTATCTACGAACTTAAATTCAGATTTTATTTCTGTGCATTGTGGACTCGGCAGCGGAAACATGAAAGTGGCTATTCAAGGAACCCTACTATACTGTACTTGAATACCACAGATCTTACACTTTCTATTCCACCGCAGGCCGAGCGATGAGGTCGTTTGAGAAGTATTGAGGTCGGAAATGTGATCCCACCACACGGAATTGGATGCCGTTCGAGGGCGGTGGCGGATTTGATGAGCAGACAGGTCCATTCGACGGATATCAGCCCTTTGAGTATCGTCAAGCCTGAGCCGATGCACAGCTCGTGCTTCGGTATTGTCCCGACGGATTTGGGCAGCTCTGTCATCAGGTAATAGTGAACGTGAGATTCGGTGAGCACTGGCATCTCCGCTCCGCCTGTGCCCTCGGTCGTAGCTATCTTCGCGAGTCCTACGCTGCCGCTGTAATTCGCGACGGAGCCGACGCTGATATTCCACGTCTGTTTCGCCACGGCTGAGATCTGCGGGCGACCCGGCCATTTTGGCGCAAAGTTGACGGAGCGTGTGAACTGATAAACAGCTCACACTACAATACAGAAAGAAAAGCTCACATTCAATGCTACTCGTTGGAAATGCTGTATGTCTCGTGCTTGTTTTACGTAGCGGTCGCGATAAGGGATTTAAGTAGGTGGAAAGGACTTTTGCGTAACGCGAGGAAAGCCCTTGAACGACAAATCGGGTGAAATGAAAGAAGCCGTGCAGAGACGTTTAACATCACGACCAAAAGAAGCCACGCACCATGTGCCGCGTTAGCGTTCCCCCTGTTACTATTAGCTCTCGCAGGTTGGAACTGAGTGGGTAGTGGAGTTTTCAGACCGTTGTTAAGCGCCTAGAAGGTATCTTGTCAGACGAACAGCACCTTGTGAGGGAGTACTGCCTTACCTGCAGCACTCGCGACGGCCGATTGGCCGGGGCTGCGGCAGCTCTTAAATCCATGGGAGCTGTGGAGAAGTAGTTTTTTGAGCCGGCATTCAAGACTCTGAGAGTATGAGACACACCATCTACGTTCATGCCCCTTTGTCTGTCCGATTCCTCGTTTCTTCGTCTAGCGCGGGATCTGGCTGCATTGCGCGGTCGAGTGGTGGCATCACCGCGCTCACGCCTTTCTCTCTCTCGGCGCCGTCTCTGTGCGACTGACCGCGCGGACTGTGGAGAAATATTTTCGATACCTGGCATTCTATTCTCAAGGTCGTGCCCATTCGCTCGCACGATCTCATTGTACGCCGCCAGGGAATCTTCGATCCAATCTTCATGCGCTTCCGGTATGGTATGTATGCTACCCTAAACTTAGCCACTCCTCTGACCAGTGCTCATACACGCTCAGCGCTTTGAGCGGTGCCAAGTTCTTGGTTCGATTTTTTTTTGAGGCCCCGCGTACTAGACGATCCTCAACGGTGTGTTCTTCGTCAAGGTTGGATTTTGAGTACCCCGTGAGTACGGCAAATACCTTTCTCAAGGTATCCCAGTTTTCCTCGATTTCTACGCGATATTTGATAGGTAATGACCAATACCATATTTCCGCTGCACCTTCCAACGGCCCAACTGTTGAAAGACCAGTTCGGACTCCTGGGCAATGTCGTTAATTTTCAACATCCACCTCATTATGGCGCATATCAACATTTCCATCCCACGTCGGTATGTTGTCATATTTCAACTTGAAGTCGAAGTGAGCTATCTTTGCAGGACTCAATCCACCACCTACAAGGGGAGCCTTTACGGCGTCAGGCAGGGGTGCAGACTTATGCCTTTCCGAGACTTAAGTCTCCACAGCAACATTAATGAGCCTTTATTTCGCCGGAAACGGCCCCAGCTACTCCTGGCTACGACAAACAAGACCTACAACTTGAGTCTGCACTTCAACAAGTGAAGCGCTCCATAGATAGTCTGGACAATCTTGCATTCCGTTTCGGCAATGCTAGGGCGTTGTAGCGTTCAATGTCTCACCTCTGTAGACCTGCTTGCTCTTTCGACAGTAGGCCGCGTGGAAGATATCGCCGAACCTTTTTGCGCGGGGAAGGGCCGCCCTGCTTTGCTCCAAGAAGGTGATCGGCAAGTTTCGGAACCAGAACACAATCGATTAGGAGTCGTTTGCGTTTCAGGATCGGGGACGCAATCCTCTGCGTAGCGTCCAGTGAGGGGGGGTTCTGGGATGACGGAAGTGGGGCCCCATCTCCCGACACGTGATTGTACAACGTATCTCCCGCAGTGGATTTTATTGATGGCTGCATGTTGTCGTAAGGCGTAAGTCGGGGGACGGAAGGGTGCGGGGACACATTCGATGGTGCGGGGACTGATGAGCTGGCGGTGAGGGGATAGTTGTGCGTTTCGATAAAGAAGTCTGGAAATAAGTTGGGATTTCCAAAGAGCTGGCAGGGTGAACACAGGGCGCACCTGTGTCCGGATGAAATGTTTCTTCCCCTGCGGTTAGGCCGCAGGTCACATGCTTTACTGCACAGGTGAGACACGCCCTGGCTCTCCTAGTCGCCTTGAGCTCAACGCAAGGGTGCTTTCCGGCGCACGCAGAACACCCCTGGAGAGAAGTCAGTCGCATCGATCTGTAAATGAACACAGCATGCATACCTTGGATCGCACAATCATCTTATCCGAATTGAAGGTGATGGCATCGTTGAATTCAGGGTAACCGTCGAGGAATCGCTGATACATCGGACCAGGCAATTGCGTCGCGGGGGCAGAAGATTTTGGGAAGGTAGGCGACATCATGCCCAAGGGTTGGTTCTGTGCGGCTTCGACTTCAAACCGACTGGGCGCTTCGCCAGTGAGGACACCTTCGGTTACAGAGGGTGCGAAGTGTTCAATTCTTCCGGTTGTTGTTTGGGTGCGCAGCTGTAAACGGTAAGTACTTTCCGGATATAGTTGCAGATCTGGTACCATGTCAAGCTCCGGGCCAGCTTGAATACGCGCTTGGTTCTCTGCGGCTTCGAATTCAAAGGTCATGAACGCTTCGAAAGCGAGATCATCTGGGGCGTAGGTATCGGATATGGATAGGGTATCCGGTGCAGTACTAGTCTTCCCCGCGGGTGATGATAAAGCGATACTTTTGGATCGGCTGCGGGGTGCTCAACACTGGGAAAATCGGTTGTGGTTTGGGCGGGGAGCTGTAAGTGGTATGCATGTAATTGCAAATTTGGTACCAGCGTGTCAAGGTCCGCGCTTCCAGGAATGAATGGCTGGTTCTCTGCGGCGTCGAATTCAAACCGGGTGGGCGCTTCACCAGCCAAATCGCCTTCGGGGTAGGTATCGAGCATAGACACGGGGACAACTCCTCGGTTGCGGCCTGATGCTGGGAGACTGTCGGAGGAACAAGAGTTGGATGCAGTTCTAACCATGCCGCGGGGCACACGACGGTGCTGTACCTGTTTTGGCGATGAGATGTAAGGAAGTGGATCGGCGGCCATCTTGACCTGAGGGTGGCTGAACTCGGAAAATGCGCCCTCCAACAGTGAAGGATCGATCGTGTCGTGCTCGTAGGGTCCACTTTCCCCAAGGAAAGAAGGGTTGGAATTGAATCGAGTCTCTGTTGGGGGATCTGTATTGTGTGGTATAGAGAGCAAGGGGGCCTACTCAACCGCGTTCAGCCAAAACAAAAGTTAGAGTGGAATAAAATCATACCAAATGTCCGGACAACTCGGCCAAAATTAGCTCAGGTTCCTGGTCCTCGATGCTTGTTCGGAGGAGTTCGATCGCGGAGATCAAAGCGGCGAAACAGTCGGGCGAGGTACGCTGCATCATATGCATGCTGCGCCAAAGACCGGCGTTTTCTGTCTCTAGTTCTGCGACTCGGCTGCCAGGGATCACTTCAGCATTGATAAGCAATGTATGAGACGCAGACTAACGCTTCCAAGGCTTGGAACGTCTCTTTATGACGCCGGCGACTGGAAGCAGCCGCAGCGCGATTTTTGATGCGGCGCGCCTCAAGCTTGGCCGCGCCGTCTTCCAGAGCTCCTAGGGCCACGGCATGGTCATCAGTAGACCTTCCAGACGAGGGGACAACAGACATTAAGACAGGGAGTGGTCGTCCGTCCAAGGGCTTCATTACGAAAACTTTCCCGCGCCGAATATGATGGTTATCATGCTCGGAATGATCCGGAGGAGTACGTAGGACTCCTGACTTTCCGCCAAAACGTGGCAACCTAAATCGGGAAATTTGACGAGGGCAGCCTAAGGTACTTAGGCCGCAGTCACTCCCCACCAACAGTCACGTGGTATGTCACGCGTGCCATGACGCGGCAAAAATTTAGAAGTGGAAACTTGGCCAGAGGTCAAAAAATTCAGGTTTTTTTCAAGGTACAAATGTAGGTCATAGATGTCAAGGGAGCCATTGTACTGGCTTGAAACAGTGATCAATAGTCACTATAAGAGTTATAAGCTTTGCCACCAACCTCCGACAACCTCCGACTTTGTTTGTTCTGGTGTGTCTTATAGGCTATTACTCTATTTGGACCGTGAGAACTTACATAAGCAGCAAAAATTTTGGTGTTCAAAAACTCAAATCGTGTCCATTCGCTGAAAGAACCATTTTTGCATTGAAAAAAAATAGGTGAGAAAAATATTATACTGCTCCATACAGACACAATATTTTCGAAATCTAAAACCAAGGATCTCTTGAGAGGACTCAAATGCACCATTTCCTGGTTCTATTTTGCATCTAAGTGTTTTGTGGCCAGAGCCTTATCACTGTCACGCTTTGGTCATGTGACCGTTAGTGGGGAGTGACTGAGGCCTACCTTAACATTGAACAAGATGCGAAACCAGAGCCTTATCACTGTCACGCTTTGGTCATGTGACCGTTAGTGGGGAGTGACTGAGGCCTACCTTAACATTGAACAAGATGCGAAACCAGGGGGAAAATTTTAGGATTTCCATTTATGGGAATATAAAAAATACCATAAAAAACTGGAGATAGAAGTGTCTAGAACCACACTTTGATTCATCTGAATCGATGCATTTTTGCATGAGCAATGGCCTCTCCAAGTGGGGTATTTTGGGCATTTTTGCGGATTTTGGGGCAAATTTGTGGGTTTTTGGCCAGCTTGAGGAGCTCCCTCTTGTTAGAGCGTCTGTCTACGAGAGACTACACCTGACGCGGCACTCTTGCAATGATTTCTTTCGGGATTATGGCATACATCGAAACCGAGTACTGTACAATTTCGTTCAAATCGGCAGTCACGCGTCATGCACCCCCCTGTCGATCACGAACTTCGGTCGATGTCACGCGTCGCTCGGGCCTCTGTTGAACCTCCAAGTGGTCACACAGGCCCCAAATTGCCTAAAAAAAAAAAAAAAAAGGCAAAAAAGGCAAAATTTCCGGTTCAAATGCCGAAATTTTCGAGGTGTCACGCAAAAAATCGGCGGCTGCCGAAATGTCGAATAGGTAAAATGGTCACGTGTCGCACCCCCTGTCGATTTGAATGAAATTGTACAGTAGTGCAAGACTTCATTCTACTTGTACAGTAGCTCTATGAGATCCTGCATCGCGTAGTTGATAACTGGTGCTTCGGTCACAGTACCTCTACAGTTTGGACAAATGTGGACAGGAAGCGGACGGATCTCGTTCCAGCCTTGATGCATTGTTGCGTGAGTGGCGCTCTCCCATTCTGGTATAAAGTATTGACACTGGAAGAGCGGATAGTAAGCATTACTTACGGAAGTGATTCACAAGGCATTCCCGACAAAAAGTGTGTCCACATCCCGGAGTTCTGCCAGCTCATTTAGATGCAAAATATGGACATCTTTGTTTCTACGCACATGACGGGTTTCCACATTATATCTTGGCAGATTGAGCATGTCAAAGCCCTTTCGAGATCTTCACCGGACTAGACAGGATCAAGAAAAGTTCACAACGCTGTGAGTATGCTCACTACGAAGCGCATTGTAGCAATTTCAGCATTAGCTGTTTCGAGTTGGGCGCGCACTGAATTAAGCTCGGCCTCAACCAAGCGCAACTAAGATTAAACGGAATTGGTGGAGATGGCCGATGTATGATTTTGAGCGGCGTACCTTGATGGCTGCGTCTTCATCGGCCGCTTTTCCACGTTCGGTTCTAACTCTGACAGACCCTGAAATATTGGGGCGACAGGGATAGATATTGTTTTGTCCATGAGTGTCCGCTTCCCCGAGCTCCTGACTGAGCGCGCATTTGTCGAGCTCGTCTGCCGGGACGTTAAGTCTCCTTCATTTCAATGACGATGCTGAGAAGGGGCTCAGATCATCACACATTCCCTGAAGAATATTAAAAAAGATGTTGCTTTTGATTTCAAGGAGGCCCTTACAGGAGATTTTGAACCTGAAAAAATAATGTTAGTTAATTAGATGAGAATTCACGGTCCACCAGGGAACGAAAAACAGAGCAAGAAAATTCAGCGGAGAAGGAAAGGAAAAACGGTACTTATATAGAAGAAACGGGGAGTCTAACGCCGAGCATTACATTGTTATAATGTCCAGGTGGATTGTGGACGCAGGAGGGGGTCCGAGAGTGGGTGGACACCGAACTCCCAGTCGCCAATAGTGTGAATGGCACGGGAGATTTCGATAACGCGTACCATAATCCTCCAGATGGGAGGTCGCCTGAAGTTGAACCAAAAGGTGGTTTGCCTGCGCCAGCCAAAACTTCTGTGCCTGGAGGCCCTCGGTTTGGTTCTGGGTTATCTGTACGCTAAGATAGGGGCCGGCACTCCTTCTTCGCCCGATAACCTGGCGGGCGTCAAACCTTACAACCACAAAACATCAGAGGAATGATCAGTGTGAAAGCCAAAATACCTGATCCATGAATTATCCAGGACTTCTCCATGTTCATTAAATCTATATTTATGCCATCCTGACTTCCATCCATCAATACGGAAGTCAGCGTCGGGGCGAAGAGGCTCTGTGATCTTCAATGTCTGAGGCTGAGGCTGAGAATTCCAGCGGAAAATCATCGACCCTGGACACAGCTGTAATCGGGTAGATGCATTCAGCCACTGATTCCGCGCTAACTTATCAAGAGAACTGAGTCCATTGTATGGGTGGAAGCCAGATTCCTGAAAATCGATGGCTTTGAAGTTCAGTGGAAAATATAGCCGGTCATTCATTCGCGCTCACCAAACGCCCACGGACTAACTGCCTCACTCGATAGCTCATACAACGGATAGCCAAGATATATCGCGACCTCCTGGCTTTCTGGGTTGAACCCTTTGCCCCGGTTTGGACTTTTAGGGATCTGAACTTCCCCCTGACTGGCTGTACTCCATGGGCACCATCGACCCACGGACCCATCTAATCCAGCCTACGGGCCTCCGCTCTCCTCGTTCTCTCAGCGCTCTCGCTTCGGTGACTCGGTCTACCCACCACGACTTCAAGCTCGTGAGTCGCAACCCTACCCAGTGCCGAGGAACCCAGTATATGTTGTGTGACATGAGAGAAAGCACAAAGCGCGTCTATCATCTGCTCTGATTCCCTTTACATTCCCCGACATTCCCCGCCTTGATCTACCAGCCTCTGTTATCTGCGAACTAATATCTTTTTCAGCTTCGCCACACCTCTGTACCAGCACAGCACGTCCCTCGAGACGACACTGAGTCTCCACCTTCTGATGTGCAGTCATCTACTTCCTCTTCCCTGCCTCCTGCTTGCCCAATGCTAACTGCTTGGACTCACGAGTTTTCCGAGATGTGAATTCAAGCTCGTCGGTAGTAATCCGAGAATCCTTTCGCCTCGCTTCCACCCTGCGCCGCGCCGCTTGAATCTGCGTCGACGCGGAATGACACCCCTATAGTCGCAATATATTGGTCTCAGGATTCCTTAGCGGCACTGCCTCTGGAACAAGAGGATGTCAATTTCAGGGCGCAAGGCACTCCGAGACTTCGGGAGAGAAAAGATGAAGCCCGAGAACACCGAAGTGAAGAGCACCGAGCATGCAACAGTTGATACTCCTAGAAATATAAAACCAGGGAGGGCGGGTGGGGCCTCGAAAATCTGCGAAGCAAGCCCAACAGCGGACCAGGTGGTGAGCGCAGTGAGCAGAAAGAAAACAAGTTACGAGACAAGATTGATTGCGTGATATGTCCTCGGCACCCGGCTGCTTTATCTCTCCCTTAGGCTAGCTGCTCGCAAGCTCGCATAGCTTCAGCTCTCAGCCAGCTCGCTGGGCAGGAGCAGTCGTACGGATTTCTGAGAGAGGATGAGCATGAGGACAGCAGAGGGTAAAGGAGAACGTGCCTGTATCTCCTGGGGAAAAATAGCGGATTTCCTGGAGTCATGTGTGGGGGTGAGGCTGGGTGAGGCTGCTGGAATCTGCTATGTATTCAGCAATGGCAAGTAGAGGAATGAATCAAAAATTACCGACGAAAATTCCGCTGGATGCGGGGCTCACTGGTCCAGATTCCCGTCGAGGCACACACTGGGACTCTAACGGGATGGACACAGCATTCACTGGGTACAGCGAGAATTGTCCCCGCCATATCTACCCATTGAGGCACACAGTGACACCGACCAGCTTCTCGTCGTAGAACATATCGTCCTCGCAAAACTGTTTGATATGAAAAAATCGGAGCATGAGCAGATTCTAGGGTAATGAGCTGGGACGAAAGACGCACAATGTTCTGCAAATTTGTGAAACGTACGAACAGATGGGCCGTAATCGTCTAGAGGAAGAGGCCGCGTCCTGACCTGAAGCCGTTTGAATGGTGCAAGGTTGACGCGTGGCAGAGTGGCAATTATCAGTCGTGAAACACCTAGTATGGAATGGCCACTCACCGGCATCCAGCTTCCCATCGAGCGCTGTTGGATTAACGTGTCAGATCGGATGATTAGAGAGAGATGAATTCGATGTTCCTGACGTTGTTTAAGTCGGAGAATTTTGCTGGCTATCCTCCCAGCACGGCTTGAATCGATTGCACAGTGGCCAAAATACTGTTTTGATGCAGAATCTCGGCACACTGTTTGGTGACAGCCTGCATTTGTTTGGATTGGCATGGAGAGCCCTGAGCACCTTTTCAAAAGAACCAGGGCCGTCAAAATAAATCTGAAGAGACAGTCTGAACCAGAATTTTGCTGGCTATCCTCCCAGCACGACCCCATCAAAATCCGGCTTGAATCGATTGCACAGTGGCCAAAATACTGTTTTGATGCAGAATCTCAGCACATTGTTTGGTGACAGACTGCATTTGTTTGGTGACAGCCTGCATTTGTTTAGATTGGCATGGAGAGCCCTGAGCACCTTTTCAAAAGAACCCCCAGCACGACCCCGTCAAAATCCGGCTTGAATTGATTGCACAGTGGCCAAAATACTGTTTTGATGCAGAATCTCGGCACATTGTTTGGTGACAGACTGCATTTGTTTGGTGACTGCCTGTATTTGTTTGGATTGACATGGAGAGCCCTGAGCTCCTTTTCAAAAGAACCAGGGCCGTCAAAATAAATCTGAAGAGACAGTCTGAACCAGAATTTTGCTGGTTATCCTCCCAGCATGATCCCGTCAAAATCCGGCTTGAATCGATTGCACAGTGGCCAAAATACTGTTTTGATGCAGAATCTCGGCACACTGTTTGGTCAGAGATACGATCCTGCAACTGCACGATCTTGTCGGTAACAGCCTTCGGCAACGGGGCTTGTGCAGGTCTCGGGGGGCGTCTAATCGGGTGAATGACGTTCGGAGCGGTTTGTACGAGAGGGACTTGGAATGCAGGCCCGTGATGTCGGGGCCCCGTTAAACAAAGCTAGTAAACCGTGTATTTAACCAACTACTATAACCGGTTTGAAGCCACCATAGGGAAATACCTGCTACTGTCTTCCAGAGAAAATAAATGAAAATTGTATCCCTCCAATGTTGCCTCCTTACATTTTGAATTTTTGGGACAGAACACCGTAAAACTTGAGGGTAGTTTTGGCGGCGATCAACTTCGGACCGTGATCTCCGGAATTTCCGCGGCTCATTGCGTCATCGGCCCCACTCAAATGTAATTTCAAAGTACTTGCCACATTTTTGCTCTTCGTAGGCAGACTGGTTACGAGCCTACACATTTTCCCCTGAACCAAGATATGCCAGTGTTCAGGAGGACGAGGCGAAGATATCTGCAGGTGTTGGGAATTGGCCGTAAATGGCAATCTGCCAGATCCCCGAGCTGCTTTAGTCATCAGTGATTGATGTAGAATTCTCACGAATTATATAGAATATTCTAGTTTAGGTAGTTGTACAGTATATAAACTCGAGTGTGTGGGCCAATCTCTTCACGAGATTGCAACCCCAAAGCCTCACAGCTACAGTGCAACCCATTGAATTTCGTATAGCTTGCACTCTCTTTGCTGGTTCGCTCATCCTCGTCATCCTCCCACGCCGTGTCGAACAACGTCAATTCACTTCTCGCTTCCGTGCCAAAGCTCAAAGCACAGAAGAAGGATGGATCCTCGGGCAATACTTACTAGGGATCCGCCGGAAGCGCCGGGTGCTCGCGAAGCGGCATCACCCGCACATTACGATGTCACGATTACGCGTCTCCTATTTTTCCAGCTCAATTTTTTCTGTCCGTTGGGCCTGATTTCGGTATCAGTCGAACCCCCTGGGGAAGCGCTATCAATTGAACGACTGTACATGGAAGTGGGTTGGAGAACAGACCGATGAGGGACGGATGGATGGAATTTGGGTATATGGCGGAGAATTACTACTGTTGATCCAGATTCGACATTTCAACTTTAAAAATGGGCAAGTCGACAGATTTTCAGTGCTTGATAGGTATGGGTGATTGTTTTTCAAATCGAGTTCTTGGTTACTAACACTTGTTTCACAGATACCAGAAACATGCTCAGACAGATCCTGAAAAGTTGAAGGATGTTTCACTGCTTCAGTTTGCCACACATTGGGACTGGAAACAGAACAGGATTATAAAACGCGGAAGCAAAGGAGTATTGCCATACATTGTCAATATCTGGCCTCGCTTTCGACCTGTCCGTGATAATGATGAGCTCTACTATGAGAAATACTGCTATGCAAGAATGATTCTGCACCACCCATTCAAGAACTGCTGGAAAGTGAGGACCTGCCTCGAATCTCAGAGGAGCAACGTGGCAAGTATGTCAGCTGGACAGTTGCTTATCATGCAGAATGTCTCGGCCGCCATCATGTGCATCTGGATGACACTCTCCCAACAACAGCAGTAGTTCCTGAGGAGGACAATGAAAGTGACTCAGAGTCGAATGATAGTGAAGATCCTGCAGAACATTTCTATCAGGCAGAATGGATGTAAGAAACTGGTCGTGCTCATGAATCTGAAGCCAACCTTTGGAAACCTCGGGAAACGTGACTTGGATCTGGAGTATGACTGGGTCGCTAATTCCCCTGATCAGCCAACAATTAATGCTGCATCAGAATGGCTGGCGGAGCAGGTGAAAGAGGCACCAAATGATGAGATCCAGATTATGCCTGAACATGACTACACTAAGTTGAAGGGAGAACAGGCTATAACCAATTCCACAAAAACTGGGCCAGAAGATGGCTCTGGGGCCGTGGTGGAATTGAAATCAATCCGAAGGGAGACGAATTCGGCTTCGGGCCCGGCTCACCCACTTAAGTAGTGCTATGATGCGTCTGCGTTCGATTCCTTTGGGGCGCAATCCTTTTTTTTTCTTACTTTCTTCCGTTCCTTCCCCGCCTCAACTGCCTATATCTGTTGTGCGTCGCCCGGGATGTAATCAACTGGATATATCAATTGCTTTATTTCACTGCAACTCTCAATGGCCTCAAGAGAGCCATTGTACTGGCTTGAAACAGTGATCAATAATCACTATAAGAGTTATTGAGTGCTGCAAGCTTTGCTGCCAACCTCCGACAACCTCCGACTTTGTTTGTTCTGGTGTGTCTTATAGGTTGTTACTCTATTTGGACCGTGGGAACCTACATAAGCGGCAAAATTTTTTGTGTTCAAAAACTCAAATTGTGTCCATTTGCTGAAAGAACCATTTTTGGATTGAAAAAAAAATGGGTGAGAAAAATATTATACTGCTCCATACAGACACCATATTTTCGAAATCTAAAACCAAGGATCTCTTCCATGTCAATCCAAACAAATACAGGCGGTCACCAAACAAATGCAGTCCGTCACCAAACAATGTGCCGAGATTCTACATCCAAACAGTATTTTGGCCACTGTGCAATCATTTGAAGCCGGATTTTGACAGGGTCATGCTGGGAGGATAGCCAGCAAAATTCTGGTTCAGACTGTCTCTTCAGATTTATTTTGACGGCCCTGGTCCTTTTGAAAAGGAGCTCAGGGCTCTCCATGTCAATCCAAACAAATACAGGCGGTCACCAAACAAATGCAGTCCGTCACCAAACAATGTGCCGAGATTCTACATCAAAACAGTATTTTGGCCACTGTGCAATCATTTGAAGCCGGATTTTGACAGGGTCGTGCTGGGAGGATAGCCAGCAAAATTCTGGTTCAGACTGTCTCTTCAGATTTATTTTGACAGCCCTGGTCCTTTTGAAAAGGAGCTTAGGGCTCTCCATGGCAATCCAAACAAATACAGGCGGTCACCAAACAAATGCAGTCCGTCACCAAACAATGTGCCGAGATTCTACATCCAAACAGTTGACTACCTCTGGAGAGTCTTTGATAAATGCGGGATTCCCGAAGAATTCATTAAGACTATAAAGGCACTGTATAGTGACGCGTGGACGGACCATCGCCCGTGCGCAATGAGTCATTCGAAAATATAATAATACCGGGTACGAAGGAAAGGGGGGTTCTTTTTTGTTTTCATAACCAGGTACAGCCACGATTTTCATTAAATTCTAATCTAACTAGCAGTTAGATCCCCGGCCATTTCGTCCGCATAACGGATCGGACATTGAACCGCAAGAAGGGTATGTTGAGGGTGTTTGCAGGTACTTGGTAGGGAGATCACGGTCGTGTCCAGGTGTTGGTCCTCTGACTTGAGGGAAATCCAAAAATTTCTGCGAGGCCGTCCGCATGTGGACCGGACATCAGCGCTCCCAGTGAGAAACCCGTCTTGGGATAGCTTCGGATATCCTGGATTTTTCTGAAAAGTGCCAAAATCCTCCTGCCTGGTGTTGGTTTTTAAACCGCATCTTGGATCTCAAATTTTAGACATCGTGATGTCATCGCGTCATCGAAGTTTCGCGGGGAAACTTTGAATGTTTCAGGGGCCCAAGATATCCCAAGAGAAAGGGCCAAAATTCTGACGCCTGGTGGTGGGATATCTCGGATCTTCCTCGGTTTTCCCAAAAAAACCTCGCAGGATATTCCAAGATATACCAAGACACGTTGCTCACTGGGTATGCATCAGCCCCGACCGGGCCCGACCTCCCATTTCCGTCCGACTTTTGGATGAGACATTGAAGGCTTTTTCGGCCGACTCCGTCCGCATTCGGATGAGGCATTTGGCCAATTTTTGGGCCGTTTCCGTCCGCATTGGAATCGAACCTGGGTGCGTGACGCGTGACTACCGATTTGAAGGAAAAAGTACAGTACATCTGAGCAAGAGGTGGGCGGACAGAAAATGGATGATATCATGCTCAGAAATCCAAAGGAGGGGGGGGGGGGGGGGGGGTCCACGCGAGCGGTTGATCGGTCCGAAGGCACACGGACCGTTCTCCGCACTCAGAAAACGCTGGCAAGAGCCGGCGAGAAAAGTTTTTGTGGTGGAGGAGTGATGACGTAGGGCCGTTCGGACCGAAATCGGCGACAAGGGACGAGAGATCAATTCACTCGAGAAACTTTTCGAAGCCAAAGGGCGATGAATGCGATCCGGTAGCCTCTTTCAGAGCCCATGTTTATGGGGGGTTCGCTTTTTCTCGTTAGCGATCTGTCAAGAATTGAGGGAGCTGTACTAAAATCAAGCGATTAGCCATCAAGAAATCGAAAAATGGGCCGGATCGGCCTCCGGTGGCACTGCAAAGCGGTGCATGATATCGCGGCTCTTTCGGCCGACCACCTCTTGCATCTGAGGCCCAATTAATTATAAGCGAGGGTACCACGCAGCCGTGGCTTCACCCGAGGGTCTCTTCTCTGAGAGCAATGGTGATCGTCCCATCGAGGATCTGGATGAATAACGACTCCGTAGTTGAAACGAGTCCGTAATTGAAACGAGTGTACCACGCAGTTTCACCCGAGGGTCAGTAGGAGTTGATAATGTACCACAAATAGCATCTCGTCCGCCATGATAGTCAATCTTAGCGCCCCAGTGTGTAGGCAACCCCCTCAAATTTTCTTAACTCTCTTGGGTCAAGGGGAAGCTCAGAACATTGACATTGGTTTCGGCATCAATGTGTCCACTCACTGTGCGCACTACGCACTCAGGGGAATCATGATCTATTTCGGACCGGAAAATTGACCTCCGCCGGGGGCATCCCTGGGACCCGAAACCATATATAAAGATGGTGAGCTCGAAAAAGCAGAAAATGAAATGTCAGGTCACTCTTTTGGTCTATCAGCTCACGGGACTCCGACACGCGGCCCTGATTCGTATCTCGGCACCAATTCAACCCCAGTTTATAAATTCGGTAAAGATATTGAGTTGATGGATGGGATTTGAGTGTCTAAAAAAGTATCAGAGTGGAAGTTTTCGATGATCCAGATCATCCTAACATTGAAGCAAATTCCGAGGTTCCGGGCGTCAAGCCCTCCGACCTTCACATATTTGTACGGGGAGCGATACTTCCAATTCAGTGGTATCGCGTACCTCGACACCGCCCTGGTCCACATCCCTCACTACCAGCCTCGCAGACAATCAAACGATCTCACACCCGAGGACGATCCATCCGTCCTGCCGGTCCCGCAGTGAAGGAGTTTCACTATATCTCCCTCTTTATAAATAACGGGTGTCTGTCTGAAGCCTTTAACGTCCTACATATGGTCTTTCTGACCCGAATCTATGGATTGTCTCACAACAAACGCTCAGCGCCAATTTCTTTCACGGCGCTTGGGCTTCAATCGGCGCTAATCTGTCTCTTGCGCGGGAAAGCGCAGTTTACACGGTCGCCGGACGATCCTTTGACGCTGAGAGGCTGTTAAAATCAGGGAGGGGATGCGAGGTCGCGAAGCGGCCGAGCAGCATACTATAGAAGGTAGGGCCGTGGGAATCCAACACCCTTATGTAATCAGCCATCAGTCGCAACTTGTAGGTGTGACTGCTCAGCACCATTAATAGTTAGGGGCATTCTGAGCAATAGGGATCATTCTTAGGGTCATTATGCATAGTTCATATTGACCAAACTCAGGTAAAAAAAAAAAATTGGCAGAGTAGAGAGGCAAACAAATTTTTCATTTCTTTTTGAGTTCCAGAACACTTTTTACAGCTCCCTTTGTTATGCGTCGTCATTCATTCTCTTCCGGTCCTGCTATGTCTCACATCGAAAAATCACCTACTTTCTTGCAATTGGTGTTTTCTCTGGTATTGCGTTATGCATCGACGTTTATTCTCTTTCAGCGCTGTAATCGAGAAACTCACTAGCTGGACTCTGTGTGATACTCTGTTTAGTGCCGAGTAGGCGATTCAGGATATACTTAGCTGTAGTGCGGCCGGTTTTTTTTGTTTTTAGTAAGTTTTTGACAGAATGACTATCCTGCTCAATTTTGCCGTTGTAAGCTGCCTTATTGCGTGTAAAACTAATTGTTAACACGTCAACAGTTTTATGGCAGCGACACCATGAAGCCAAATCACCACTGGGCAGTTCACATTCCTCAGCAGGTTCGCGACTTCGGGACGCTGTACAGTTTTTGGGCTTTTCTCACGGAACGCCTAAATAAAATCCTCAAGAATGTGAATAGCAATAATTGGGGCGGGGGTCTCCTTGAAGTGTCGACGATGCGAGAATTCCATCGAGCTGCAAACTTGGACGGGTTGGTATGAAAACATTATTCTTTACTCTGAATGCTGCTGAATGAATGCCTTTTAGCTCCATAATATAATGAATGAAACTGCAGGCGCTTCTGAAACCAGTGCATTGCACTCTGAGCATGAATTTATGAAGCTATTGCTGGGTGTTGAGGAAGATGCTCAGGCGCTTGGAACTATCCAGGATGCAGTAACTCACGGTATTCTGCAAGCTACCTGTGTTTAAGAAACCGGCACTAATTTGACCTTCAGAGCAAAATCTTTTAAGTGGAGCTGAAAATGCTCGCGCAATAACCGGAACACTTGCACATGCTGCAGAGGAGCTTGATAATGAATACATCATCCTCTGCCTCATCCAATATTACAAGGGCAAGGGTCACGACCTCAAACTTCGATACCTGGATTTTGTTAAGGGGCCGCCGAGTCTCCTTCCATGCGGATTGAGCAATCTGGTCATTGGGAAGCCGTAGTCGAGCCCAGCGCACAACCGACAAATCTCCTTTCATAGGACCGTTCTGGAATACCAAAAACCTTCGGATCGTTCGAGCTGCATCTCCGTCCAACCGGTGTCGATACTCGTCTCGGGTGTGGAGGAGGGTGTAGCCATGTCCCAGGTCAATTGAACATTGCACGATCTTCGCCTCTTCTGGATCCAAATCTGGGATCATGGCTTTGAGCACGTTGACTTGAGCTCGGCGAAGTGCACGTTTGGCCAAGTTTGTGTAAGGCTGTGAGTGTGATTTTATCTCCTGCCCAAATTCCCAATTGTACATTCAATGGTCCACTCTGAATACAGTGCAGCAGGACCGATACGAATTGCCTCCG
The DNA here is from genome assembly GCA_029378375.1 of Mycena olivaceomarginata. Lineage (NCBI taxonomy): Eukaryota > Fungi > Basidiomycota > Agaricomycetes > Agaricales > Mycenaceae > Mycena > Mycena olivaceomarginata. The sequence goes on along the minus strand of JARKIC010000096.1, from coordinate 90,416 downwards.
GGCCGAGATGGGTCATCTGGTGAACACTTTGTCAGACAAAGTGGATGCGCTTGGGCATGCCTTGGAAGTACAATGTTTTACAGCAATTGGCAGTACCTAAGGCGCGGATTGAAAAATATTTGTTTTGGGATGTTTTGGAAGAATTCCCGATATCTCAATGGGTTCTGCACTGATTCACATGGAACATAGATAGAAATACTCAGCTAATTCATGCCAAATTAGTGATAGAAATAAAGTTGCAAAAATGATGTATATTCAGTGACATTGGTTTAATGGGCCATTTTGTGGATGAATGCAGTTTACAGGCATCTAGACACATCCAAATGATGTCGACCATTGTCAGGTAAGGCTATGATACATTCTACGAGTTGTAATAGATTCAGATTTGCAAAGACCTCAGCAGTGGATTCAAATTTCACAATATTTCCTGATTGCAGTGTATTGTTCATTGTCCTGATGTGTTTACAAGCATGATAGATTGAACTTTTGAGGATTACGACTTATTACAAGTTTCAGGATGTATCAAAGCTTTACCTGACAAAAATCCACATCATTTGGACTTGTCTAGATGCCTGTAAACTGCATTCATCCACAAAATGGCCCATTAAACCAATGTCACTGAATATACATCATTTTTGCAACTTTATTTCTATCACTAATTTGGCATGAATTAGCTGAGTATTTCTATCTATGTTCCATGTGAATCAGTGCAGAACCCGTTGAGATATCGGGAATTCTTCCAAAACATCCCAAAACAAATGTTTTTCAATCTGCGCCTTAGGTACTGCCAATTGCTGTAAACTCAGCAACTTACTTGATTGCAAGTTTGTGGCATTTGACGAGCTGTTCCATCGGGATCTTCTGTTGATTAAAACAGCGAATAACACAGATGCCCTTGCATAAATGGCGCCATTCAGCATCCAGAAGTATGCCGTGGAGAAGAGCAGGTGCAAGTTCGACGATGTATAGCAGAAATTCCCAAGCCTTGTACCCACTCGTGAGCTTTTCGGCTGGGTTGCGAGGTGGTCGGTCGAATGATCCCAGAAGATAGGGTGTGGCGGCAGCAACAGATTCTCCGTGGGCCTTCCAAATATTCCCCGGAGAACGGCCCATGACCAGGACTTCTTTGAATCCGGCTTTTCACAGTCGAGTGTGCCGTGGAAGAGGGAGATGATTAAGTCGATGAAATTGAGACAAGCCCAGTGCATGAAGTCGCCAGGAAAACATCCGGGTATTCCCAGCATCTGCTTACGCTGGAGACTGCTAAAGAGACTCGGTTTCGCTATTCCAGTCTTCTTCCTTCGTTCCTTGTATTCGGTTTCATTTCTAGATGCTAGAACATACTTCAGATTCGCCTGATATTCCTCTTCGGAGGGTTGTTGAAGTGTCTCTAGATCAACGTCGGGATGATCGCAACCTAACAAACGTCAGTATAGCTACAATACTCGGAATACTCGAACTAACCTGGCAGCTTGTAATCTGTCGGAAGTTTCATGACAGGATAATAAATAGGCTTCCCGTGTCTTTTCGACAACCTTTCAAAGGACAATATAGGCGACAACCATATACACCATGGTGACCGACAAGACCGTTGAGATGTGTCATGCCAGGGCCATCAGCAGTTTTTAGCAGCAAGAATGGACGGCAGGTGGATACTTTGAGATCCGACGCATCCCAAATACGAAGCCCTTCCTTCTGCAGTGTCCCCGGAAACACAAACACCCGCATTGCTGAGCATTTGTATCACGCGGGTGCTGGTACCGGATATCTTGAAGAATAAGCCGAGGATGAGCCATCTGACAGGCCGGCGGCTTCAAAGCGATCGTGATTGAGACCCTACTAATGTCGTAAGTGCCAGGTTAAACTTTCCTTCATGCCGTCGTAACTGTTTGAACTTCGATGCAGACGTTTCCCCACACGATACCAGCTGGATGAATATTGCCTTATTATTTCGATAGGTCCGAATTTATTGTAGTTTTGCGGTGGTGGGGTAACGTATCGAGGTGTGTTCCATGCATACATCATTCTGAAACGGACGAGTTCCCCGACTTAATTCATCTCCACCAGCTCTAATGTAAGATTGTAGGCTCGTCCCCATCCGGTATCCAGGTCCAAATCCATCACTCGCTAACGCTCGGACAGTCCTGGATACCGGCTGGGCCCTCTCGGCGCACTTTAAGCGGGGTTTTGCTTCCCCTGCCATTTCAGAGGTCGGTACTTCGGAAAAATATGCCCCCAACTTTGAACAAAAGTGCTCAAACTTCCTGTATGAATAATTGATGGTTTTAATTCTCTATCTAATGAGCCCTGCATGTTTTTTTGATGGCAGATTTCATGTCGTCGTCGTCGTCAAATGGTCCGTGCGCAGCGACGAGCACGACTTGGTGTAAGATCCTAAAAGAATGTGAGCTCAATCAACTTGAAATCGAATTCTGCCCCACTTTGGTATAGGAAATTTTGACACTTTTTCAGAGCATTTCAGAAGCTCCCAGGTCGATTTTTTCTAAGTCAGGACCTCTGAAATGGCGGGCCATTCAAAACCCCGCTAAAACAGTACCAAGAGGGCCCAGTCCGTTAACGACGATCTCCCCGTTGTGCACTCTTTGTCTGATTGTTGGCTTTGTTTGCGTGATTTTAGTAATTCAGGCTTACGTCCCCGTCTGTGGGCACATTGTGAGCGGGAAGCGCGGATTACTGTACAATGCTCGACAAGTTCCCCACGCCCACAAATGCCCAGTCGTCAGTCAGAGTGCCCTTGGAACAAGACACGAGAATATCAACGCACCAACTACCACCCAAAGGCCCTTGAATCCCGCTCTGCCGATACCCGCGACACACATGGCAGTCGAGCATCTTCTCACAAACCCCAAACTAAACTGAGGTTTCGCCCTGACATCGGTTGGTAGAATGCGAAGAGGTGGCCTCATTGGGTTCCTCAATGCACCTGGCAGCGATACTGTGGGTGGTCGGCGATCAATTCGGCCGGGGATGTCCGAAGTCCTTCGCAGATGTGCTGTGCACAGCCACGTTATCTTGTGGAAAGTGTCCTGAACAGTTGGTGTTTTGTTTTGGTTAAAGGGAAAAAGAAAAAAAAAAAAAAAAAAAAAAAAAAAAAAAGTACGAGTTATGCCGTGCGCAGCATTGGCCTCCCCCCAAGTAGGTGTGTTCAACTTGCACTGCAGATCTGCAGGGGATGGTCCCTTATAATTTTTGATGGGATCAAAAAATAAACTTTTTGCCATTTTCATCATGTTTCCGCATAGGACAGCTGTAACTTCGATTCTTGATACTCGATTAACCTAATTTTTTGACACAGTGTCTTCCCACATGTTCTCGAGGGGATGGAATACTCCGATAGGGAATCTGACTAAAATTGACTCTCCATTGCTCCCTTTTGCGGGGGCATAATTTTGCTGTCCTAATGTGAAGCGCTCTATACGGGTAATGATCTTCAGGACTTCCCATAAAGAGTCCTATCCCTTAGAGATCATGCATTTGTATACCATATCCAAGATTTAAGTCAATCTGAGACCTGTGTCCCGAGTTACAGCTGTCCTAAGCGGAAACATGATCAAAATGGCAAAAAGTTTATTTTTCGATCCCATCAAAAATCGTAAGGGACCATCCTTCGCAGACTTGCCGTGCGAGTCGAACACACCTACTCCCAAGAGATTCTGACCGAAATTAGGCTCGTAGTGGGTGTTCCAAGCAAAATTTTGCAAAACAGAAAAAAACGGCCCGCGCCTTATGTTCCGCAAATGGCTGTAAGAAAATCTCGCACCCATTGTCCTCGTCGCCCAATTTGGCAACGGTCACGGTCACCCTCAACCCCGTCGTGTCGCCCCCGGCTGCTGGACCGTGTCACGGTCCTCGGGCGGTCGCCTCCCTACAAGCTACTACAGTACCCCCCCGCAGTAAGTGTGAAGTACAAGCATTATGCATTCATCTACTGATATGTTATAGGCTCTGGCTCCATGTAACTCACGCTCATCTTCCATCAAATAGATGGGTCCATCGTTCATATCATTCTCCTTTCCCTGCCCGAGTTCGCACTCTCAATATCGGCACCGTCGTCCACGGGTACCGCGAAGAATGGTTGATACCGAGGGAGTCGCAAGATTAGAAGACCACGGACCAAATATGTTTTAAAAAATATGATACGGGAAACACCATAACGCATTCACTACTTTCGCTCTTCTGTCGGGCCAACCACAACCAATGTGAGAAGTACTGTCCGCATTGTTATATAGAGAAAACTGGAGAATGGTGCGGTCTACATCGGCGGCTCGCGAGGGATGTCATCCACCTTGAAGCCCTGTGCGATCCACTGCTCTTCGAGGAAAAGCAAGCTTTCGATTGCATCCACAATAGTCTTGTTCCACGGGATGTACGAATCAGCCCTGATACCGTATTCCCGATCGAGCACCTCGTGGTCAATAGGCAACTTGTACGCATCCCAAACCGGGACCGTCTGGGGGTCAGCGAGGCGGCTTTGGAGTTCGGGGTGCTCCTTGGCGAGGTATTTCAGAGCGTCCCTGAAGTCACCATCGTGCGGTGCGCACGTAGCGATGCGCCTGGGATGGTCCAGGGTTTTGGGGCTCAGAGCCGCGAGGTGGATACGTGCGACATCACGGATATCCATGATGCCCGTCGGGTGATAGTGGTAGCAGACGTTATCAGGGCGGAGGAGCTGGTAGACGAACGCATTTGTTGACAGCGTCGCAAAATCAAACTTGGGCACGATGTGCTGAAAGCCTGGAGCATGGGGACCGAATACCCAGGGAGGGTTGACTATGAACCGGATGAGCATTAGACCCAATCGTCGTGAAGTAGTGGACTTGCCGATGGTGATATCCATGTTGCTGTGGTTGGCTGCGAAGTTAAGGACGGCCTGTTCCCCGGATACCTTCTCCCCAAGATAGACCGATAAGCTGTTTGTGGTCATGCCATTCACGGCTTGTTCTCTGGTGCATGTGACGATGTCTGTTGGGATCCGGTTAGAGGACTGAACAGAAGAGGATCTCGGCCGGAGGCTCACCGTTTGGACCGTATTTGCCTGGCGGAAACGTGACCATGGATCCTGTAACGACAACATTTGTGATACCAGCTTTGTCCGCCTCCTCCAGGATGTGGACCGCTATGTTCGCCTGACAGCACATCAGCCAAGTTGACATGTGGAACTGGGTAAAATGCCAACTACGTTCAGGGCGGTGTCATTATCAGCACGACCAGGCAGGGGGGGCGGCGGTGTGAATGATTGCGTCCACGCCTGAGCGATGCATGAGGACAGGGGAACAAAACCAGGTAGGAGGTAGATACCAGCAAGTGGGACAGAGAAGTCCCCCGACGCGACGTCAGGGATATTGACGGGCTCGAACTTCTCATACTCGGAAAGGCTTTGGCCAACATCGCAAATTTGGGCCTCGAGCTGCACTGCGTGATAAGGAGAATGTGAGGTGGATTCTAAGTGACAAGTAAATCAGGTACTACCCTCGCACACTGTATCCTGCCACAAGCAACTGATAGACGATTTCATAACCGACAAAACCGGCGGCTCCAGTCACCTGCAGCCAATAAATCAGGAGAGTTTGTACTGGGTAGGAACATGACTCACGAATACAAGTTTCATTCCAGACATGACTGTCGACATGGATTGCTATTCTGCGCCTCTCTTTATACCTCTCCGACACACGACAGGGTCGGAAACATCGTGGGCTACAAGACAGGGTCGGCAATTCGGCATGAGCGGGGCCACGAGGTTTGGATACGTAGATAGAAGGTTCTGCGAAGCTGGCTGAAACAATAAGTACGTATGCCTTCTAGGTCCCACGAGCCTGTGACGATGCGTGTACCATTTGCGGCTTTAGATCGCACGGACTATTCGTCAGGCCTGGGTCCACAAATAACTACGCTGATGCCGTCAATCAGCGGAGTACCTGTACCATATTTTCCCACTCACACCTGAATCAGTATAATACATACATCCGCCCCCCGGGCCCAATTGATCGGAATACGGGGTCCTTTGATGCTTCATTTGTGACCTACTGGACAATTTCATTCAAATCGACATGGGGTGTGACGCGTGACTCATTTTACCTATTCGACATTTCGGCAGCCGCCGAATTTTTGCGTGACACCTCGAAAATTTCGGCATTTGAACTGAAATTTTTGCCTTTTTTGCCTTTTTTTTTTTTTTTTAGGCAATTTGGGGCCTGTGTGACCACTTGGAGGTTCGACAGAGGCCCGAGTGACGCGTGACCTCGACCAAAGTTCATGATCGACAGGGGGGTGCGTGACGCGTGACTGCCGATTTGAACGAAATTGTCCAGTATGTAGGCTTGGGTAATGCTCATATAAATCTGTGGAGAAAAATTCGATTTTTCGGTCCGTAAAATGGAGTAAAACTGGCTCTGAGCGTCGCAGGTCGGTGCGTGATAGAGTAAATCAGGGAGCCCGAGAATTCTTTTCAAGATGCAGAGGTCTTGGAGGCGGAATTTCTGTTGGTGAAACAGAAGCGATGTGGTGCCAAATGCAGGGAAAAGTCGCAGAACGGTGCGAGAATGAGTGCAAAATGACCTAGAAACGGGAAAAACACGAAAATCTGGGGGAAAAAAATGCATCAAAGTCGGTCCGGAATAGAGTAAATCGGGGATTGAGGACCGATTTTCATAGAGTGAATCTGACCAAATTTCCGAAAAATTCCGGACCGACCTCACCCCAAGTGACCGGGGGCCTGCTCATACCGATTGGGAGAACATAAGCATGAGAACAAAATGTTCTTAGAAAGAGGCGGCGAACGGAAATTAGGCTTGTCGTCATCATGCGTTATTTTGCCATTGGTTCACAGGCGATCAAATAGAAAGCCAATCTCCTGGTGTGGATGCTTTCACCTGGTACTGAGATGCACGTGGAACGTTGATCTCGGCCAGCCCCTGCCAGCCCCGGGCATCCTAGACAGCTGGTCGGCAACCAATCGGCGGATGGAGGCTTTCATCACCCACGCCGCCTTCTGCCCTTCGTCCAATGGCATGACAGCCATTGGTTCGGAAGCCAATGGCAAAATAGCGCATGACAACGTGCCCTGGCACCACATAGTTGATGGGTGTCCTATCCAGGATAGGACACCCAAGCCAGGATAGTATCCTGGCTTCGGGAGAGTGGTGAAATCAGAGTCCCCAAAACCGCCGTTATAGAATAGGGATCGTAGCGCTCTACCTACTGAATTTGATAAGTCACCAGTAAAGATGGCAGATACTCCCAGTCAGGGTAGGACAAAATTCGCTGAATTTTGATGGGAGGCTTTCTGGCAGTCAGAAGCATATCCTGAGTCCCTGAACCGCCGTTCCAAAATAGGGGTCATAGCGCTCTACCTACTGAATTTGGTAAGTCCCCAGGAAAGATGGCAAATACTAGTCAGGGTAGGACGAAATTCACTGAATTTTTGTAGGAGGCTTCCTGGCAGTCAGAAGCTGAAATCAGAGTCCCCCAAGCCGCCATTCCAAAACAGGGGTCGTAGCACTCTACCTGCCGAATTTGGTCAGTCACCAGGAAAGATGGCAGATACTACTGGTCAGGGTAGGACAAAATTTGCTGAATTTTTGTGGGAGGCTTCCTGGCAGTCAGAAGCATATCCTGACCTGAAATCAGAGTCCCCCAAACTACTGTTCCAAAAAAGGATCTGTAGCACTCTACCTCCCAAATTTGGTAAGCCACCAGGAAAGATGGCAAAAACTACTGGTCAGGGTAGGAAAGGGGTAACACTGTTGTTCAACATACAAGCTGCTGTCGCTTTGCATGATCCAGTTGACAGTTCGGAGTACCCACTCGATACTGTTGCTGATGCCAAAGGCCCGTTTCCGTTTATTTGATTAAATACATAAACTTGTATTTCACTTGAATTTGTCTCAATATATGATTAGAAGATGCAAAGAGTAGGGGACTGGCACTCACACCGCTATAGATATCATAAACAACCTCTTCCTGAGGCCTCTCAATCTCCGACACGTCACACAGTAGTGAATCTCAGGGCCAAGTTAAAGCCCGCCAGGCCCGCCAAGCCCGGGCTTGGGTCCAAATTTAGCTGGTGCATCAATCACTGCTTGTATTTGGTTCAGAGCCTTTCGCAATTCGCATACGCTTTGCTCGTCCCGCCTGTTCCATGTGAATTAACTCGACGTGTTACAACGTGTTCCTACGTGTCTCCGGCTCGTCCATACCCAGCAGACAACAGACGACCTCTGTGCCGAGTCTCGGCACCTCTGTTCCATAAAAGGTGACGAGGAATGTGACAAGACGCGTCGAGCTTCTTTTTCTCCCATCGGCACAATGGCATACGACAATCCGGACCCCACTCTCATTGTTACGACCTCACAGATCCTGCGATGGTACGTAATATACCTCTTTGACGCGTCCTCGATCGGGTCTTCGCGCCTTCTCCTGTCTTCTCAGGCCTGACAGCTATTCTATTCTCAGTCGCCGCCATGGAAAGACTTGTGGCCCGGATTGACACCCTGACGCGCGCACTTCCGGACACCATCGCCACAACGACCGACAAACGAAGCCGCATTGCTCACGTTCTGAAACTCTCAGGCGAGGACAATGACGTCCCCAGCACGTTCAATTGCCACATGGATCTACTCTTTGGGGAGAATCTTCGCGATGCCAACAGCCGTTTTCATTCAAATTGACAGTCACGCGTCACGCACCCCCCTGTCGAGGACGAATTTTGGTCGCGGTCACGCGTCACGGAGGGGTTTGTCGAACGCTCTAAGGCATGTCACCTCCCCCCCCCCCCCCCCCCAGCGGCAAAAAAGGTAAATTTTCCATGGAGCTGTCGAAATTTTGGAGGTGTCACGCGAAAATTCGGCTGCTGTCGAAATGTCGAACTGGTAAATCGGGTCACGCGTCACACCCCCTGTCGATTTGAATGAAAAAGCCCAGTATCCTGCGTGGCACGACAGGACTGCCCCTTGTTGTGAAATATTTGCGAGGCATCGAATGGGGCGAAGTCAAGGCAGCCATTGCCCGCCCGAAGCTCGATCAACTCATCAAGGAGCTTGAGACTGTTTCGTAAGTGATCTTCATCATTTCATTTAGGACTTGGATTCTAACTGAACGGAAAACACCGGATCCCTCTTCCGACGTGGAAGAGGTACCACAACCAAAGCGAATCAGGACCAGTACGAGTTTCTATGAAGGCCGACATCGGACAAAAATAATACAATTTGATAGTCATTCACTATCCTAACTGAACTCGAACTGTCCTGATCCATCCTAGCCGATCCGGCGGAGTCATCACCGTTCCTCCTCAATCCTGTTCAAAATGCCATTACGAGGCATGTGATTCAAAATGTGAATTAAACAATTTAATAGTGTTCAAAATGCCATTATGAAGCATGTGATTCAAAATGCCATTTCAGGGCATGTGGTTCAAATGCAAATTAAACCATTCAATAGTGTTCAAAATGCCATTAGGAAGCTTGTGATTCAAAATGCCTTTCCATGGTCAATCCATTCTTTCCTTCCTTCCTTCCCTTCATTTTCACTCTCGCCTTCTTACCTGATTTGGTGGTCATCTCTTTATTTATTACCTATCTTGTTTTGATTCTCTTTGCTGGCCTACTCGTAACTGCATAAAGTGTTGGTGTCAGGTGGTTCTCGGTGTTCAGGCCTGCAAACAACTCCAAATAACTTGTAGACCGAAAATATGAGGAAATAGAAGATATTTGCAATGGTTAACTTAGTACTATAAAAGGCAATTCCTGAGATATAAGGCATTTCGGGCCAGAATTTGAAATCGACTTTTTCTACAAGGACCGTGGGAAATTTTGGTACTCATAGTCAAAAAGTACTTATTGAGAAGTGCAGAATAGCATTTTGAACCATATTAATAGGTCATGATTTGAGCCTGAAACATCGGTGGCCTTGTCTTTAATCCAGGAGCTTGGGAGCTCTTCATTCTTGACAGAGGCGGTACTGTATTTCGGCTGGGCCGACTCAATCGCATCAGGAATTCCCGCAACACACTGAGTGTTATTTGGCATTGTGCGACAAAATGTGACATTTTATGGAGACCGATTTCCCTCGGCGGCGACTCGAGCAACCACCCACACCCTCCCCGGAGCCGCCGCTCCTGCGAACCCGATATCATCCGGGTTTGAATGGTGAAGGGCATGGGCTCATCCACACACATCTAAGTATGTGCCTTGCTCTTGCACAGAAAACCAGCCAATATCGCGTCCAATGAGCCGGGTGAAGCAGATCACGGAATCGTTCCATGCCTTAGCGTGCTCCAGGATGTGATCCGAATCTTTAGTGGAAGTTCGGGAAGCGGCGTTCGGAAATGTGGTGCGCGGTATCGGTGGTAAAAGTGACCCTCGTTTACATAATTGGACAGTATGAGAACCTCAGATCTCAGAAATATCCGCAGCTCTCTATTTCGCGACATATTTCCTCGAGAAGTTAGTTGGGCTACAGTAAGGGAATATGATACAGTATAGTAGGGTTCCTTGGATACCCACTTTGATGTTTCTGATGCCAAGTCCGCAATGCAAAGAAATTAAATCTGGATTTAAGTTTGTACATACTAGAACTTATAATGAGCTATACTGCCTCGAAATTTCACAATTTAGGTGTGTAGAATGTAGCCAGATAAAAAAATTGATCTCAACGGCCGAACAGTCACACATCGGGTTCCTTGGATAGCGTCATGTCACACATCATCATTCTGCCCCATCGGCTCCTGTGGGTTGACTTTTGGCGGCTATACACCCGCCTCACGAACAACTTTGTCGTTGTCATTGAGGAGGGCAATGATCTGAGGGATGACTGCACCAATGGACTCTCGGAACTCAGCTGCAATCCTCATCAGCGAAGCCATACCAGAACATTCAATATTTTACCTTGCTCCGTAAATTTCGACAATGCATTTTTGCTGGCCCAACGAACATTCCAGTCGTTGTCCTTAAGGAGGGCGACGATCTGAGGAATGATGGCCCTAATGGACTCTCGGAACTCGGCTGCAATCCTCATCAGCAAAGCCATACCAGAACATTCAATATTTTACCTTGCTGTGAAAATTTTGACAATACGTCTACACCCACTTTACGAACATATTTGTTGTTGTCATTGAAGAGGGCGGCGATCTGAGGAATGGAGCCCCAATGGACGCCTGGAACTCGGCTGCAATCCTTATCAGCGAAGCCATACCAGAACATTCAATATTTTACCTTGCTCCGAAAGTTTAGTGACAACATAGGTTGCGTTTCAGGTCTGATGGTGTGGAAGTCCACTCCCATCACGAGCGATGCAAGTTGCATATGGAGTGGGCGACTCCCTTCATGGCTCTGTCATGTTACTGGGGCGCGGAGTGATGGAAACCGATGGAGAGATGTCCAGTAGACGGCCTAAGAGAAGGGATTATGCCGTTATGGATATGCCGCGGTCGTGAAAAAGGACAATGTTCCAAGGGGAATCTTTGAGGTCCTTATAGGACAAAAGTCGGCTTTTCTGTTCTCAAGAGATATTTCGTCAAGATCTTCAGAGAAATATAAAGAAATAGGGAGATGATGGACAAATTCACGGTCCATCAAAGATCTTCAAAGATCTTTAAAGATCTCGGCAAATCTTGGAAGAAAGGGTGTCTTTGTTTTTGATCTCTGTTCTTGCTGCAAATGTTCAAGGTGGCATCTTTGCAGATCTCAGGCAAGAACAATCCTCAAATGTGACCGTTCTCTTGCAAGATCGTAAATTGATGGCGCCAGCGTCACAAGCCGAGATGCATCAACCTCATCAAAGATGCCGGGTGAGATCAATCACGGTGTTCGGCATGACCCCGGCATTGCCGCAATAAGTAGCCATTGGAGATCTCATTTGCTACATCTGAAAGTAGGCTGCAGAATGAATTATTGACGAAGAGGGCATGAGTAGTCATGTGTCTGGCCGGAAAAGAGACATAATCAAAGAACGTGCATTACCACATTGCCCTGGAATAATCTGAACCCGGGTTCATGGTCAGTTGCAGGTGCAGCTCTCAGGCGACCTATAATATTAACTACTAGGAGCTCAATGTCTTCTGACTGAGTCATTGATAAAAGTATATGAAGTGATGATATCATCCGGTTCATACAGAATTCCGCCCGAAATTTTGTTCCCTTCCTTGATCACTTGTCTTGAAGAGAATCGAGGCAACCGCAGATTTCAGTGCGTGCGGAGAGATTAGCCTGAGCTCCGTACTGTGGAGTATTGGGGATGGTCGAAGAGTTGGCCGAGAAGACACCAGCCGAGGGCATCGTCCAAGGGCCCGCAGCTAACCCAACGGATGCCAACTAATTGCATATAGGCTATTACTTTAGCCTGGATGGTCCCTTACAATTTTTGATGGGATCAAAAAATAAACTTTTTGCCATTTTCATCATGTTTCCGCATAGGACAGCTGTAACTCGGGACACAGGTCTCAGATCGACTTAAATCTTGGATATGTTATACAGATGCATGATCTCTAAGGGTACTCGTTATGGAAAAAAGTGATGGACGCTGGATTTTGAGGACGTGTATTTGTGATGGAAGGATATTTTGGTGGTTGGAACTGGATATGAGGGAGATCTACTAGGCTGGTGGAAGACTTGTAGCATATTGATGCTACCAAAAAACATTGATTTCCCATCAAAACAGGGCCAAAGTGAAAAACGGCTAGGCTTCATAGCTCATGAACAGATGCAGATTTCATGATGGTTTAACTTGTGGATTCATTTGCATCAACGAGCACTACAATCTGGCCTTTTCACATTTTCCATAAAAAATTCCTGGAGACCTGTTAATCTGCCGTACCTCTGATGTAAAGCTCACTACACCCTGTGCCGTGGTGGGTGTTTATCGGTTTTTCTCACTACTGCTGCGCAACGACATGAATCTTTATAGGTCAGCATCACGCTCATTTTCTCATTCAGCTCCCTGTCGCCTTGGACGCGTCCCCGACTCATTAGGTGGATCATCGGTACTATTTCATTGGACTTTGCGAGCAAACAGATACGGCATTGAATGAAGCGTTCCTGGTATGCCTTCAGCATGTTGCGCATCGAGTTCGATGCTAATGTATTTCCATCGACTTTTCGGGACCACTGCTCACAGTTCAATCGGGTCCAGCCTTTATATCAACATTTTCATTGAAGTTGTGGGATTTGTCAATGGAACGGATTGAGTCGCGGATTCTCCTTTGATTGGATTGTGTTGGGGCGCGCATATAGGCTCACTAGACGTTGTGTTAACGATTGAATATATATTTGAATTGCTTTTCAAGTCAAGGCTGAGCCTTAATTTCTTTTTCAATATGTTTCCTCTTCTGCCGGAGCGAAGCGAAGGCATGTCTTGTATTTGAATACTCCTTCTATATGGGTCTCCTTCGGCATCCGTGCATCGCATTCGCCCCGCTCGTCATTCATTTTTCATTTTTCTTGCCTTTCCTTCCTCGGCATTTGAGATTGCCCTTCTTTCCCCTGCCTTCCACTACAGCATTGTATTCCATCGTACGTGTTTCAAGTTGTCCTCATGAGTCGATATTTGGCCCTTTGGACCGTTCTCGACTCATTTGTTGGTTCTCCGACCCATTTTGAGTCATTTTCCCCCCCTCATATAATTTCCCTTCCCCTTCTTCGCTCCCTGTGCGCTCATGTCAGTTCACTTGGATGGTGTACTCTGTGCTACTTTCTTGGAGACAATTCTCATGGCTGTGCTCACGTATCTTTTTTTACCTTGTTTACCGCTCGTCATGACACCTTTCCTACTGTTCTGAACTATCGAGTTGGCCCCCTGATACTTTCAACGTTCTTCTGCAGGTGAGTTGCCTCGTGGCGGGCGGAACTTCGAGGATTTCCATTTCCATTTTCGATCCGTCTCGCTAATTTATATCTTGTAGGTTCATCTATCGGATCATTTGGTGCGCTTCAGTTATTGCTTTCAGCTTCACAGCCTGTGGTCTCGCTGCCAGATTCTCATTCTTCTGTTTTTTACAACTGCCATGACTTGTCCAATGTGAGATTTTTCTTGGCCAGTGTATTGTGTGATGACTGTTTGTTGTGTTGATTTCCTTGCGGTGGATCCTCTGTCACGCTTTGCTGACCAGTAGCCTCTCCAGTGGTCTTTCTAGTGAGTTTTGTGGCTACCTGTCTGCGGTTTTATTATTATTGCTATCCTTTCGGGGTAGGCCTAGACAGCTGCCTACAAACTAAGAAGAAAAACAAATCCAAACATGGGGGGTTACAAACTAAGAAACGGACGGGCGCATTGGTTTTTTGAGCACGGCGCACGCAGTTCTGCAGCAGCACTTATTGATGTTGCTGGGTACGCCACAGACCTCCACCATGACATGGTGGCAGATGTGACTTGGCTCGCGGCTTCAGACCTCTGTCATGCGTTCAGGCGCCTCTGACGGCAAGTGCTTGCTAAATAGAGTATGTTTACCTTTTGTACCACGTTCACGGACCTCAAGGAAGAAAACAGAGAATAGCGATTAGTAGTCGGGAAGATGAAACGGGATGGAATCATCATTTTACTGACCCATTTCAGGAAAGCGGCCATCCCAGTGCGACACTATTAAATCGGGTTTAAAGGTTGTTTACGCAAGTCTAACGGGCGCGCATAGTTGAACGTCGTGAGGACCTCGCAGCCTACCCATGCTGGGGTCTCGAACCTTGAGTACTAATGGGAGGCTGCCGTACTTCCTGCCGTGCTCTCCACGGTACACGCAGCGTAACGCTCCGCGCGAGTGGATCGCCCCATCTGCATGTGCAGCGGGGCCGTAATTCCTGCTTTTGCACACCACGGCGCAAGTAGCGTACCGCCCCGTGTGGCGCGAGTGGCACCCGGGACACCGAGCGAGTATAAAGGGCGAGGGGGTAACAGGAGATTCGCAGCTCCTCTCTGCCTCGCCTTTCACTACTCGCCAGGTCCGTTTTTATCTTTACCTATTTTATAGCTCTCTGTTGTTCCTGACATTTCACTGCATGCTAGTGTTAAATTCTCTCGCATTTGAATAGAGAGTTTGCGATGCAGCCATTCGAGCCATCTGATGGCTGTTTGGCGTTGCGCAAATTGGTGGCTAATGGCTCGAATGGCTTTGACACTTGCCCATATTTTTAGAGTGATTTAGTTGCCTTCTGCTCGTTCAGCTCATTTCAGGGGTGTTGAGTCCCACTTACAAATATAATGGCCAGATCGCAGACCCAAAATAGCTAATGTTGTTGAATTTGGAGGTTTCATGCAATTTATGCCAATTTCTTAAGCTCCACACATGATAACATTCTCATTGGCACTCTTTCTAGCAGAACACAGGATACACTGACTGTTTTTTTTCTTAGCCATTCGAGCCATTCGAGCCATCAGTTTGCGCAACGCTAAACAGCCATCAGATGGCTCGAATGGCTGCATCGCAAACAGGCTAATATACTCGTGCCCTCGCATCTTCCATCCACAGTCGTCTGAGCAACTCCTATGTCAGCAGGGAATGACCAGCCTAATACAACGGTTGTTCCCCCGGAATCCCAGGGCAGGCAGAGGTCATCAAGAAATGTACAGACATCATTCAGGAATTCCGAGACGGGAAAGTCTCCAAAGCCATCGCTATCACGAAGATTATGGGGGCCATACCCCCTGCCTTCGTTGAAGGAGGGGCAGGAGAGCAAGCCGCACAAGCCTATTTCGAGATCCTGGACCAGACTGAAAAGGAGCTCGTCGAAGCTGCCAAGCGCGGCGGAGGTGGCGACGGTGGAGGCGATGGCCCAGAGGAAGGCCGGCACCGATCCCGAACTAGATCTCCAGGTGGCAGGAGGAGCGGAGACAGTCCCCGCTCTACTTCTCCGCATGGAAGAGACAGAAGCCATACCCGCTCTGCTTCTCCAGATGACGAGCCCAACACCAAGCGACGAAAGGTCAACGACGCACTCCTCCACTGGGTCGTCGAGGACATCATCGCCCAATCTACTCTCTCGCCTCAGCTCGTCCAAACCCGTAAGCAACTCATCGAGTACGCCCGAGACCCCAAATACGTGCTCGGAATCATCCTCAATTCCACGCGACACGACTCCTTCCCCGTAGACTCGTAACCAGTCTTAAGCTTGCCTTATAAGAACACCGTAGGCAGACTGGTCACGAGTCTACCTTCCCCGAGTCCGAGTGGCTCGCGCTCATTAAAGGACAGGCTGTAGACCTCAACAAGGTCATCACCAGCCAGTTCTCCGTGGCGCACGAGCGGCAGCACGCCGAACACATCGGAGATGGAGTCCAGCTCTTCTTTGGGTCCTCAACACCTACTAAAAGCGTCAGTACCCAATCCGAGTGGATCACCGCTTGGAACAAAGCGGCAGAGGCAACAGCTTTCATTTTCCCGCATCGCCGGAAGGAGCTCGAGGTCTACAGGCAATACATCATGGACCTCTTCACTAGCTCTGCCGAGTACGTCCACAAGCGCATCATCCTCCTCGACCGAAAGCTCCGCAACGAAGCGGCGGGGCGTCGAGATCTCGAACTCAGCGACTGTGCTCGTTTCAGTCATTGGGAGCGATCCTTCCTCAACGACAACGGAGCAGCGTACATTGAGTCCAAGCCGAAAGCGAAAGACACCCCCGGGCGAGGCGGAAGCAGCAACGGCGGGGGAAGTGGAGATAACAAATCCAAAGAACCCTGTCGACGTTTCAACAACGAACGCTGTCCCTCGAGCAAAGCCACTTGCCGTTACGCCTACGTCTGCTCTCGGTGCAAGCGCAACCATCCCTTCTCCAAGTGCGATCGCCCGTCTGCGGTTTCTGAGTGATTCCCTTGAGCCTAGAGCTAAGCGGCCGAGATACCTCAGGAACTTTGTATGGACGCTTTTCGATGAGCACTACAGTCCGACCGCGAAATCAACAGAGTTTGACCCACCTTTGCCTCGGCCTCCACTCTCGGAGCACACCCCAGCGCTCCTGAAGACTCTGACGGAAAACCAGCATCTGTTCAAGATCGTCACGCCTATTAACGTCGATGTTTTTGAATCTCTGCTCGTGAAACATCCCAATCAGCCCTTTGTGCGGTCGGTGGTGACGGGGCTCCGGGAGGGTTTCTGGCCGTGGGCTGATACTCACCCGGATACCTATCCGCTAACGTACGACGTGTCTGACTGCCCGTTGAAGTCTGAAAGGGAGAGACAGTTCATCAGGGATCAGCGCGACAAAGAAATTGCGCTCGGGAGGTTCTCACCGGCTTTTGGTCCCGACCTTTTGCCCGGGATGTACAGCGAGCCCGTCCATGTCGTTCCCAAGCCGCGGTCCGAGAAGTTGCGACTCATCGTGAACCACAAGATGGGCGAGTTCAGCTTGAATTCCATGATTCCACGTGACGCCATCGCTGGTTCCCCTCTCGACACGCTCAAAACTCTCGGAGACCGCATCCTCTCTCTCCGTCGAATCCACGGCCGCGATGCTGAGTTTGTTGTCTGGAAGTCGGATGTGTCTCAAGCATACCGTCGTCTCCCGATGCACATCCTTTGGCAGGCCAAGCAAATTGTCACGGTTGACGGTCAGCGCTATGTAGACCGTTGCAACAACTTTGGGAATCGCGGAGCCGCCCGGATCTGGACGTCCTTCATGGGCTGCGTAGCCTGGATCGCAAATGACCGGGAAATAGCCAGCAACGTTTACATCGACGACACCTTCTCCGTGGACATCGACGACGTCATTGACTTCTACGAGCCGTACGGGCAGCTTTATCCCACCGCGCAAGTCAAAACCCTGCGCCTCTGGGACGAAATTGGCCTCCCTCACGAGGAGGAGAAGCAAATCTGGGGCCGCCGTCTCACCGTTATTGGGTTCGAGGTTGACCCCAATGTGATGACCTTCACGATGTCGGAGGACAAGCGCGTTGAGCTATTAGCTGGCGTGCGCGAATTCTGCCGTATCCGTGGTCGTCGTCATCTGCTGCATACCTTTCAGCAACTCGCCGGATGGGTCAACTGGTCGCTCAACGTTTATCCCCTTCTCAAGCCGGCGCTCTCGCATGTTTATGAAAAGATGGAGGGTAAAGGCAATCCACACGCGGGCATCTCCGTTAACCAGGGCATCATCGACGACCTCAACTGGTTCTCACATCACGTCAACAACTCCAGCGGCGTCCATCTCCTTGAAGCACTCGACTAGGACCCAGCCGACCCGGACGTGGTGGCTTTCTGCGATGCTTCCCTCAAGGGTCTGGGCTGTTACTTCCCGGAAATTGGTCTCGGATACCAGTCGGAGCCGCCCGCCGTCGCCCCCGAGGATCTCATTTTTTACTTCGAGGCTTTCTGTGTCTGCTGGTGCCTTCACTTGATCGCGGAGCTTGTGCGCGCTAGCGGCAAGGTTACCGTGCGTAGAGTGACCATCTGGACAGACAATCAGAACACGTACGACATCTTCAATTCGTTGCGAGCCCTGCCGCTTTACAACGAAATTCTTAAATCAGCCGTCGACGTCCTCATTGCCAATGACTTCAAGCTGCGAGTGTTGTTACTTCCCGGGAAGAAGAACGTGGTCGCAGATGCCCTCTCCCGCTGGAAGAACGCACTGAAGGGTCACCTTACAAGGGCGAAATCAGTGTAGGGCCATACGCTAACCTGTCCGTGCATATCCTTGTGGCTTTTGCGACATTATAGTTGAGCCGATGCATTTAGGTTGAACTTTTAGGCGGCCAGCGCGCCTGTCTGGGGTGAGAACACTGAGAAGCCCAGTTTAATTTGCTAACAGTCTATTCGACACAGCTGGCGTTTTGCGTGAGTCTTTCGTTCATTCACGATCTTGATTGATTGATTCACCTCGAGGTGAGCAGGATATTGGAGATGCAGGTGATCATATGCGAGCTCGTTGGCAAATTCTGTTTCACTCTGCCCAAGGATGATCCGTTCGGGTGCGATTTGCCACCGGTGTTTTGCCCGTCATATCCAATGAAGAGAAAGGCGCCTCGCTTTGCATGATGCGAATCTTGTAGGGGTCCCGGAGTGGGAGCGATGATCGGCACCTCTCTGTCGTTGATTTATTTTTGGGTTCACATTCTGGTAGCCAGATAGATGTTACACACACATTTGTTTATCATGCACCCCACTTTTCTCATCCTCTATTGTGTCCTGAGAAATCTTGCTTGTTTTGCCGCTTGACCACTCTGACGGATTCAAGGCAATTTTGGGATTCTCAACAAGTCATTTAGGATGGCTGATTTCGGCTGTCTCTTTCGACGGATGTCTGCATGCCAAAACTGTCACAAGCGGGTGAGGATAATCTTCTCTAAAGAAATGCTCCCGTTAATAATTAGCACATACGAAGTACAAACAAGCGAAGTATGAGCTAATATTGTTTGTAGTGTCTGTCTAGGAGAGACTAGCGAAGCGGGCCGTCAGCCACTTGTAGCATATAAGCGGAGTCCTTCCCTCTGGGAAGGACACACTACTTACTTTGCAATACAACCCCATCAGGAAAATGTTTTCCTCTGGCGGGCGCTGGCAGGCGCTGGCGCATCTGGCGCATCTCGCAGTCTCGCCAGCTCACGCCAGAATGTCCGCCAGAATTGATTTATTTGATTTTGATGCTACCCACCGCTGAAAATTATTTAAGACCTCAATTTATGCCTGCAATGGTTCGGATTCGACGAGAAACGCGCAGAAATCCATTTGAACCTTTGGAGATCAAGCTGAGGGTAAAATGTTTGCAAGTCTTTTCAAACTCCGCTGCACGTGTTGATATGGCGGGATGTTGATGCCAACCATCGCCACGTCTCTTGCTCTTTCCCCTCATCTCGCCTGTGTCCTCTCGTCAAGCTCCCCCCCTCAATGTATCAAGGCCGTTAAACCTGTCATCTATCTTTTGAGACCCCACTGACCTTTGGTCTGCCCTTGTTCTCGCCTTCCTGGATCCGCAAGATCTCTCTCGCTTTGGCTTGCGCTGTTTGCTTAGGGCTCTGGGGCTCCATCTTCTCTATACACCTCTCATTACCCTCATCTTACTTCCAGTTGGGCATTTTTTTGCACTCCCAGCCGCCTGTGTGGAGAGCGTCAGAGGGGCAGCAGTTCTCGGAAGTGAGCAGGTATGATTTGCGGCAGCTTGAGCTTCTTTCAGATGGGTATGTTTCAGTGCCACCTCTTTTTGATGAAGGAGAATTCCACCGGGGCTGAACGAGCTTTGATCGATTCCGCAAGAATTCTCTTTTAAGTCCTCGTTCACTCCGCGCCATCCGCACGCTTGATCTTTGGGGCCATGGTAGACAGCCGCCTGGATAGCGTAATGAGACCGAGTCGAGATACTGTAGCACAAGAATGGCATGTATGTAGATGGCCATGAGAGGGAGGATATTGTAGCATACCGTGCTGCATTTGTGAAGAGATGGCTGGAAGAATATGAAACACGAATGGTGGTGTATGACAATGACGGGCATCCAGTCAAGGGCCCTGAAGGTTATGTGCTTGAGGGGAAATATAGATGCCAACCATTTCGAATTATTCTAGTCACTGCTTTCAGGGCCATATTGCAATGAAGCAACAGTATCGGGAAAGGGCTTCTTTGGTGGGGCACGACCGTTGTTTTCATTGTCTTGACGGCAATAGCGTAGCGAGGAACATTGAAACAAAAAAAGCCAGATCAGTGGTCGCACAGTCCAGGGAAACGACAACATTTAGTGTGTACCAGCGGTCGCCGGCTCTCTCTATTTCACTCTTTCTTTGAGTCTCAATGAGCTGCCAAACTGGGCCGTCGCACGGTGCGATGGCCCCTCAACTTACATCTACCAATGCCAGTCCGTACGGCGAAGGAGCGCCGTTTGGTGATCCGTAAGTGTATTGTGCTTCCTTCCAAGTTTTTCTGACGCTTTTCTGTCAGCTTCCAAGTGGCGCCCCCGGACCCGTTTATTATGATGCACACCTCCTAGGCCATGGCCCTCCACCGTACATCAAATTAAGCTTTCGTTTGCTCATCCGTACCCGTAGGCCTACGGCTGCGATGAAGAGCCCAGTCTGGGCATTTATACGGACGATTGCGGGCTGGGAAAAATGCACTCGGATGTGTCATTTGGTATTACGCGAGGGCTCAGAACCTGTGGAGATTTTTGCTTTTCGGGTTCTGAATCCAGGGTGATAGCCACCACGATTCTGAGCAAAACTATCCCTTCGGTTTTGCTCCTGCTGCCCTGGTTGTTACAGCTGTTCAAAAAGTCCTTGAGACAAATGAATTTTTTTTCATCCATGGTTCCCAAAATGGATTTGACCAAATTGGGCTGTGTAGGCGCCAAAAACACGTCTCTCGCTTCCCTTCGTCTCTGTCTCTCTCTCTCTGCGTCCTCATCGCATGCAACATGCCGAAGGGCGCAAACAAGGATGTCCAGCTTGTTCAGCAGGATATACAAGAAATTGTTGACGCCTTTGAGCCGGAAGGTGTGTCTTGACTGTGGTACTCAGATGACGCTAACCTAGTCCTTCGCAAATACTGCTGGTTTGGGTGCAGACCCAACTCCACCCCCCCGCGCCAGAATAATATTTTCTAGATCTTAAAACTCCGAAAAACTCCGAAAAAACAGAATAAATTATGCTTTCTTGCCGTCAGGCAGCGGAGGGGGGAATGGGGGGAATGGGGGGAGCATCGTCCCCCCCAGCCCAAAAGCTAACCTTTAACTCGACATCTACGGTCAAAACACTTGTTGTCTTCACGCATTTCTCAAACACGTGCTGAGAAAGTATGATGTAATGTCAGGGTGGGGGAGGCGAAGGGGATTTCATGCGGCCTTGTATAGATCCTTGTTCATGGCTGGATGCTTCCAAATTGGCATTTTTAACTTTACAGGCAGTCGGTGCGCCAAAGTAACCTACAACAACAATTCTATTCACACACCTATTGAAGCTGGACGAAGTCAAGCAAGAAAGATGCACGCAAGGCGCCGCTGGCTGAAAATCTCAAGGGCCATGGCAAGCAAGCAGAAATCGTTGATGGATAGTATCATCAGGAGGTGATCACAGCCACTGCACATGTTGTGTTCGGTAAACTCGTTGTTCATGTCCCTCCTGACGGCTTGCGCAGGCGAAGCAGCGCAGCGAATCCGGGATCAGGAGAGTTTGATGTTCTGGACTCTGAAACTCTTTGTGGAAGCACATTATCAAAATTGCGGTGAAAAGAGCAAACGATTTGAACTGGACACGGAATGAATGTGGATTTCTCTCTAAATGTACTCAACGGAGGCATCATCAGGCTATAAGAGATTATATATCAGCGCATGCCTTCGAGTATTGGGAATAAGAGCACTCACTTTGAGCGAGTTGTTATATTGTGGATCAAACACAAGCAGAGAGATGTCGTAGATCGCTTGCTCATCAAACTTTTTGCGCAGCCCGTCGCGCTGAAGGAGCGTGAATAGAACCATAATGGTGTAGACGCTGCACATGGAGAATTGTAGCAGAAGACTGTGTGGACCTGTCAGATCTAGCCGCTTGCCCCTGTGGTAAGGCTTACTGGTAGAAGGTGCCGGGCAACGTAAGATACTATATCTTTCAACGACACCATGGTTGAAATCAGAGAGAGTATAACGTACGACAATAAGATTGATAGCGGTGCAGGCTGCGGTGCAGAAGGAGGTCTGGATGGAAAGACAGATGAGTTTTGTAAGTGCAGACCTGGTGGGCGCGTGACAACAGAAGGCCCGCGCGCGCAGGAAGCTTGCGCACAGAATCACCCCAATGGCTGTGTCCGTCGCTGCCATCTATTATTTATTTCAGCGAACATATTGAAGTGCGAATGAAACGCACGGATCCGAGCCAGATGGAGGTCGGAATCGGAAGTTTGTTGATCTCACTCCACACTTTAACCTTGAATGACAAGATGGACATCCTGTAAGTAAGCATAAAAAGTCAAGTAGCCGTTTCCATGTGAGATGTAAATACTCACGCAAGGCCGGAACCAGCAGGGAGGAGTAGAACTGCCATATCTTCCATTAGATCGATTTAATGACCCCCCAAACTCCGCGCACGTACGGAGACCAAATAACGGAAGAATAGTCCATGGCCTTTTTATAACATTCCAACAACGATCGATGAAGAAAAATTGTGCAAGAAGGACTCCGATGGCCTGAACATCTAAATAAGTGAAGAATAATGGGACCGTGACTTTGGTCATACCGTGACGCCAGGCTCCGCCCAGATCGTCCAACCCAGGGAGTCAAAAGAGACACGTTGGCCGTAGTGGTTGATGCTGGTTCGGTAGATTATGTGGCTGTGGATGGAGCCATAAGTCAGTGCGACCGGTAAAGTTCTCTCCTACTCACATATTCATACCCGCGTGGAGAAAATTGACGAGGAGGATTACAGCGACATGGTAGCTGTGGGACAGCGGTTTTAATTGACATATGCAACAGTCGAAGAAACACACCGGTAGAGTTTGATATCGCGGCGGTGAAACCGCGAATAATATGTGCAGGCCTGAGTAATGATAACACCCAGGAGAAACTGTTGGATTAGGAAACCAATTAGCAGAGCACCAAAAGTTTCGACGATAACATCCGGAGGGATGCAGTGGCAGGAAGCATTGGCAGGGGCGAAAGCGGCCATCGACAAGAAGCGGGTAGTCTTCCAGGCGTGATCATTTTTATAGTAAAATATTTTAAACTTGATTTCTGCGATGATCGGAACTATCAATTCTAGAGCTTATGCTACATCAATCTAAGGCACGATGATGAGAGCTCGTTATCATGCATATATTGATCTAGGATTCACATTATTGATCTCATTATTATGGCAGAGCGTCATCTCACATGATAGGATAGGATCCGGAGGTTGGGGAACTATCAATTCTTTGATTCTAGAACTTATGCTAAGTACATCAATCAAAGGAGAAGCTCTCACGATGATGAGGGCTCGGTTTATCGCGCATATATTGATCTACATTATTGATCTCATTATTATGGCAGAGCGTCATCTCACTTCTCTGACTCTCTCACAGATCAACAGTGAGAATTAATGGATACATCAATAAATCAATATATATATATATTCTTATCATCTATTTTGACCTCGATGCGACTACCCTATACCGAAGGTCTGGCTCGGGAAGCAGAGCTCGCCATCGATCCCGTTTTGCCATAATACATAAATGGCCCATGGGCCATGAACCTCCTCCCACCTCATGCTCCAAAACCTGCCACCCGAGCTGATTACCGCAGTCTTTGAAGATTTACCCCAGTCTGATGTAGCATCGTCCGTCACGGTATCACGAGTCGTTGGCTATGTTGCGGAGAGAACACTATACTCCAACGTAGTTGTCGATCACCAAACAGTCCAGGCACTGGCCAAAAGCTTGACAACACGTCCCGAGCGTGCAGCCTTTGTGACATGTTTGCAGGTCACTGACAAGTTAAAAGGCTTGGATATTGGTGACAACACTGTAGGGTACGTGGTTTAGAATCGTTCCTCGTCCTCGCCATATCTTCATCCTGAACGTAGGGAATCTTTTGGGAAGACTTTGTGCTTCATCCTGAATTCTACCCGGAATATAGTCCATCTCTCCCTCCTTTTCACCATCCCAAACAAAGCGCTGCCACTTTTTCATTCCTGGGGGGAAGTTCTGTCACGGAGCCTGAAGAACTTACGACTCCGCACGTTCAAAATCTGCAGAAGTCTCAACACGCAGAACCGAATCCCTCACTTTCTCAGCTCACATCCAGAGTTGACTAGCGTCGAACTGCGATTCCCCGAAATTCTCGAGCCACAAGTACCTGCCATCTCGCTTACGAAACCCATATACCTCCCAGCTATGCGGCACTTTGAGGGGGATTTGGCAGTACTTTTGGCTTGTGTGCATCACTCACCAGGACTCGTCAATGTGAGAACCGATGTGAGGACAGTGCAATTGGGAGACATCACTGTCTTTCGCACTCTCGCAGATCATATGAAGAACATTCAGCGTCTCGGATTCCTCACAAATTGGCCAGTGGGGGAGCTTCTCTCAGTAATATGCTCGTGTTTCCCAAACATCAGAGCCCTTCGAATTTCCAAGTCGGCTGTAAGCAACAATGACGTGGGTCACCCATCCGTTCTATAATCCCGAGATACATGCTAACAATGGTTATAAGATCGAGGAGCTGCAAATTTCAAGTGCGCTGCTTTCACGGTTGAAAAATCTGGAAGAGCTCGCTCTAGATGGCCCAGGCGACTTGCATATAAACTGCGCTTCCGTTGAAAAACTATTGGGGGCGAACTGCCCGACTCTGAAGGAGTTGCAGTTAAGTAAGTCAAGTAAAGCGCTGCCAATGAAGTCATGTACACAGAGCTAATAAAGACGACAGACAGCAGCATCTGGACTATTGTCCCCACTGCTACCCCCTCGGAGGAACGATGGAGGGCTGAATTGGAACCGCGAAAGTACAGGATGGGAGAGTTTCCGTTGCATTGGTTTTGACGAAGTGAATCGTGCTGCACGCCCGAGAACATTGTAGCAGTGTAAACGATTGGGCTGCTTATTAAATCCCCTTGACCACCGTAAGGAATTACACGTCAACGTCAACCTCGACCGAATTTCATAAGCAAAAATTTCTTTCTTCCGGCCCCCACACAACCGCCTTCTTCCGCCCTTCTGCCCAACGGACCGCTGATCCGGACCCTCCTCCTCGTTCGAAAGCTGTTAAACTTTATTTTCGGGTACCAACCCAACTTATGTACGGCCGCCATGCTCATGCTTCCGTCCATGGCCAGCAAGTTAATGCGATGGGCACTGTGTGCTTCCTTTTAGTCAGCCATCCTGGCGTCGAAGTAGAGTCACATAGTTCTATCTTACAGCACGGATCTATGCCCTTAGCCGAACTTTTGCTGGAAATTTCAGGGTGTCTATCGTTTCCGGCTTAGCTGTCAAATGGCCTCTAATAAGTTCTATTTAGTTCGGATTACGCCTCGCAGAGTTCGATGACGGAACCAGATTCCAAGCAGTCATTCCCAGAAAACGGTCGAGTCATAAATCGAGTTTAAACTGGAGTTTACACAAGGCTAATCGTCGAGTAAGCAAGATATAATCCGATTCCTTCCACTCCTCCTCACGCTCTTCCCCCTGAGGTTGTAAACCCTCAACGGTTGCAAAAGAGTACGCTCCTCTCCACCCCTGCGGTCTAAGCGACAGTCGTAGCAGTGAGTAGCTCCCACTTTTTCACTCCTCACGCTCTTCCCCTGCGGTTGTAAATCCTCAATGGTTGTAAAAGAGTACGCTCCTCTCCACCCCTGCGGTCTAAGCGAGAGTCGTAGCAGTGAGCCACTCACCTTTTTTATCACACTGCATGGTGAGTTTCTGATTTACGCATCGACTTAGTGCCGTTCAGAATTTCAACAATTTACGGCGCGGTTCCACGACACCCCCGATTTTCTATATAAACTCCCTGGCAGGCAGGCAGTGGTTACCCCTTACTGGTCTTTCCCACTGCCTTGCCAGGTGAGTCGTTTTTGAGTATTGTACAATATTCCTCCTTATCGTTCCATCTGGACAGCGTAGCGCATTTTCTCGTTACCCCACCCTACATATCATGTTTCACACACAGACACTCCTACTTTACACTGGTGGATAGCGGGGATTTTTTGCCTGGGGGGAGAGAAGTCCCCCCGTACTCCAGGACTACACTGGAGGTCAGGCCCCACAGGGTTCTAACCGCACGTCCTGCCTATTCAATGGCCGGCCAGTCCATGTAATGTACTCGCTCTCATGTATTTCCCGTCCCTATAGTTTTGCGTAGTTACGCCATCCAGAAACGGCACATAGACACTGGGCCGCTCTCCCCCGGGGAGCGGTTGATTTGGCTAAACCGCTCGCGTTTACTTCCCTCAAGTCGCAGCTCTGCTCGAGACGATTGGTTGGTCATGGGGCTCGAGGCCTTGCCGGACAGCACACGATCGCGCATGGTTTAGAACGGGATACGTGGGATTATTAGGTGCGGGATTGAGTGACTTTTGTCTGCACCAGACTGCCGTAACTCGTCATGATTTTCGCTCCGGCAGCCCATCTGTAGTGTTTCGAATTTCCGGCGAGTTTCTGGCCGGGAAAGGGTCTTGCGAAGATTTTCCGGCTACCAAAGCCCGCGGAATCTGGTCATTTTTGTCCGCACCAAGCGTAGCATTTTTGGTCTCGGGACCTCATTTTTGTCCGCACAGGACCTACTATCCCCCCCCCTAGATCACTGACAGGTAAGGAAAATCGGTGAATAGCATTTTATGCCAGGGTTTGGGGCTCAAGCCGAGTACATAGCTCGTTAGAAAAATGTCTTTTACATAGGTATCACATTTTACTTTATGAGAAACGGTTAAGAATTGGGCCAACGGTGTCCCACGGATTCACGGAGCAACCGCCGGGGAGCACCCGTATTCTCAACATGCTTTTGCTCTCCAGACTCTGCTTGGATTCGGGGTCGAGCCCAAGTCGAATAATGTCTGCATTGCAGCACAAGCTGCTAAGCAACCCGAGTTCCTCAAGTTCCCCGCAACTCACAATACTCCACACTTCAATTGCCTGCCACATTGTCAGCATCAGGCCAAAAAACATCCTCAAAACAATCGTACCGAATGGCGGTGTACACCGCAGAAGCCGTAAAGCTAGCATAACACGTGCTTGGGAATTCAGTGACGGTGCCTTTTAGAGGGCCATATTTGCGACTTGAGCCTAGCTAGACACTTCACTAAAAATACACACGCTGAGTTTTGATACTCTGCCGGTGAAGTGTGCTTCAGGTGAACAAGGGTTTGGAGGGAATATCGAAGTCCAATAAATGTGAAACGATGACTTATGCCAGAAGTCTCCGAACCAGAATTAGCTCCGACAGCCCTGGGCTATCCAACTTCACGTAGCCCGAAATCTCGAAGCGGGAGGTGGATCGCATGACAAAGGGTGCGTCAGGAGGGCACCGATCTGCTTCCGAAAGGTCGTATGGGTCGGGTGCGTTGAACCACATCTCCTCGAGAGCTGCAATATCAGTCGGTGAGTTGATGTCGAGGTTTTCGTCATTGACCAGGTCCATTACGGTAGGCGCTGATCGAATTGCTGCTATATCCTCGGGTGCGTCAGGGGCTGCAGGAACATGTACAATGCATGTGGTCTGCTGAACTTGGGAGAGTCGTCGGTATAACCATATGTGTAGTAATCGTATAGCTTGGCACATTCGACAAGGTTGTCGGGAAGGCCCTTCGAGTGGAGTTGAACCGGCCAAGCCGCGATGCTGTTCGCTCATCACATATTTCAGATGGCATGATAGGAAAAACCTTAATGGCGACTGCCTAGGAATAAGAAATCAGTACAAAAAAATAAATGAGTGAACGATAAAATATACCCCGAGAATTTTCACGTTTGAGTCTCTAGCAGGGGTTTTCCAGTAATCAAGGGGATTTTGTACCGAAGTCCAAATCATACTACGGAATGGTTCTCTGTTGTATGCCAAGCCGTCAGCTGTGGAACCAGAGACGTCGCATCGGCCTGTTTCGAGAACTTCCCGGTTCGCTCATGCTCGGAAAACTGTCTCTATCGACGACGGCAAGCCCGAAATCTTCGACACCAACCGCTCCCACTGCCTCGTGTGCTCTGCTGAACTTACAGCTAATAACAGTACCGAAGGCGCGGCCAGATTTTGTTCCGTTTTGGGTTGTTTTCAAATAATTACCAGTATCTCAATGGGTTCTTCACCAATCCGCATGAAACATAGCCAGAAATCTCAGGCTAATTCATGCGGAATTAGTGATAGAAAAAAAGTTGGGAATATATCTCATATTGAGTAACATAGGCTGATAGCTGCATTTTGCGGGCCAATCCAGTTTGTGGACAGCTAGACACATCACAAGTGGCATATATTTTTGTCCAAGGAGGCCTAAACACATTCCGAAGAACACCATAGACTCAGATTTCGAACAACCTCAGTGGTGGTCTTGAATATGGCAATATTTCCAGGTCACCTGTGGTTGTGCTCTGTTTCTGATGCTAATAGACTGAGCTGTCAAACATTCTGAGCATAATAAGTCCTTCAGAGTGCATTGAAGCCTTTCCAGATAAAATTCTGCATCATTTGAATATGGTTGAATGCTCAAAAACTGTATTGACCTGCAAAATGTAGTCATCGGCCTATGTTAGTCAAATATGAAATATTTTCACAACTTTCTTTCTATCACTAATTCCGCATGAATTAGCCCGAGATTTCTAGCCATGTTTCACGTGGATTGGTGAAGAACTCATTGAGATACCGGGAATTATTTGAAAACATCCCAAAACAGAAAAAAAAATCCACTCGTGTCTTCGGTACTGTTATTAGCTGTAAATGTCACGGTGTTGGTGAAGCGCAGCCTCCTACAGAGAGCCGATAGTTCTCTTCGGCGGAGGCTCAGCATAAATGTGTCGGTAAGCCAGTCAACGGTGGAGTCGCACTCGACGGCGCGACGTACGTTGTCAAAATTTCTTCCCCACACCTTCACTCAATGGATTGCACAGGTATCGCAAAGCATCCTCGGGCGCTCGTGAATACGATCGTAACGTGCTCCCATTGATGCTCGTTGTTGTCGTCGCTCTCGCTGTGTTTTCCTGAGACCCTATCAGTCCTTCTTTCTTGAACTGCCTGCTCTTGTACATTTCTTTTCCCCCTCCATTGTACGATAGGATTCTCCTAGACTCGTGAACCAGTCGACGTTAACGAAGAATCTCAGTGAGAGACGGGGACGTAAGCCTGAATTACTAAAAATCACACAAAACAAAGCCAACAATCAGACAAAGAGTGCACAACAGGGAGATCATCGTTAACGAGGACTGTCGGTATCCAGTAAGTAGGCTCGTGGAACCAGCCGGTCCCGTGATGATTGATGCCATCGTAAACTCGACAATCTCTGGGACCGGCTGGGCCCCCACGTCGCCTGTTTGGCAGATGACTGATCTCCCCGCCATTTCAGACGCTTGACTTAGAAAAAATGAGGAAACGGGCGATTTTGCACTGCAGAACCTCGAAGGTTTCGACCCCAAGTGTATTAGTGAAAAATGGATAACTTTTATTTCTCTATCCACTAGCATCAAGTTGTTTTTTGGGTGAAAGAAATATTACAGGGGTCTCATTTGATAGAGAAGAAAAAGTTATCCACTTTCTGCTAAGCCACTTGAGGAACAATTTCTAGGAGGTTTCGGACGCGTTTTTTCTAAGTCAGAGCTCAAGAAATGGCGGGGCGAAAATCCATCACCAAACAGGCGGACGTGCGGGCCCAGTCCGTCCACGAGGGTTACCGTTTTTGTTGTCGTTTCCATCATATTTGTCCTGATGTTGTATGTATTTGGTTTCTTCCCAATCTGTCCCTCGCTTACTGTGTCTTGTGACCGAGTGGACGTCGACTGGCCCCTGCGAGGTCTAGGTATCCAGGACTGTCCGAGCGTTAGCGAGTGATGGATTTGGCTTTATTTACCTGGATACCGGATGGGGACGAGCCTAGGATTCTCCTCTGTCGATACAGTTCCTTATGTAATACATGGATTTTGATGGACTGGATGTATTCTTACTTCCGAAGAGGACTCAGTAGCTGTGGTATTCTGGTAGCCAAGTCCCCATTTATGGAGCGTCTGATAGCTTTTTGCCATTTCGTGGTAGCTTCTGGTACCTTT
This sequence comes from Mycena olivaceomarginata, assembly GCA_029378375.1. Lineage (NCBI taxonomy): Eukaryota > Fungi > Basidiomycota > Agaricomycetes > Agaricales > Mycenaceae > Mycena > Mycena olivaceomarginata. The sequence goes on along the minus strand of JARKIC010000096.1, from coordinate 59,805 downwards.
GGCTCCGAGCTCCGTAGCACCTAGTAGCAGATATTAGCCAGTGGTATCCGACAGTACTAGTAGACCGTTGTAGACGTTGAAAGAGCGCATAATTTTGTGGTATGAAACAAAATCACCCTCTTATAAAATTATCCATTCTGTCCGTCTGAAGCCTTTTTAAACTCCGCTTTTAATCTATCATTCCGGCATCTTGGATCAACGTTCTTATTTTAGTTACATCCAGCAAGTGGGAGCCGGCGCGAAGCGCCGGCGAGTGCTTGTAGCATTGAAGATAATCAAATACTGAATGTAACGACAAGGATACAGTATCGCCGGAGTAGCTGAGGTTAGAATGTAGTACTACTCGAATGACAATACCGCTTGAGTAGGAAAATAAAATGAATGCGCTACCTGCTTAAAGAGTATCAGTTCAAGCCAATACGAGAAATAGAAGGGCGAAGCACTATCAATACGAGATGATTCTACCTGTTTCGACTCTCGAGTCATTGGTAGTGAGTGTCTGTGACACGCAAGATGTACAGCTGCCCGAATGAATGATGGACACGTGTACGTACGGACATGAGGATTCCCCACAGCGATCAGTGGGCGTCCTCGCAATATAAAGGAAATGGATGGGATGCCTCACAAACTTCCATATTCGCCCCACACCGCCACAGTTTGAATAACCCATTTATTGACTGCGGTTCAAGTACATGGATCATGACAGCGCAGACCACCTGTAGTACCGGAAGTCGCCAGTTGCCCGGTGGCGGGGTTAGATTTACTGGAGCACCAGCACCGAGCGTTGCACCTCCCAGCTTCTCATACCGATCTTCATGGAGTTCTTACTCAAGGATAGAAACATGCTGCATCAGCTGCAGAACATTGACCTTCGCAACGGATCTCTTTGAGGGTCGTACAACTGTCGAGCTCCACATATCTTGTGCTTGCATCATCAGCTGCCTGTCTGAAACTTCCCCATCTCCGACATTGCTTTTTATTCTTCTCCCACTCAATACCCGCCACAACTTCTCCGTCGCGGTCTCGGTCGGGGAGTGTCTCTGTCAGGATTATCATGGAGAGGGTGTTCCCTGCATTATGGATTGCAGGTGCAGACCATAATGAACCTCAGGGGACAGATGTACCTCCTGGTCTGCGTGTCACGACTGGAGTTTATGCGGATTATACTGGGAATCTGACGCGAGTCTTCAAACTGCAGTTCCTGTTCCGCTTTGCTATATATCATTATGAGATCAATCAGGACATCACATTCGTGGTCGATTTGAACGAAGTGGCTGAAGATAATGTGAGATGGAATGTTTACGACGACCACTATCTGGGGAAGGACGGAGAGTTTGTCTGGTCCATTCCTTCGATGGAATTTCTTGGAGAAGTGCTCGAGTCGCGGATGTTGAGGTTGTGCAGGAATGGGTGGCGCAGATCATCATGCCACTCTCTGGGAGGATGATCAGTGAGGAGGTGTAGATGTCGTACGTACCTATACAACAGCCTGAAGAGGTGCAATTATAAGCAATGACGAACACACCACCCGTAAATACAGATCTGGGCAATGGACAGTATACCGCCCATAAATTACCTCCTGCGAGTGGGTGAGTGGATTGTTGTACCAGCGGATATATATGACACTCACCTTGATTGGTTTCGAGGCTGCAGTTTCCCTACTCTTCTGGACCGCTAGCGCCGGCTCGTCCGCCTCGGCATTGCGCGAAGACTCGTTCCCGTCATCCGCTTCACTCACACTGCCCGCTCAAATATCCTGGCCTTCTGTCCCCTCTGTCCCCTCTGTTCCTTCACGAACGCTCGGCTCCTCCCCTCCATTTGCATCCTCTACATTCAGCAGGCCCTCGAGGTACTCAACTCCACCGTTCGTGGTTGTTCCTGCCCGAGTACCGCGGGTATTTTAATGCTAGAATGGTGTTTGAACTGCGTGTGAACAGCGTTCGAACCTGCGATATCCTTTGGCCTTCGAGAGCCGGAAATATTGCCGACCGTTTGAAGTTCGAATTGGAGGAATGTCGGTGGTGGATGCGGTTTGAACCAACCTAGCTCCCCCCACCACAGAGAACGGAGGGTGCCACTGGATATGGATCCGTTCGCACCAGAATGCTGCAAGGGTACCGTCCGAGAGTGGGGAAAGTGATTTACATATAAAGGGATTATGTGGGTTGGAGATCCACCTCTTAGGTGGGTCTTTAATCAGAGGGGTCTAAAATCTAGGTGGAATTTCCATGCCTGGATTGACACTACGGCATTTCCCAATTATATGGAAGTGAAATCCAGCAGGCTGGATTCAATGTTTAATTACGAGTCCTAACTTGTTTTATGATTCGTTCTTTTGAGCCCGTTTCCCGCTGAAACGGCGAAAAAATTCAGGACGTTTTGATTGAACTTACACATGTTTGCCTGCTGCACTGCCTCGCCGCAGTCACCCACCAGATAAAAATGGACCACTTACTGACAGCGGCCGACCGGCTAACAATAAATGTACGGAGTCATTTTAGTGCATTCGCCGCAGATTTGGTTGCCGGTAATTTTATTGTGTGGATCGATATATATCACTGAGTCACTGATATCTTATGGGAGTCACAGGCCGACATTCCGCTGACGCACCGCATTACACCTAAATAAAGCCTGTGCGTAAACGGTGAATCGGAGATGTCCTATTTTGAGCTCGCAGAGCCAACCAACCCAAAGGGGGTACTGATATGAGTGAGTCTTCAACGGAGGAGAAGGAGGATGACTCCCATAAGATATTTATGACTCCGTCCGGATATATGTGTCGGAAAAACCAAATTTGAATGGTAAGGTCTGATCAGACATTATAGTGAATTTTTGAATCCTGTGAGAAAAAATATTTGAGATGAGCGCCAAGTATGATAAAAATAGACATTACTGGGCGTGTCTACCGCTCGCAGTCGAAATGTATGATGGGTGTATGGCCCACAGAAAGTCCACGGAAAACTTGCAACACAGCAACTCTCTATACCTTCTCAAACTCTCTGCCTTTTAGTTATTACTGTCCTGGCCAGCATCCCCTGCTCTGCGTTATTTCCTCGAAGGCCAAATATTTAGGCCTGATATAGTTCCCTTTTTCCATTGGCCCACTTCTTCATGTGATGGATTTGTATGCTGCTGTATTTCCTTTGATTAGAAGGATGGTTTGCTTTTTTTGCCATGCTGGTGTTCAATCCACTTGTGAAAGCCTTTGATTTTTCAGGACTGCCTTGACTGTAAATATGGACTGGTGGCAGGAGACATGGCAAATTTCACTCGTGGTTGATGCTGGATAGATCCTCAATGGTCATAAATTTAAATAACTTGGCATCTGCTTCCTTGTCTCATGTATTTCTCACTAGGTTCAAATCTGTGTGCGGTGTCTTCCATCGTCTCTGCAACAACTCCTCTCTTAAATCGCCTCTGGCTTGCGTGGAGCTCCACTTTCTGATTTGGTCATTGACAATCTTCATCGGTCTCATTCAACCATTCTTTTTACAGCGTTATATCCAAATCTTGAATCGTTCTCTCCGTTTTATTTCAATCAATCTCGTCTGGGGCATAGCTCATACCAGTTCTATTCTGCTCGCTAATTTGCCTGAAATGTTGGACGTTCTCTGTTTCATGTCATTTCCGTTTCTTTGTATCATTTATCATGGGTATTGAATCTCGGGCCGGTTCCTTCGTCTTTTCTTTCACATTAATCTTGATATAACACCCAATTTCTTCCTATCCATCTCATCGCTCTGTTTGGGGTTTCTGGGATTCCTCGAGAGCCATCTCTCAGCGAGCTTTGTTCTTGGAGCTCTGCTCTGGGTGGTATTCTTGGGCCTTCTCTCGGGTTTCGTTGCGTACTTACAGCTATTAACAGTACCGAAGGCGCGGATCGAAAATTTCCGTTTTCGGAGCTTTTTGATCCCCGCCAAAGAATGGTTCGTATCTCTCTTATTTCTGCACCGATTGACCTGAAACCAGGCTAGATCGTCTGGAATAATTCATGCGCAATTATTGATAGAGCCATATCCTCAAAAATATTATATTTTCGAACACCTCCAAAATCCCACTTCCAACACAAGATTTCTGTCTACCGCGCTCAAATCATGTCCGAAGGGTCTCGATTTCCATGAGAAGCGACCTTCACACGTTTGAAAAATCGTCATAGAGTCAGAAATATTTTTATGGCCCGCCAAGACAATGAAGACATCTGCCATGCGGTAGAGACATTTTGAACAGGAAATATGTATCTGGCTCCAGTTCTCTGAGTTCTCAGCCAAACCGGCTGGTGAAATGTTCTAACGGGATGAAGATTACCTCAGTATGCTCTTATTCCATTGATTCTGAGGAACACCTGCGTCGAACATTGCTAATCGGGTCGCATTGCGATGCGGTGATCATCAGATCACTGTGATGATCACTCGCGCCCACAATGCGTCACTGCCTGCCCTTTGTCCTTAGACACCACTCTCTCCCATGGCAAGAAGACGTCAAGTTCCTCTCAGAAATAACTATTCACGCAATCTAAAGTGATGGGTTATTCGCCTATCACAGAAACACCACAAGGGCTCCACCGAGATTGCCAATCTGCTTGCCCTCTATGTGTCGTACAACAGGTGCCACAGGTTTGGAATGAGATTGGAGAGGTTATGAATCCCTATCCTGCCCCCTGAAGTGTTTTGATTCTTGACAATTGCTGCACACACCATGTTGACAGGGTTGAAGAAATGTGTAATGCAAGGTGTGTTTATCATTTCTCTCATTACTATGGCTGACACACTTTTCAGAGGTATCAAGCTCATCTATCTCCCAGCGTACTCACCAGACCTCCACCCAATTGCAAAGTGCTTTTCTTAGATCAAACATTAAATTTGTCACAACGGACAAGAATTCCGTAGGATCTGCGAGGGCGACAACAAGGCGGCTCCATATGTGTTCTTATACAATGTGATGGATCTGATAACAGCCAAGGCCTCACAGGGTCTTTCTCTCACTCAGGATATCTGTAGTCAAACATCCAATCGAATTAGCTATGACTTCAACATGCCAAGTTGATGATGTGATTAGCAATCTTCGCCGCAGGTATTCCTCAGAGTCAATGGAATATAGCCTACAGAGGTAATCTTCGTCCCGTTAGAACGTTTCACCAGCCGGTTTGGCTGAGAACTCAGAGAACTGGAGCCAGATACATAGTTCCTGTTCAAAATGTCTCTACCGCATGGCAGATGTCTTGGCGGGCCATAAAAATATTTCTGACTCTATGACGATTTTTCAAACGTGTGAAGGTCGCTACTCACGGAAATCGAGACCCTTCGGACATAATTTGAGCGTGGTAGACGGAAATCTTGTGTTGGAAGTGGGATTTTGGAGGTGTTCGAAAATATAATATTGAGAATATGGCTCTATCACTAATTGCGCATGAATTATTCCAGACGATCTAGCCTGGTTTCAAGTCAATTGGTACAGAACTGAGCGAGATATGAACAATTCTTTGACGGGGATCAAAGATCTCCGAAAATGGAAATTTTCGATCCGCGCCTTCGGTACTGTTAATAGCTGTAAATTGACTTGGTTCTTTTCCGTCCCATTTACGACTGATCTTCACATCAGTCATTAACGGGCTCGGTCGCTGGGTCAATTTCATGCCTAAACCACAGATTCGATTGAATCTGTGTTCATATCGTATTATCCTCTTCATCTACACGCCGATTCGGTGGAGTAGCTGATTTATTCTACCAAACGGTTTTTAAGTCCGCTATGCCGTTGCCTGCCGCGGTCGGCCCGGCGTTCAAATAAACTCGGACATGTGAACAAGCAGCACCTTCTATCTGCGCCTCTCATCCGACGGCGAGCGTCGAGCCCTCTCAGCATCAGTGGTCAACGAGGTCAACGAAAGTCAGGTTTCCAGTCGCGAGCCGATAGATACAATAAACCAAAAGTTAGAGCCAACCGAAGTGGTGGGCGCGGAGCCACCGCACTCTTGTACACATTAAATATAGTCTCAAAAGAAGAGGTCATTTCCGGCAGGTAGGACAGTTCGTAAACGAAAGGGAATCAGTAGTATTACATTGCATCGCTCCTTCAAACCGCTCAGGCCTCCAAGAAGAATTCGGGGATATTCACCGGTTTCAGAATCAAGCGATCTCCAGCACAAACCCGAGGCGTCTCATTCAGTGACAGAACTTTCAGCAAGATCAACACGTTTCCTTGGTCCAATGGGCGAGCACATACCGAAAGCACCTGGCGGTTTGCCCTTCCGGTCACATTCTTCCAGTTCGAGGCGTCTTGCGTGAACTGCGGGCCCAATCCCGCGCGCAAGGTAGTTTGGAACTAGCGCCGGTGTCACCCGCATCTCGAAATCCTGGCGCAATTTGGCCACCACGTCGAAGTAATACCACTGAGAAATCAATCGTCAATGCCGCCAAACACATGAGTTTATTTCACCTGATATCGTCGTTGTGCAACGTAATCCATGAAAAATGGCGCTGGACTCCATTCGGCCATCAACCGTCCCAGCGACTTGGCAAAGTAATATTGTGTTTTCGACGGCATTTGGTTGCCCTCAAGGTTTCCTTCGGCGATAGACTGCATTAACAGTCGGTCACGGAGCGGAACTCAGCTGTCATATTTGCGTAGGGGAAGCGACGTCATGGACAGTGCGTATAACCCGCCTAGATGACCGGCGTGAAAAATCACACAAAAGCGTGGAACCTCGGCACCCTTATGTAGCGGCCATCAGAGGAAAATTCGGCTCATTATACCCTCACCCATGTACGCTGCGCATCAAAACTCTACAGCCAGGTTATAGTATGCTTAGTTGAAGGAGGTTGGCTGTTGAAATACATTTTTTTGCCCCTCAAACCGAAGTTATAACCCACTTAATTTTTTTTTCTTCTTGATGTTTCTATGTGCTTTTCGGGTGGAATGGCGTACTTTCGAGAAAAACAGCCGTCAGATTTGGGCAGCACAGCCACCAACACGTGACCCGCACCGCCTCACTTCATGGCATCTTTTCCACCTCTTTTCCTCAACTTTGGACCGGAATTCAAGCAATATTCCTGCCTTTCTGAGCCCCCACAATGGCGCGACCCAAAAAGCGAACACAACAGCTCCGACAAAGTGCCAAAAATGCCACAAAATCACGGCAACCAATCGAATATGACATTCCCTCCGATCCGGACCCTGCCCCGGGCCCGGGCACCGATGTGAAAGTCGAAGTCGCACGCAAGGGTGAGTCACAAGGAAGTGTATTCGGGGCGCGGGAACATGAGTGCGGGGGATACAAGAGACTACAGAAATACGGGGATACAGGCCGAATATATAGACGAAGCTGTGCTACGGATAGGGGGGGTAGGTAAGGTAACCGGGCGACGCGGCGCACGACGATCCCATTTCCAACAACCGATGCCAGCATCGAAGAGCCCTTCGTGTCGCACGAGGAACATTCCCTGCATTGCAGCCATGACCATCACTCTCCAGACCCAGACAACAGGACATTTCGGCCTACGGTCTGAGCGGTGCGGACTTGATTTGGATCAACAAGAGGTACAATGGACATTGAATGCTACCCCCATCTATGATTGCAGAGATTAAGGCCTCAATTTTGAGCTAGAAATAAAGATAATATCATTCTGTCTCCCTATTTATAAAATTAAGCCTGTCCGTCTGTCCGAAGCTTTTTAAACTCCGCTTTTAATCTATCATTCCGGCAGAAGTGGGAGCCGGCGCGAAGCGCCGGCGAGCGCTTGTGACTTTTAAAAAATAGCCTGGCCACTGAGAGGCTGAGTAGAGGTATAATTTTTTTTCCGACCTCAAGATTTGGCCGTGGGAAAGTCCGGCAATCATTTGATCGCTGCTGACATAAGGGTGCCGGGGTTCCACGCTCTCTGGAAAAAATCACTGCTCAAGTTGAAAAATTGTGCATTCTTTGTTTCACCCACTGTGATGTCGCATCAAAGAAATTTGACCAATCAGTATCCTAGGACTCTCGGGCTAGTCTTTCTCAACAAGTTGACATCTTATTTCATGCAAAAATATGCAGTGGTCATCGAGAAATGACCGAAAACCCATCGGTCAATCATTTTGCCCACTTAGTGTATATCACAACTACTGATCAGATGATGTTTAAACCTCAATATAAAAAATTACTCATGCCAAACACAAGCCATTCTGCCGGCAGAATGGCTTGTGATGGCATACAATATGTCTAACGCCTGCAATGTGCCCAAAATTAAGATGTTACTTAATGGTTGTCGATTACTAGAAGAGAATTAAATGGAATCTCACAGATGTTACGTATTTTGACCTCACCCTTGTTATAATTTCAATAATTTCGGGTGCGAGCTACGCCCCCACTCATTTTGATGGCATCAGGCAGAATGGCTTGCGCAAGCCACTTTCTTCACAACGACCAAGAACATTATTCTGGTGGTTCCTACACCTAAAGAGACCCTGTTCTATTAGAATACATTCATTTCCGCTGTTTACATGAAGAACTATGTCTTATTTATCGACTTGTCCGATTCTGCTCAATGCGCGGGTTCAACAGAAGTCAACCAACAGTCACCGAGCATGCTGTGATACTTGTTTACAGTCTCCCAGTATATCGGTTCTGTTACACAGACTATCGCCCCGATGCTGTCCTGTCAACGTCCTTCAAATGCTCAATGACGTTAAACGGATGGTCAGATATTCTCGTGAGTCCTGTTTGACTCACTGGAAGTAATGTAACACTGTTTCATCCAGCTCGAAGGAAATCTCAATTTGATGCACTCGCTTCCATCTGTAGCCCCGACGATTTCTCGTCTGGACGGGGAACGAGATAGCGAGAGCCGACGTCAGACAGACGAGGACGTCACAGTCTCATCTGTTTTTGACACTGGTTCCTCACGAAAGCCCCCCAAAGTACGTTTCGTCATTAGCTACACATGTAGAGAATGCTGAAACTGAAGGAACCACAGGAAGGTAAAGGCAAGCGATGCTGCCGGAGTTGCGGGAGCCTTGAGCACTATGCTTGAAAACAACTAGCTCATCCATAATCACGCTACCCATCGTATAATGGACTCGAAACCACTCTCCATGTTGAGTGACTAGTGTTAGTACGACTGAAATGCAGGAAGGACAGTCCGCTATCTGGCCGCAATTTAGTACCAGTGAGTAAACACGTCAATCCCCTTCTCGCCCTGGCTGATTTTCTACCTGCAGTGTAAGAACACCTCCCAAACGCCCTTCTTCTACGCTTGGCCACTCGGCGTTGAGCCCTCATCAAGCACCACGATACCTATCAATGTGCCTGCCCCCGCGTCACCCGACTTTGCGCTGCCTCTCCGGAAACCCAAGAATATCAATTGCTCCAGTGCGGCCTCTTGCCCCTTACTCAGGACCTCTTCCTCGTCGTTTAACAGCCTGCTCCCTGCCTACAACCACCCAATCTTGCGGTCTTCCCACGCAACCGCCAAGCCCGCACCGAGTCTGTTGGCGACACAAAGGCTGGAGCTGTTGGCAGCTCGCTTTCGCCGGACCAGAAGGTCGAGAGAAACAGGGTGGACGCACCGAAGCTGTTTGCAAATCCTATCCGGAATGGGGACGAAACTTGAGAAAAAACGGCGTACCTGATCCCAATGCGTACAGATGTGCAGCCAAATCCGAGGTAAGGAAACGCCCAAATCAAGGGAATTTCGGATTGGAGTTCTAACTGCATATGCTGGGGGCCTACGCTGATGCACCGTTTCGGCATGGCACAACAGTTCTTCTCGGTTAAAGTTTGTGAAAGGTTGTGAGAAGGAGCATTGGCTTCCCATCTGCATTTGTGGCGCCTCACAAAATATGTGGAATATGCTGGTGGTTGGGAATGGTGTTTGCGCTGTTTCGACGGTTTTTTGATCCGCCAACAATATTGGTCGGCGTGGCACAACAGTTCTTCTGGGTTAAATTTTGGGAAAAGTTGTGAGAAGGGGCATTGGCTTCCCATCTTCATTTGAAGCCCTTCGCAAAATATGTGGAATATGCTGGTGGTCAAGAATGGTGTTTGCGATGTTTGGGCAGTTTTTGATCCACCAACAATATTGGTCGGCGTGACACAACAGTTCTTCTGGGTGAAATTTTGTGAAAAGTTGTGAGACGGGGCATTCGCCTCCCATCCTAATTTGCGGCACCTTGCAAAATATGTGGAATATGCTGGGGGGTTGAGAATGGTGTTTGCGACGTTTGGGGAACGGAAAGAGGAATGTCACTGTCACAAAAGGCATTGAAAGCGTCCGCACTTGAGTGACCTACTCACTGTGTCAAAAAGTGACCGGAAATTTGCTTATTTAAGCAGAATCTTGTGGAATATTTTAGCTTTGGCTACCTATTCATGTTCATCAGGATATATTCTGCTCCTTCATAGTGAATTTACTTCCAAGAATCATGTGTGGATCTTATAGAACTTGATTGTTTTTTGTAAACATCATTTTTGCTATATGTGGCTCAAGTTGAGGTTTACGACTTGGTCTGCAGGGATTTATGGTGTTTTCTGCTGCCATAACTGCTCTTGAGGATATGTTTCACATATCCCATGACTTGAATCCAGAAGAAACCTGATTGCTCCCCATAAAGAAGTGATTCTCCATGGCAGGTCACACTGTCTAAAGCTGTGCTCAAACTGTTCTTCAATGCAGCCAGCAAAGTCAAGCCTGAAACAGCTCTGACTTTAATAAAAGGTAAGTTAAGCATTGCCTGATCATGATGCATGCATTTATGGTGCCATGTCCACCGAAACACAACATTAACCACTTGTTCAACAAGGAATTTTGAAATTCTGCACTCAATGTTCCGGCCCAATTTGTCTGGGCCAACCGAGGCCGAAGTAGAGAGTTGATGAAGCTAGGATATATGGAGGACAGCGTTTGTAAGTTGTTTTGATACTAGATTCGCCATTTCCTTCAATTTTTCAACGTCAAGTTTCAGTTTCGTGGCTCTGTGCCGATGGGATCCAGGGCTTTCAGAGCGTCAAATGCTGCGATTGGAAGCACATTGGAATAAGCGTGGATTATATGACGTTGGTATGCGCAAATTCCCCAAGGACCTGCTGGACCAAGAACGTAATTGGCGTGCGGCGACAAGAAAACGTATACGTATTGGAAGAGTATTCAAAAGTTTTGGAGGAGTTGTTGGAGGGATTCGAGGATGAGGTTGAGGAACCACCACTGAAACGGTGTCGAATCAATATTGATCAGGAGATCAAGTCTGTCAGAAGAAAGAAAGGGCAGCCGGGAACTCGATTAAAAGAAAATTATACTCGGCTATCGGAGGGGTGGTTCAGTAGATAGCTACTATAGGCTTGGAATCTCCAGTTTGATCCAGAATGAGAGGCTAATCGACCGTTGTGCAATGACAAACAGGAAGCACAACAATGTCGTTGTTCAATTTGAGAACCAGGCAAAAAAAAGCAAAACCGTGGTTGGAGCTTAGAACCAAAACTCACGCCGAGCTGTTGTTGAATCCGAGAACCAATAAAAAAAACCATGAGCCGTTGTGGAATCCGATAACCAATAAAAAAAACTACGAGTCGTCGTTGAATCCAAGAACCAAGAGAAATTCCATGATCCGTTGTTGAATGCGAGAACAAGAGAAATATCGCGAGCCGTTGTTGAGTCCAGGAACCAAGAAAAAAAAAACACGAGTCGTTGTTGGATCTGAGACAAAGCCGTTGGAAGTAATTCGAAGGAGACACGGAAGTCACAGTGTTAAGACAATATACCCCTTCTATATGGCAACAGGGACTGGACAGCTTCGGTTTTCCACCTCGGCAGTACGGCAGGCGTGATTGGCGGGAGGGTTTGACCCTTTAGGGTTGTAGGACCCCAGATACATATTGCTTATTTCAGTGTGGGTATCCTCTGGCTATATTTCCGGCCTGATTTAATAGCCTGCAGGTTTCCAAGTCCCAGTATTTGCGGGTAAGATACCTCTGAAGTTTGTGTGCTCACGACGTTTCGAAAGGTTCCAGGATGACCTAGATCGGGACAGACACTTCCTTTTCGGTTGCATTTCCTTTGAACCCGAGGCCACGTCCCGCCACGAGGCAGGAGAAAAGGCAATTAACATGATTTTTATGTATAAAACTCGTACAGAAAACACCCTGATCAGGCGCAACAATCCAATGCTATCTATGCAGAATAGGAGGCAGACATCTCAGTTTTCATTCTTCTCGTTGCTCTCAGTTCAAGATTTGTTCTCTGGGTGTCACAATCTCAGCCCATAAAGTCCCTCGTCTGAACGGTCCTCTCCCTTTTTTCGTGCTCTTGGATGTTTTCTACATTCTCCACTGTCGTTTTTCGTCACCAGGTTCAATCATTTTGCCAGTATTGATCCTTCTCTTTTGACCTCTCTGTGTGCTCAACGAGTCTTTGGCAGGGTATCACGTTTAACGCCATCACCATACAAATAACTTTATGATCTCAAGTCGCATCGAACGCACTTTCATTTGCTCCGTTTTGATTCTCCGGGCCCTTTGACCAATTGCAACGGCCGTTTGACATCGCTTGGTTACAACTGGTTGGGGGGTGAAGAATGATAGAATTCTCCGCAGATAGCCCATTCCTGACTCTCTTGTAACTTGTGTTGCACTTATCTCATGTCCATATCCTTGAATTGGGAAATCTGAATTCGAATTTTTGGGGGTATTTGCTGGCAACATTGATATCATAGATGCTGGCGGAACTACACAAACCTGATTCATGGATCACGATCTTCGTGAATTATAATCATTTTATTTCAACCCCCCCACAGGTAAGTTTCTCGATCACTTCGAAGCTGGAACGTGGATTGTAATTGAGACACACCACAGCTGTACAGGTCGTTCGCGCATCAGTACGTCGTGAGCTGTATGCCGATTGTACACCGGAAACAGCCACAGAACGCACAAGGACGGGAGGAATGGGTTCAGGGACTGCTAGATCGGAGTTGGGACGGTCCAGTGGAAAAAGTAAGTGAAATAAATGTCATTCACCCCTAGAAACCTTCCAAATTCTACTTCATATCCTACATCTTGGCTATCGCACTGGCTCCGTGCCCCAAACATGCTCACAATAGAGAGTTTGCGGCAGCCACCAGAAGCCACCCGGTGGCTGATCAGGCATGCGGTAGCTTGAACCTAAGTCTTAGTCATTGTGCTCCACTATTGATTGCTAGCTAGATCGTATGACGGGGTCGATTTCGACTGGATAGCCGTGCCAGACACCGATATTTGGCTTCCTTCTTATCAACAGCTTACGTTGATTATGGATCATAACTGTATGAATCCGAATGTCAACTTCCGACGCCTCATTGTTGTTTTGACGCCGGTACGTCTTAACTTGGATTTCAAGTGTTCACTGTACTCAGTTTTCTGTAGTTAATTGAGGAATTTATGAAGAATCTCCTGGTCGAATATGTTTATGCGGTAGGATCCATTGCAAATCCAAATAGTTCGCGCTTGATTCCCCTTGGCCTGCAAGATCCTTGCAGTTCTGTACAAACTGCCCACCAACGAACAAAGAATGATTTACCTTGAACACCATCGAAGGTACCTCATCGGTTTGGCTACCGTGGAGTATTCGATGGATAAAGGTCAGAAATGACGGTATGAACCAACCTAAATAAATCCTCACAGGCTCCAGTGAATACTCCGGAAACGCCGTTATGAAACTTCCCAGCAAGCACTGCAACGGATTGACTATTTTTTCAAGACTGTTTCCAAATCCGCGGATAGCTGCAATGGGTATCCTAGCGCGGAACAAGTGAACGCAGCGAAGGAATTTGGTTTAACCATGTCGCTGTGGGCCATCGGACCTTACCAGCACTTGACTACCTTCCATGGTCAGCGAGTTGATATGGTGCGCATGAGTTCCGTTGGTACGACCGCCCTGACGTCGTCTGACTAGGCTCAAATTCGGCTATCTCACAATGCGCAATACATGGAGAAGATAAACCCAGTTTGGACAATGTTGGCGCGGGCAATCTATCCGACCCTGAAACCGAAAACGATGGAGCCTGAATATACAGCATACGCCTGCAGAACTCGTTTGAAGGTCGAAGAACTGGCGACAAGCGGGCAGCTTGCCGATTTACGTGGCGAGTATCGACTGGAGTAGCTGATGTATGTATGTGCTCATTCGTGCCCAGATCTGGGATATATGATGTATTTCATACCAGAACTTGACCTGGGATGACGCTGGAGACTGATATTTTCGAACATTTTATGCAAAAATATCACAAAATATCTGTGGGGGTTCCCTGATGTTGTCCGGTGCCCCGCCTCAGCCATGTTCATATTCTTGCCAGCACTCATTGTGTGGTCACCGGTCCATTGCCGCAGTGTTTGCAGCGATGTTAGGCAACACCTCCATGCTCGTCTTTGTGAGTGCCCTGAGTCTTCGACGTTGCTCCTGATGCTACAGCTGGTTTGTAAAGTATCTCCGCTCCCCGGCCCCAACCGCGACCGTGCTACGGCCAGTTCCGCGGTCCCCACACAGTTATTGAGACGCTTTCACTGAGGGTGAGGGCTCATCCCCCTCCTGCGGTTGAGGCGTCGGCCACAATGGCCTTTAATCCCCTAACTCCACTGCCGGCATGTTTCCCAGCCAATCCTCAGTTAAATTCACCTTCGCCTCCAGAGATACCTTTCAACGTTGCAAATCCAACACTCTCATCGAGTCCCTTCCCCGCCATCCCAAAATCCGGAGCTACCCTGTCGCCGTCTCATTTTTACCGCGGTATTTAATTAGCATGTTGAACTTGTGACAACATTACATACGACCCAAATTAAACTACGAGTATTCAACTGCCAGGTCGTCCTCCTCAATTAACTGGTCTACACCATCGTCGTCTACCACCTCTGCTTTACCAGCAATGTTGAACAATAGGTGCTCGCCTTTGTCAAGCATGTCGGGAATCGAATATGCGGAATCGCGACCCGTCTTGTGTTCATTCGGGGAATTGAGCTTCAAATATTCTTGCATGTGCGCAAATGTTTTTGTGAGGTCAGGGGATGCATGTCGGCTACTGAGAGAGGTAAGGCAGAAGTTCTTCTCGATTGTGCGATGGCAGCTGTGGTAAATTTTAATTGGTGTTGGTTCCTCAATGACGCGAGCCTTGGTATAATTTGAACCACTGCCGCCGAAAGTGTGCTACAGGGTGAGCTCAGGCCAGGTGCCGCCAGAAACATCGAAAGATGAAGAGGGGTTTCATAAATTGTTGATGCTCGATTTGTCCTTACAGTTGTTTGACACTGCATTGCCGTCACCCACAATATCTTCTCATCATCGTCTGTGTCAAGGGTCATCGTCCGTATCAACGGTCATCATCTGTATCAGGGTCATCGTCTGTACTATGGAGCTGCAAAACATTTATATACACGCGCAAAAAATTGTTAGCGTGAAAGTCCAAAATGGCACCTTCATGGCAAACCCCCAAACCCACATCCACCCTGGCCATGGGCTCGGATCGTTCCATTTGCTCAGAAACATTCTGGGTGGACATGGGACCCGTTTCCTGAGAATGTCAGTCAGCAACGAAAAAAGAACTTGCGAGTACATATTGCATACGAGGTTCGGGGAAGGTTGGTGAAAAGTAGAAAGGGAGGTTTTAAAATTCAATGGAAGGATGTTTGCTTAGACTGCGCCGGGCGGCTTTTGAAGACGCCTAAACATCTTATTTATTCAGTGCACGGTGTCAAACTGCGCAACCCGTGCCGTACAGATAAATTGTGTTTCATAGGTGCGGAGACATACAGGGGCTATGTAGGTTAAAGTACTTGCTGCACCTACGGTGTCTTTATACACCCATTATGCAGCGAACACCACATTCTAAAGCCTGAACGGCGACCATTATGAAAATAAGCGCTGTAGAATGGGTACATGACAAAGAAGGATTATGATGCCGTAGCCACTGTGTTTAGGAGGATCCATTTCACTGTATTTACTTTCCCCTCTCATTGTCTCCGAAGCTCCGAATTCCCGGTAGAGGAAGGCAAATCAAGTCGGATATTTGCTAGAAGTTAATGGTAAGAGAGGCCCGGAAGATCGTCCATCAATACATCTGTATTGATTCCGAATGAAGCACTTACAATAATATCAGCGCCGATACCATATTCATCCCAGAGCGTTCTCGGGCTGAACGCGTCCATGAGAGTATCTGTATGTCTGCACTGAGAGCCGAGAAACAAGACACAGAGCGCCCAGATGAGGATGGTAAGGAGAACATAGACCGGAGCCGGTCTGTCTATGAAGCAAGCTGTCGATAGACAGACCGGTCGATCTGAGTTTGAAATCGGGTAACGCGCGGAATTGCTATAAAAAGGTATTGGATAAGCAAGGTTTTTGCGGAACGACGTCATCGGTTCCGATTCCAAACAACGTCGACAGAAGAGAAGAAATATTCCTGTACCCTCAAAAGTCGAGTCTTTGGGTGCGTAAAGGTTGGGAGGTCTGCTATGGTGGTCCTTTATCATTCTAGGTCCCTGGCTTTACGAAAGACGTATGGTGCAGGTCACCTAGTCACCGCTACCAAAATTTAGTGACCAAATGGGCCGGAGAAGTTTTTTTTGAATTAAGTGTACTCTGGAGGGATTTTAGGCATACTTTTGAATGTATTACGGACTTGAATTTGGCTCAATGTCGCACCCCCCGAGAGGCCAGTGGATGAGTAGAAATCTGTAGCGCAATTTTGCACCTATTTACGGCTCTGACAGAGCTTTTTTCAATATAACAAGAGCACGGTGGGGCGCTTCGCGCCCCACCACTTCGGTCGATGTTTAAGGTATTTGTTGACGGCACTTGGACAAAAGAGGTTAAATGAAATGGAGGAATCCGAGCGCTGGTCAGCGCTAATCAAGCGGAGTTTAAAAGCTTCAGACAGACAGAATGCTTAATTTTATAAATAGAGAGATACGTGCATGTGGCCAAATCGGCGAGCAACATTTTTTTTTGCTCACTCAGTTTTGCAGTAAATAAAAATCCCTCTTACAGATCTTCTTGTACGTTGAAACAGAGCACATTTGTAAGAGGGATGAGAAATCAGATCCAATTTGAAGCCGCAAAATGTCAAACATCAGCATGTGGTGACTAGGTGACCTGCACCATACCACAATGCCCCAAATCACATTTGCTTATCTAATATCCTTTTTTGGAAAGCCGCACGTATCGGAAATTCAAACTCAGATCGACCAGCCTGTCTATCGACAGCTTGCTTCATAGACAGGCTGGTTTCGAGCCTAAGGAGAACAGATCCCACAGTCCAAGGAGCGCACCGTGGCCACAGTCAAGAAGTCTAAGGAACGGAGGGTGAAAAGGAATCGGGCGAGTCGTAGTGGACGTCCGAGTCCGAGTCTGCCATCAGGATCCTATTAATAATCTTGTCACATCTGCCAGTCATTTCTGCCGCCTCTTTCGTTCCTCCGGTACGAGATGCCCTCCAGAATACGGCAAAGTACATCGTATCAAAAATCTAGGCCAATCTGAGCATTATTAGTACTGTGAGACCCAGTCTGCTCTCGTACAGCCAAAAACACCCAAATCTGAGCCACCAAATGATCTTGAGTTGGGTAGAAAAAATCGGGCCATCAGATGCCCTCCGGATTCTTCGTCCGAATCGAATGAGCCTACTTTCATGGAAAACGGTTGAGAATTGAGCTCATAATCAGGGATGTCGTGAAAAATTACAAAAAAGAAAAGAAAAAAAAACGGGCCGCGCCCTAAGTCTACAAGGAGCTGTAACTTAGCCTTCTACCACCATGTCCTCTGATCTACCTTGCCACCTGTGGTGCCTCCCGTCTACAAGCTCTGCCGCTCTGTCGCTGCCAGTATTTACCAACTATGGGACAATGTCACAGTCCAACAACGACGATCTCAACGCCAACAAACTAAAAAATATAATACACGTTTCCCACGGGCCGCCAATGGTTGGTTTCGTTCTTTTGAACTCATCAGGTGGGCAACACAGCCCACAACCAACCGACAACGACTGAAAAAACAAATTGGCAGATTGTTTCCCCAATCATGGCCTGACGGATAACAGACAACTGGCCAAGCTGTGCTGCTTCCCATCAGGCCAAAGCGTTGCCAATTGGCCAGAAAAAGATTGTGACTGGCCAGGTCACATCTTAATCTGATCCCCAGTCCGAGGTAGAGTGTGGAAATCAAAGTCACAACTTGCCCGGTTGTACCCTCGATCCTCCGATTCTCAAACATGTCGAAGCTTGGCAGGCAACAACCTTGACCCCCAGAGCCAAAGTAAACGGGTCCTCTTACTGTGCCGATATGTAGGGGAGCAACGGTCACGGTAACAGAGCACTTGCGTTGCCTCGGTCACGGTAACGGTGGGGCTGGTTGCTTGAAAAAATCGTGACATTGAAAAATATCGCAAAAAAATCGTAAAAAAGCCGCACTTGAGCGGACTCGAACAGATCACATGCGTTTGAGGCAATTGTAAGCGAAAAAACCACCACCAACTGGCCTACAGAGGTATATAGATATGGTCCGTTGCTTAGGCAGGCAACGGTGACGATCACGGTACGCCCCGTTGCCTGAAAAAAAGGCAACGGGCATGTCACGGTCCCCCGACCGTTGCTCCCCTACATATCGGCACAGTACCCGATGTGATTCGGCTCTATAGCCGGTGCAGCGCAAGATCACCTGCTCCAGAGTCCGTGGGCCAGGTATAATCCGCGAATCTGCAGCACAAACGCTGTCGCATTCAAGCTCGGCTAAATACCCGTACATCTTCGACCCTCGACAATCAATATCACCCAATTCGACATGAGCCTTTCGCTTATTGTTTCTCGTCGGCTGTGAACCTTCTTCGGAAGTTGAAGACACTGAATTCCTTGGCTGTGGACCTTCCTCTTGTTCATGTTGTGGACCGCGTGAGTATAATCAATCCCCCCCCCTAAACTCCGAGACGCGCCCGCCGACGCTAAACAACGGGTCAGATGGGTGAGGAGAGGGAGCATGCGGTGCTTCGGGGATTCGGTCTTGTATGTCTCCCGACCGCATATAAAGTCGACCGAGGTGTCATGGTAAAATGTACTTGTAGGCATGTCACAGAAAAAGTCAGACTGATTGTTAAACCAGACCGCCTGGAACTCTCCATATCGGGCATGGCTGTGCAGGAGTCACGGGTCAGATCAAAACAGTGATATTCTCCCTCGCACACACTCCACCGCACCAATTTGAACCCTGGCTAGGATATTCTGGCTCGCAGTTAAGGTTTGAAGCGAAAAGCTTAAACCGGTCAAGTGCCTGCTTATCCCTGCCAAATATAGCCGGTTTCTCACGCCCAGAAAAGCGTGACTTGCTATGGAGAGCAAATCAAATGCTGCGAATTGGCAGATGATGCCCAGCACTGTTCTGAGCGGTTCTGTCTGTTTGAAATCGCCCGTACTGCTCTGATTGTTAAACCAGACCGCCTGGAAACTCTCCATATCGGGCATGGCTGTGCAGGAGTCACGGGTCAGATCAAAACAGTGATATTCTCCCTCGCACACACTCCACCGCACCAATTTGAACCCTGGCTGGGATATTCTGGCTCGCAGTTAAGGTTTGAAGCGAAAAGCTTAAACCGGTCCAGTGCCTGCTTATCCCTGCCAAATATAGCCGGTTTCTCACGCCCAGAAAAGCGTGACTTGCTATGGAGAGCAAATCAAATGCTGCAAATTGGCAGATGATGCCCAGCACTGTTCTGAGCGGTTCTGTCTGTTTGAAATCGCCCGTACTGCTCTGATTGTTAAACCAGACCGCCTGGAACTCTCCATATCGGGCATGGCTGTGCAGGAGTCACGGGTCAGATCAGAACTGTGATACTCTCCCTCGCACACACTCCACCGCACCAATTTGAGCCCTGGCTGAGATATTCTGGCTCCCAGTTAAGGTTTGAAGGTGAAAAGCTTAAACCGGTCAAGTGCCTGCTTATCCCTGCCAAATATAGCCGGTTTCTCACGCCCAGAAAAGCGTGACTTGGTATGGAGAGCAAATCAAATGCTGTGAATTGGCAGATGATGCCCAGCACTGTTCTGAGCGGTTCTGTCTGTTTGAAATCGCCGGTACTGCTCTGATTGTTAAACCAGACCGCCTGGAACTCTCCATATCGGGCATGGCTGTGCAGGAGTCACGGGTCAGATCAAAACGGTGATATTCTCCCTCGCACACACTCCACCACACCAATTTGAGCCCTGGCTGGGATATTCAGGCTCATGGACACTCCACCACACCAATTTGAGCCCTGGCTGGGATATTCTGGCTCGCAGTTAAGGTTTGAAGCGAAAAGCTTAAACCGGTCGAGTGCCTGCTTATCCCTGCCAAATATAGCCGGTTTCTCACGCCCAGAAAAGCGTGACTTGCTATGGAGAGCAAATCAAATGCTGCGAATTGAAATCGCCCGTACTGCTCTGATTGTTAAACCAGACCGCCTGGAACTCTCCATATCGGGCATGGCTGTGCAGGAGTCACGGGTCAGATCAAAACCGTGATATTCTCCCTCGCACACACTCCACCGCACCAATTTGAGCCCTGGCTGAGATATTCTGGCTCGTGGACACTCCACCACACCAATTTGAGCCCTGGCTGGGATACTCTGGCTCGCAGTTAAGGTTTGAAGCGGAAAGCTTAAATCGGTCGAGTGCCTGCTTATCCCTGCCAAATATAGCCGTTTTCTCACGCCCAGAAAAGCGTGACTTGGTATGGAGAGCAAATCAAATGCTGCGAATCGGCAGATGATGCCCAGCACTACTGATCAGACACCAGATAGGTCAATATGCCTCCAGACAGACTTTTCTTGGCTGAAAATGACGGGCATAATCAGGGCTAGCCATTGAGGATGTGCGCCCCAGAAAATGGCTCTGGAGTTGTACTGGAGGCGAATTGCGGCATCCCTCTAGCCGAGCTCACGGACACAGTCAGACTCGCCGCGGTAGAACTAAATGAACATAAAAAAGCGAAAAAGGTCAGCACATCAACGGGGAAGCCTCTCAAGCATCTAAACGAAACATAGGAACGGCATAAAAATCTCCAGGACATCATATGTGTATTTAGCAACTACATCAGGGAAAACCCTCCTTGCAAATTTTCCGATATTTTTACTCAAAATATGTTTCACCGAAAAACTTCTGGAAACTTCGGGTATTTTGAACAATTTCCGCAAAATGTTGCACAGAATGACTGAGAATTATATGTCCTGGCAAGAAATTCCTTACATTTATGCGCAACTTTATGGCAACTATGAAGCAGAAACTTACCCCTTTAATGAACTTCTGCTGCGCCATACATACACAAGATGCCGAAACAAAACAAAAAAGTCACCTCCAGGACTCGAATACTATATTCTTTTAGAGGTCTACTTTACATCATGTTCCTCCTCAGAACTGAGACTGTGCTTTCGGAATTTTACGGGGAGCCCTTGGCTGACGCGTTTGGTGTTTGGGTGATGCATCAGGCATTGCAACATCTTCAATATGATCCTTCTGTGTTTGCTATACTTTGGTCCCGGCTACAATAATCATTGAATTTGACGCTGAATAGGTCAAGATTGAACTGACCTGGAGTTCAGATTCACTCTCCTCCTCCCGATCATCGTGATTCCAGTGTACGGGAATGTTTTGGTACGGGCACCAGCCATCTTGGTGTGGCCCAACATCTAATCCTCACTGCTGATTGCCAGCACGCCCGGCTGCAAATGAATTTTCAAATAGCCGTTCCTCGAAAATGCTCAAACACTCGTAGCTCCAAGCAATTTCGAGGATAGTGTTTTGCCTATCCATATCAGCGTACTTGGGATCACCAGAAATTTGATCCAGGATTTCCTCTTGCTTCGGTGGGACGGGTCCCACCCAAAGATCGGGCACCGTTTTGGCTCCACGGACGTGATGATGAAACCAGTTGGCGGCTCGAGCGCAATCCTTTGAGGTCAAGTCTCCTCTATATGGGATCCCCACCGTTTCGAAATAATTCACTTCCCTTCCCAGAGGCTTTCTCCATTGCTTTGCCGTACCTCGCCGCTGGAATAGTGGGGTAGTCGATGTCCCGCTTCGCGAGAAGTTTTTCTAAGGTCTGTAAATGTGGGCGGAGGGCACTTTCTATCTCATCGGTATAAGGTTGATCACGAAATTCGAGAATTTGATCTTCTTGGGAGCGCATTTCTCCCGCAAGAATCCATTTCCCAAGCTGCAGTTTGTATTCAGTATTGAACCGCTGGAGATCGACAAAGATTACCCGAATTTGGCGCCGGCCACTCAGGATTTTTGCAAAACCGCACGGAAAAATGCCACTTAAATGGCCTATAGACTATCTCTTTCGACGAAATACATATAAATTGCGTGAACAGCAGCTGGTTTGGCAGTAGTGGTTTAGATACATCTCATCATTCAAGTTGACCAAACAAAGGGGATCACCGAGTGCAAACCGTACAACACGTGTAGACCATGTGTAGATATCTGACATTACTATTGTCATTAGCCTCACTCTTTATCGTTCCATGTCTGAAGAAATCGAAACTCTCCTTGCTGCTCAGGGCTTTCACCAGCTCCTCGGAGACTTGCTTGAGGCTCTTGATGACGAGTGGCTCTCGGAAGTACACGGCTGTATGCGTCCAGGTGGAGGGATTGATCTGGCATCCTTGGGTCAAGCAATATTCTTTGAGCAGTTTCGGTTCGTCCCTTATTCCATAGTAGTGGCCCTGTCTAACATAACTGGTAGGTTTACTTACGCAGAGGTCGAGGAGCTGGTCCTACACCTCGATCTTCCAGGAGAGTTTTTTTGTCCCGATAACCGAATGAAGGAAGATTCATTCACTGCACTCTGCATGCTCCTCCGTCGTCTAGCATCCCCTGCCTGACTCTGTGATATTGAAATGCAGTGTGGCTGGGAGGCAACACGCTTTTCTCGTATCACCAGACTGGTTGCACTGCACAGCCATGCCCGATATGGAGAGTTCCAGGCGGTCTGGTTTAACAATCAGAGCAGTACGGGTGATTTCAAACAGACAGAACTGCTCAGAACGGTGCTGGGCATCGTCTGCCAATTTGCAGCATTTGATTTGCTCTCCATACCAAGTCACGCTTTTCTGGGCGTGAGAAAACGGCTATATTTGGCAGGGATAAGCAGGCACTCGACCGATTTAAGCTTTCCGCTTCAAACCTCAACTGCGAGCCAGAATATCCCACCCAGGGCTCAAATTGGTGTGGTGGAGTGTCCACGAGCCAGAATATTCAGCCAGGGCTCAAATTGGTGCGGTGGAGTGTACTTATTCCCACAAAGAGCAACAGGAAAGACCTTATATAACTGTTCTTCTTGAACCACACCGTGGTCGTCCAGTAGCTGGGCCTGAACTAATCCAAACCTAAGTTGCATTTCAGATTGAGGTGTAGTAAATAAAAATAAGCTGCTGTTCCACCCATGCTGAACTTACCACAAACCAGCTTTTATACAGCCAATTTCATTCGCAGACACATTTGAGTTAAACTGTGGCAAAGAAGGTCGGGGATCTCAGAGATCTCTCAGGGGCAGAGCAAAGCGGATTAACTCCGAAGTAGCCCAAATTGGTCTGATTTTTGGGATCAAAGTCAAATCAAGTTGCATAAATACTGGCTCGTGTTTGACAATCCCACTGCACATGCATGCCCATTTATTTGTCCGCCATCTTCCCTTCCCCAAATTACATCTCCAAAATCTGGTCGCATGGCACAGAGCGAGATGGCACCACCGGAGCAGGGGATTATTGGGAGGCCCATGTCTTAAGGAGACCATCATCCCAGATGCCTTGATAGGGCTGCAGGAAGAAGATGTGAGCACTGATAGGAGAAACAGGAGGTCATACAATCTGGATAGCAATGCAACACAAAAACAAGTCAAGTTGAGGTTGAGGAGGGAGGAGGAATCACGCACTGCGTAGAAATGGAGAGGTGAGGGAAGGTGAGCATGATAAGGATAGTGATGGGAAAGTTCGGTTCGGTTCAGGTTCGGGCTGCTTTTTCCCGAACGCCGAACCTGAACTTCAGTTCAGGTTCAGCAATATGCTGAACCCCGAACCTGAACTTGCGGTTCAAGTTCAAGGCGGTTCGGTTCGGCGTTCAAAGGTGTTCGAACGCCGAACTGAACCGAAATTTTCCGGTGAAAAACAACCTCATAAAAAGGCCGTCGCATGACCTTTCTTAATCTAGAAGGTAAACCCGCTCGCCTGGAAGGTCTCACGCAATTACCTCAAAAAGTAACGAAAATATTGAGGATATTTCAGAAGTACACTACATGAAGTATTCGTCGTCGTCTACATCCATTGCATCAAGGAAACCATAGTTTTCTGCGTCAAGTTCCGAGCGTGGCCAGCAATTTAGCAACATCGGTTTCATCGAGATCACCTTTGTTGTACGCCTCATCGAGAAGTTCCCGGATCTTCTTTTTCAAAGTCTTGGGCGGGGTCGGAGCCACAGTGTCTACGAAGTGCTTGCAGCCGGTGTGAACCGCGTGCTCCATACACCTGAGTAAATCAGATTGAATGAGGTGCGTTTAAATCTGTGAAGGACGAAAAACTTACATCATATCCTTCTCCTTGCCTTCCACGACTCGTCGTGAGGCGCGAGCTCCTGCTCGATGGTACGGGCCGCGGTTCGATTGACGGAGGCGCCATCAGACGTAATCCATCCACTTTTCTCTTGGACGACAAGACTATCCAACGTGCCCTGGACACTGTAAATATTCCAAGCATCAGCTTGGGAACGAAAGCATAGATTGGGAACATACCCCTGCGACTTGTGTGTTTTAGGAATGGCGCGCTCATTCACCTCAATCGAGAGCTTGTCGCAGCGAGCTTGTAGACCGCGTAATGACCCTTGGCGCTAAAAGCGGTTCAGCAGAGGACGCGGGATTGTCAAACAAACATACCGGGCAATGTGGAGCCTGAGGGTCGTGACACTACCCGCAAAGAATGTCTTGTCGCTTCCGCTATCACTAAAGTTCATTAATTTGGGGGGTAAGTCACGAAGTTTGGACGACATACACGCAGATCTTGCAGAGTGATCCAGACTCCACAGCTCCAGTTGTCGGATTTTGTAATCTTTGACGCGCCTAAAGACGGTGCGTACGTCGGCCGTGCTGTCAGGACCAGCCGGCTTGGCCACGGCCTGGAGAGAGTGAGCGAGAATTAGAAAAAGACATTAGTAGTAGGAACTCACCTGAGTGTGGTCCGCATTCGCCATGGCCTTGATGGAATTATATTCCTTAAGAGCGTCGACAATCCATCACCTCTTGTCCCGGTCCGTCCTCACCCTCCGTGTCGCCTCCCACTACATCGTCGGTGTCAGAATCCCCCGCCGCAGACTCCTCAGCCTCAGACTCAGAGTCAGAGCTTGCCGCATTAGACCGACGTGGGACCTTGGGATGACGAGAGGTAACAGGAGCCGAGTCGGCCTTGCGCTTTCTAGCACTGACGGAGGATTCGGCGTTGTTGGGATCCATAAGACGCTTGGAGGGCAGCGACTTGCGAGAGGAGCGACGGGATCCAGCGACCTTGCCAACAGGTTTGGCAGATCCAGTAAAAAAATGGGTGGAGGCTCGAAGATGACGCAGTAGGCCGAGGAAGCGGGCTCTCATCGTCGCGGTCCTCGTAGAAATCGATGTCTGAAGCGTCGCGAAGGGTTCCGTCGGCATTTTGAGCACAACCCGAGGGCAGATTCAGCCATGGCGAAGGAAAGGTAGAGGTAACTTGTCGACTCTTGAAATTCAAGCCACCTTTTAAAGCAATGTCCGTTGGAGTGCCAAGTAGATGGTGATCGGAAAGTCTTATTGTGCTTCCCCTAGGCGATCGGGATATGCGTCCAGCGGTGAGCATAGTCCAACGCAAGTCGTACGCGCGTCGAGCGGCATCCTGTGCCGTGCCCAGAAAAATGTTGGTTGAGATCGACAAAGAGAATGTGATTTTGGAGACAATAAGAGCCAATGGGAGGCCCCATTCCTAGTGATAGGCGGTTGCTTCACAAGTGGTGCATTGCTGACTTGCTGGCGTGAAGTACGCGACGCGCTGATTGACCGTGTTGTGGCGGAAACTTGCGCAAATATCGGCCTGATTTCGGCCGTCGGTTCGGCGGTTCGAACGCGTTCGAACGCGTTCAGCAAAAATTCCTCCTGGGTGAACCCCGAACCTCAACTTCGGTTCAGGTTCAGGAATCTGCTGAACCTTGAACCTGAACTTCGCGTTCAGTTCGGTTCAGTTCAGGTTCGAACCGAAAGTCCGAACCGAACTTTCCCATCACTAGATAAGGATAGGCAACAGAGGAAAAGCACGCACTTCCTAGGGACAAGAAAGCGAGGTAAAATGGCCATGCCAAGGAGGGGCAACAGAGAGAAAAAGCACGCACTCTCTAGAGATGAGAAAAGATGAGAGAAGGTGAGCAAAACAAGAACGGGCAACAGAGGAAAATCACGTACAAACTAAAGACAAGAAGGCAGGGGAAATTGAGTATGACAAGGACGGGCAACAGAGGAAAAGCACCCACCTTCTAGAAACGAGAAGGCAAGAGAAAGTGAGCATGACAAGAACAAGCAACAGAGGAAAGGCATGCACAACCTAGAGACAGGAAGGCAGGGGAAAGTGAGCATGACAAGGACGGACAACAGAGGAAAAGTACCCACTTTCTATAAACAAGAAGGCAAGGGAAAGTGAGCATGACAAGGGCAGGTGACAGAAGTCAAGCATGCACAAACTAGAGGTGAGAAGGCAAATAAAATGAGCATAATGAGGATGGGCAACAAAGTAAAAGCACCCACTTCCTAGAGACGAGAAGGCAAGGGAAGGTGAGCATGACAAGAGCAGGCAGCAGAGGAAAAGCATGCACAGCCTAGAAACAAGGCAAGAGAAAGTGAGCATGACAAGAACGGGAAACAGAGGAAAAGTCCACACTTCCTGGAGATGTGAAGGTGAAGGAAAGTGAGGATGGCAAGGACAGGCACCAGAGGGAAAGCCCACACCAACTAGAGATGAGAAAAAAGGCAAGGGAAAGTGAGTATGACAAGGACAGGCAACAAAGAAAAAGTACGCACAGACTGGAGACGAGAAGGTGAGGGGAAGTGAGCATGACAAGAATGGAGGAAAGAGGAAAGGCATGCACAGACTAGAGACAAGAAGGTGAGGAAAAGTGAGCATGACAAGGGCAGGTGACAGAAATCAAGCATGCACAAACTAGAGATGAGAAGGCAAAGAAAAATGAGCATGACAAGGATGGGGAACAGAAGGAAAGCACCCACTTCCTAGAGAGAGACGAGAAGGCAAGGGAAAGTGAGCATGACAAGAATGGACAACAAAGGGAAAGCAGACATCCTAGAGACAAGAAGGTGGGGAAAGTGAGCATGACAAGAATGGGCAATACAGGAAAAGCATGCACTGCCTACAGATGGAAGGTGAATGAAAGTGAGCATGACAAGGATGGGCAACAGAGGAAAAGCACGCACTCTCCAGGGATGAGAGGGCAAGGGAAAGTGAGCATGACAAGGATGGGCAACAGAGGGAAAATACACACTGTCTAGAGATGCGAGGGCAAGAGAAAGTGAGCATGGCGAGAATGGGTGAAAAGGAAAAGCACCCACCAACTAGGGATGAGAAGGCGAGGGAACATGAGCATGACAGGAATGGGCAACAGAGGGAAAGCACACACTCTCTAGAGATGTGAGGGCAAGGGAAAGTGAGCATGACAAGAATGGGTGAAAAGGAAAAGCACGTACCAACTAGGGACGAAAAGGCGAGGGAAACTGAGCATGACAAGGATGGACGATGCAGGAAAAGCACGCACTCTCTAGAGACAAGAAGGCGAAGGAAAGTGAGCATACCAAGGACGGGCAACAGAGGAAAAGTACGCACTTCCTATGAATCAGCGGAATTGCCTCCATTTAGCATACTTGTGCCTCTCAATGTTAGCCTGCCACGCACTTTAGCTTTCTTCAATATGCTCGCAATTCCCTTCATGCTGTCTTCATCAATACCCTTCTGAAAGATCATTATTCACTTGGCCAGCCTTTTCTTATTGTGTCCTCACCTCCAATAGTAGCCACCCCACAGTGGCCACATCAATGAATACATTCTTTGCTCCTGCTTTCTAAATGTCGGCATTCACCATTTCTCCAAACAGATTCCACATCCTCCTATCCTCCCATGTTGTGTTTCCTTCCACTGCTTCTCGCAAGTGTTGATGGCAATGCTGAATAGAATATTTCCAAAGTGCATCTGATTGAGTCCCTCCCTTGACAATGGCCTCCATGCAGCTCTTCGCTGCCACAACGTGTGCACGGCCGGTGCATAATGCCACTTTTCGAACGCGGAACAATTCCCCACTGATTCACTCCTCATTTGTTTGGTGAGCTCGTCTCGTTTCATCATTGCATGAATTCTCACACGACGCACGCGGAACAGCCGTTCCATTTTGTGCGTACGTCCATTATCCATCTTCACTCACGGATAACCAAGCTGGCAGAACAAATATTTGCTAGACACGGATATCGCGTCAGTTCAATTATGCGTCGTTTTTTTCGCAACTACTGCGCATGTACGTCCACCAATAGCGATACTGTATTGCAGCCACTAGCGTTTTGCCTCCTCTGCTTTGCTTCCGCACCACCATCTCTCTCACCAACTTGTGTTCCGCACTTCAATTATTCCCTCGTAGATCGCCACATCGCATGTAGTGTTTGTTTTCTCCATCTTTCCGCTTCTATTTAACCAAGCACCCACCCAAATTGCGGCTCCTCGCGTGGACAGCGCAGCGCTAATGCTTCGGGACGACGATGTGCACTAGTGCAAGATGTGGAACGCGTGGTGCGTGGGGCTCCTGTTTGTTTGGGATGCACTCATTTTTAATGGGTTAGGCTTTAATGGGAAGATCGCGGCTGCTTGTGCTCGCTGCGCACAGACAGTATACAGGGGTACGCGGATGGCGACTGTTTGAGGTGGACTTTGCAATCAGTTTCTCACCCATCCATGGATGCGCGTACTTCGGCAATCTAAAATAATCTCGACAAGCCTAAGTAACCTTTTGTGGGGTCGACTTGATGAGCCGGAGGAGTGCGCTTCCTGAGCAGATACCATCGCTTTCATGCAGTTCTGCGATGCTGAAGCCCGAGCGCTAACAAAGGAATTTAGATTATGGCCAACAACAAGACGGGGCGACTCTGGTTATCAAATCCTGGATCTCAATGAAGCGGTGGGGACAAGCAGCCCGCGGCGCTGGAGACCCTGCCCTGAATTTATTGACGAGTGGACGGACTGGTGGGACATGCAGAGAAACCGAATGCGAATCAAACAGTGAGACAGGGCGCGACTCGGACACCCGAGAGGGGGCGGGAGTATTAATCGCTGCCGATCTACAATTCGGGCTGACGCAGTATTTGGCCCGAGGAACAAAGCGGCACGACGTGTAAGGGCAGAACTGTCAGAAGTCAGGACACTTGAACAAAGGAGTACACAGAGCGAGCCGAGAAGCCCACGATACTGTACTTCCCGGCGGCGAAATGAGATTAATGTAAGCGTCAAAGAAGATGCAAGTGAGTCCTCACAATCGACATCATCCGTGCCGCATGTTGAATCCGGGGAGTAGGCATTAGAGGGCACCCACTGACTGATAAAATGGTACCACGAATGCGGACGAAAGGGATGAACGTGGCTGGGGACGTCGTGAACTTGATGAATTGAATATAGGAAGGATTCCTGTATCATCCATAGAAATTATGGAATTAAATCCAATCATGCTCACTCAGGAGACAGAGGGACGCAGTAATGGCAACGCCATCTCAACCCAGAGGCCCCGGGGGTCAGTCGTTCAAGCGATAGTCTGAATGACATTATTGGCGACGAGAGTCAGCGATGGTCACAATCGCGCACGTACGAAGCTCACCAGAATGGTCTTGCTAAGGTTTGCAGTCCAACGGTTTGGTCAAACCCTAGCGCAAAAATGAACCTCACTTCAGAGAACGGAGAAGAGACAAAGCAGGTGAGCGTAGCGGTGGCCGAGGAATCTCGAGAGCGAGCAGATGTTTGACGTACGACTCCGGCCAGAGCTAGGGAACCACGTTGGCGAGCTTGTAAAGGTACTCCTAGAATTCCATCAATGTCAAAGAACGCAGACCGAAAGCACTGGTACCGAGACGATTACGATGCCCGTACTGTATTGCAAATAGGTAGCGTGCTGGGGAGCATTTCACATCCGATCCCTGGGAAGGTCGCATTATATGCGGGGGTCACACTGAATACCAAATCGGTGGAATTCAGAATAGCCCAAGCTTGTGCAAGAAAATCTGGATTCCTCTGCGGTTATTTGACTGAAATTACCATGGATTACTTGCATTGTGTTTCGAGAAACGCGCCAGGGAGCTACGCGAAGGAGGCCGCCGGTGCTCCCGACCGTAGTCGGGGAATTGAAACTGAGAGAAAAGCTAGATTCCATTCCGGTGAGATAGGGGTCGGGACAAAGGAGCAAGGGCGCAAGGGCGGCAATACGCACCTGGCTCCCCAACAGACGGACCATACCAGCTGGTTATGGAGTTCGAATAAGACCGGACGCGGCGTTGACGAAGAAACCCCGGAGCGTGCAGTTCGCTGCACTCTGGTAGTGCTGGGTCATGGACCTTGGGGTGCTTCTGTGAGCGTCTGGAGAAAAGAAAGCTATGTCGACAACAATCATCGTTGATCCCGCTACGGTGTACTGAATCATATAGTGGGGACGGGCATCGGCCGATCGGAAGGCGGCAGCTTTGTCCGTGTTTGGCTCATAGAGGAGGTCAGTTCCAGTTTTGCAAAGGCATCAGCTCTTTCCTCACGCATTTTGGCACAACAAACAAAAGAAAAAGTTGGAAGGAAATATGTATTAAAATAAAAGTACTGTGGCAAAATTTTATCAATCTCAACACGCACCGAAATACAAGCAATTCTGCACCATCCTTGGCAGTTCCTCAAGAGGTGAGGTGAATTTAAAAAATCCGCCACAGACTTTTGTGGAACGGCCATTTTTGAACGAATTTTGCCGCAGAACCAAGCAAATTCATTCAGATTCACTGCGTTGACGGGCCGGCTAGAATGCTCTATTTCTAGCGGCATAGTCAAGGCATAGCCGTTTTGGCAGTGTAGCCGGGTTTAGCTGGCTAGGCACGGTGTGTCGCGACAGCTCGGCATGTCTCCACGAGCGATGTGGAGGCGGGCCGGCGTCTAGGCCGTGGGGACGGGCACCGCCCTTGATCGGAGCGGCATGTTTGTCCATGTTTGTCCCCACTAAGAATCCAAATTCGCATGTTCCGCCGTGTACTGGCTTCCACAAGCACTTTACCAACTAGGTTTTGCAGAGAAAACTGTTCATAACATCAATATCTTGCCGGAGCACCAATAATATTGTGAATTTTTGGAAAGTTAAGGTAAGTTACTCCTCCACATCCTCCCAATCCGCGTCATCTGCCGCTGAAAATCCATATTTGTCAACGATTAGGTTGTCGGGTGTTGCCGGGGGTCGGTCCGAAGCTCCCTAAAATAAATGAGAATGGGCCATGAAATACCCAAACATAAGTTACTGCCGCGCAAGTTCGCGTGTTCGGGCCGCCAAGACCAAATTCTGATGCACCGCGACAGTAGACTTGGGGGAGGCCGATGCTTCACACGGCGGGACTCGTACTTTACTTTCTTTTTTTCTTCTTTCTTGGTAGCGATGCACTGCTTGTCTTTAATACTGTAAGTATTTAGGCCCCGTACTCTTGATATACAACCGACTGCTAAAAATCGTACACTGCTTGTAGTGCCAAACAATTGCACCTAATCGTCCAACCACTACATAAGCGTACAAACCATGATTCACATCCCGGCAGCGCCAAACATCGTTTACGTTATGCAGACACATCGAGAGCGGCAACATGAAGTTGGTCGTGTGTTCCAGCCGGCGCCCGAGCTTGTATTATTGGTGGCTGTACACTCGACACGTACGCACCACATCGGACATCACCGAGATTTGATCGGCACTCACTTATCTGCTCGCCTTTAGTTATTCCACCATCAGCACCAATCTCATCCATTACCCAGGTTTCGTGCGTAGAGATTACAAATACGCAAGCACATGTTCGAAGGAACCTCTAATACATCTCGTTACACATAGCTAATGTGCCGTCGCGTCAAAACAGCAGGGTTGAAATACCGGTATTGTAAGCGCTGCCCTAAAAAGGTCGGAGAACTTGCCTGCTACGAGGAATAATGGTTAGTTTGCGCTTATCTCTCAAGGGAAATAATGGCAATTGAGACAGCAGCTTTTGAATACTACACTTTCTTGTAGTATATGACATTTATCTACATACTTCGGTGTACTTCGTATTCAGCGCTTTGACCGCGACTTACGGCACAAACTGTGATGGCATTATTTTGGCGATCACAGTCAAAAGTACGAACCTAATGCCTTAATAAACGTGTAACTGGAGGTTCGTTAGAATATTGTTCGAACAATTTACCCTTTCGTTTCAAGTGATGTCCGGTTCAAAACGATTGCAAAAGAATAATGATAAGATAGAATTCCGCCGTTGAAGCCGACCATCTGATGTGTTCGGGATCTTCCGAAGTCTTGCGTACGCCTCGCCTGCACCGCCACAACACGGAGTTCCGCAATTTCATCTACACCGTAGTCGTCGGGATATCTGGATTTGCCGCAGGGAATGGTGGCACCTTCTAAAGGTACACGAGCACGTAGCGGTTAAGGTGCGCCGCAGGATGCTAAAAACATCGAAACTGGACAGACAGACATGGGTAGATTGAGGTACATTACTCAATATTGACGATGACTTTCTTGTTGTGCTCGGACTTCGTGTGAATCACAGAATTTCCCAACAGACCCAAAACGAACTTCGGCCTTCGGCGTACAACATCAGCGCTAGGCCCTCATAAGTCACCAATACCATTATGGGTGCAATTTCCTCAAAATGCGCGTTGGAGTTACGTCACCGTTGAAAGCCGTTGAAAAGCACGGATTTCCGTAACAGCAATATAACGCAAAAGTAGTGCCAAACCTATTAAGCGAAACCTCTGCATCTCTCAAATAGTTTACGAGAGCTGTGATTGAATGTTAGATACCACGAGCTTGAATATAACGCAACACTCACCCTACAAATAAGGCATGATGCTAAACACAGAGCTATACGAAGCAATACTAAATGGATCGGTGTGCATACAATATTTACGACTACTACAGGTGTGACACGGTGGAGGTTAAGAAACAAAGAGAACAAAATATAAATAGACTAGCCGGATTCGAACCAGCATCATCTTGGTGGATGATATAATCACTAAATCTATTAGATTAGGCTCTTAAAAAGACTTCAAAAAGCTAATGAACACAGCCGCTATTTCATTACATCCTCAGGACGCACTGATAAACGTATCGCCAACTCAAAAACCTGGTTCCGATTGATGAAAAGAACGAGTACATAAAGTACTCGTAACATGTTCTTCCAGAGCATTTTGGTGAGTATGGGATCCTCTAGAACGTCTCGATAGACAGCGAGCTGAGCCTTGAGAAGTGGCGATGACATCGCATCAATCTTTTCGATGTCGAACTCAAGCTCAGTTGCCGCCAGCCGCGCCGCCTTCGATTTCTTTTTGGCTGCTGCCTTCTGTCGTCGTTTACGGCCCTTCTCCGCCTTCTCCTGCTGAAACGCGACCAATGCCCACCTAAAATTCGCCCTCGCTCCACTGGCACCGTCCTTTCGGACCTCGCGCATGACAAACATCTGGACAGCGGCATCACAGCATTTCTTTATAAACGCCTCGGTGTTGTTCCGCTCAGCCCGTGTTTGATTGGAGAAAGAGGCTGTGTTACTGTTGGAGTGATAGCGCCTGTGGGTGGTGTGTGAGCCAAGTGTTCCCTCGTTCGCATCGTTGGTGGCTGGGATGAGAAGGATGGCCCGCTGTGCTGGCGACAAGCGATCGAATGTTCCACCGACATGGAATTCGGGAGTAAAGTGAACCCAGCCCATGTCGCATCCAGAAAACATTGCGGAGATGACCAGAGAGAGATTGGGGAGGTCAACGCGGATCACGTCAATTGCGTCGAGAAGGAAATCGTTGAGGAAGGGTTCTCCGTCAATCGTCAGCAGATCCAGTGGGGTAGTTCGATCCAGCAGAATTAGAGGATGTTCAGCGATGTGTGCACAGAATCGAGGTAGTTTTTGATGGAGGTCAGTTAGTGAGAGCAAGTTGACAATTTCATCCTTTGTCCCGCGAACCTGTGCCATGTATGGCCAGGAGACAGACGCCCCGTACAGCGCCAAGGCAACAAGTTCAGTCATTGTCGCCGGACAGTTTAAACCCTTCAAAACATTGTTCTCAACGTGATTAGCCGTGCCGGAGTTCGTTTTACCGTCGATGGTCTCTGTGATTAGCGTCTGAATTATGCCATGAAAACAAACTACCTCTGCCGCGGCGTAGGTGTAACAGCCGTAGCGGGTGTTCGACACATCCGGGAATTTGCTAGGTTCGTCGAGGTTGAACAGAGCCATTTTTTGTTCGCGCATGAAGAGAACACATTTGTCTTGATATCCGCGCTCGCCATCTTTGTGACGCAAAAGAGAGCCGATAAGCTGGAGCAGCTTGATCGCGCCGGCCGAACTGAATTCCACCGCGTGTTGTACTGCCGCACTATCCTCGGTCCCGAGGCTGATCGTCGCACTGTTTGCTTTGTTCGCTAGGAGAACTTGAGGAGTAAGATTATGAGCTGCGTATATGCGCTGCACTGCCGCGTAGCCGTATCGAAGGACATTCAAGTCCTTGTGACTACAGTAGCCGCCAAAGACATGGGTGCAGGATTCATCTTGCTCTCTCTGCGAAAGTGAATCGAATTTTTCTTCGCCAATTTTACGTTCGAGCACTTGTTCCATGAGTTCCGACCGTTTTGGACTCGGCCTAATGGGCGACATCAGAAAGATGAGCATGTACAAATCAGAGAACCAACAAGGATGCCAACGCTGACGCCGAGAGTTTGCCCGCAGCCATCAAATCTTCATCTGTGATATCCAGCATCGCGAGCAGGATAGAACTGGTTGTAAGATCCTCTTCCTCCATAACGGCGCGTCCCTTATCGCGAATTATGATGTCCTTTTTGTGCTCTGCAGAGAATTTCAAACCCTTCTTTCCATTGGCAGCATGGTCCTTCATCTCGCCGAGTTTCTTCCTCCAGTAGTCATTTTTGTCCATAATTCTCTTCTCCTTGGCTGCCAGAGGACTGCGGGAGTAGACGTCCGCGATGCGATTTGCCGCCTCCAGAGTACCTTCAAATTGCCGTTGACCAGTGTGATCGAGAGCCGGCGCAACTTCAAAAAACCGTATGCGGTGAGACCAAGTTGTTGCGTCAGAGTCGTCGACATCAGGGGCGTAAGAGGGAACAGAGAGAGTGATATGGCGGGATTTGATGGTGATGCCACGGTGCGTGGTTCCATCGGAGCTGTCGACAAACCCTAGACAAAATTTTACATGCTGGAAAGAGACATCTGAAAAGAATTCGCACCTGGCGAATTCATAATTTCCCGAGCTAACTGAATCTCCCCATACTTGCCCCCTTCATCAATAGCCCGAGCGAAGAGTGATGCAAAAGGTCTCTGCACAGCTCCGAACCGCACACTCAACTTTCCCAGCAGAACATCCCGATAGCGTTAGATCGCGCGCCAGTTTCCGCGCTGCTGCGCTGTACATTCCTCTGTCCATTGGATCCCAGGTTTTCAGAGCACGAAATGATTCTCGGGTCGTCTTCAGAGCGGACTGCGCACGAGCTACTTGCTTCTGAGAAGCATAGAGACGTTTCCGAGTCGACGTAAGCGTGGCTTGTTTCTCTATGATGGAAGATCGGAGGGAAGCGTTGGTGGTGTCGTGGGAGTGAATGCGGGCATTTGCTAGAGCTAGCTCGCGCTCAAGCTGGGAAATCTGAGCAGATTTGGTGCTGAGCTCGTCGCGAAGGTCGGAAATCGAGGCCGTATGCTCTTCCAGCCTGGTACTGCGGTCGTTTTCCAGCCTTTTGATTCGTTTTCGACGCCTGGCTAATTCCTCCTTCGAACTCGTTTCCGCCTTCCGTTTCAGCAATATGAGACTTCGATTAACTGTTGAGAGTGTTTTCTTCTGATTCAGAAGTGTCTGATGGTGCTCGGAAAGTGCGTCGTAGCTGGACTGAAGCTGCAATAGGTCCGTCGACAGTGAGATCGTGGCTTTTAAATCATCAATCCGGGCTTCTTTTTCGACCAGCTGCTCTTTCAAAGATGGTTTCTTCCGCTTTTCTTTGTTGGTGGAGTCCTGGATGGGAATGGGAAGCTGGTTCGGCAGTGGAGGAGGTGCGTTTTCTTCGTCATCAGCCGAAGAAATCCGGGGACGATTCGGGTGCCGAGCTGCTACCGATACAACCAGCTTCTGGAACTGCAGGTGTGGTTCTGCCTCATGAATACGAGTACTATCCTTCTCCAGTAACTCCATGAGATGAGCTCGAAAGTCAGAACTATAATCTGCAAGCTGCACAGCAAGTGTCGTAGCAAGATGATTTATCTCCTTGCGGTCTGTGTAGTCACTGGAAAAGAAGATAGATGCTGCAAGAGTGTGTTTCTCCTCGGCCAAGATAGCTGCAACTGTCTTTGCAATTGTAGATTTGCCCGATCCCGCAACCCCACTGAGCATGACCAGACGGACTGAATCAGAAGTGCTGGTCAAGTGTGTGACAACTTCCCTGATTAGATCGACTCGTGTACCAGGCATGCATTTATCGGGTGTGTTGGCAGCATTATACCGTGCTGCTATACATTTGAGACTTGCTAGGATATTTCTGGTGTTGTCTCCATAGACTGCGGTGTTGACACGATGAGCTTGTCTGTCAATCCTCAGAACTGTAGTGTCTAACACTTACAATTCATTTGCGCGGTGCCACTACTGTCATTGAGAAACAATATCTAGCAGACGGTCAATCACACGTACTGACGTTGAGAGGGCCAGTGTTAACATAAGACATCTTGGGGCCCTCGGCAGAACCCCCAGCCCCACCTTGTGTGCCACCTTGTCCACCTATGCCCCCTATGCCACCTTGGAAAGATCAGTAATAAAGTCGGCTTGTCAGTTTGATAACACACCAGAGATGTACTGAATCGACAGTATGTTGTCCATGTTAAATGGTCGAGTCGAGTGTGATGATCTTGCGTATACGGCGCAGGAGACGTGGTGGAGGTAAAAGAACAAGGGGCGACTGACAGCGCACAGACAGCGACAAGCACACAGCCGCGTGCATCGTTTCCTAATTATAACTAATTATAGAATGTTGTTCTGCCGTAAACCAGGGCTCAGGGTATCCGTTCCCCATTCCATTCTGATGCACATTTCACCCGGCCAATCTCCCTCATCCCACCTTTCCACCGCAAAATAGTATACCCGCCGCTCCGGCCGCTGCCGCCCAAGCACTATTGTACCCAACGGGTCTGAATTTGCACTATAGGTCAGAATTTCCCATTTTTCTCCTCCATTTCTTACTCTATTCCCCTGGAGTTTTTCGGCATTGTTTTATGGACTATTCAGCTATGAGACCCCAAAATTGCTAAGGGATACAGAGAGTGGAGATAATATAGAAGGGGTTTCCGAACAATCAAATTGACGATTTTGGTAACAAGCTTTCAAGCTCATCCCGAAGACCCAGGAAAATTTGAAGGGAATAATGCGTGTGATATCACATATCCTGCCTCCTAAGATACTTGGTAGTTTTATGAATGGGCATGTATCAATACCTTGAGAATCGTCTTGTCGGGCTTCCTTTTGTCCGAGGATTGAAAACGCAGAACTGGACAATAATTGACGATCACGAATATTCATCTTGGAAGTCTCGAAATGGACCTGTGGAGTGAATCAAGATGCGAACGCTTAATTCAGAATTGTGAGACTCGAAGCTATTGGACGAACACAGGATGAAATGGGTAATGAGTTTGAACTTTAGGAGAAGAAGGAGAGGTGCGGCTTCCAAATTAGCCAGTTGAACCAACATTACGCACCTTCGTGTTTTCGCGTCTGTGCTGGCCAATGGAACTTCCCTTGTCTGAGATTGCATCGTTCGAGGATCAATATACCTTTGATATACCTTTGGACAAGAATTTTCATCCACCCTGGGCCCCTGGAATGTTGAACAAAATTACAACCCCGAATACCGTTTCCATTTAGTTGGATGTACTCCACGTCGTTACATATTTAATGTTCTCAATATTTGCAGGTTCAAACCTCCCGTGTCTGGACCATCTGCGGATTGTCGCATGTTCGAACTCGGATTTCCCCAGCCTGGCCTCACACGCAAACCGTTCAGGATGTCAGCTGAAGACGTTGAACACCTGTGTCCAATACGTTTTACCCCGGATCCACCACTTGCCATCATCCCAATCGCCGTCTCTTATCAGGATTTGCACCATATACATATGTACATGTGTCGTTTGGCGGTAGGGTCGCAGCCGGCGTGACAATGTTAATTTCGATTTATCCTGCAGAGTCCCATACTTCATATATCTCCCGTTACAGCGGTTCCATGCAAAGCGAATCGATTTCCGAGGCCTACGAGATAGAGACATTGATCAGCGATGCGTTGCCAATTGGAAGCTGTGGTTGGGAAACACACAAGCCGGCCAACCTCTTGAGTTTGGATGGATTCTAAACACCAATAGGGTTGGTTGCAGGAGAGGTACATACCGGCCATTACAGAGACGGGCGGGGTGCATGCAACAGCAACACAAGGGGTTTTTTTCCCTGGCTTCTAAGCAGACCATCTCGCGCTGTTTGGTTGTGCGCTCAGTTGAGGTGTGCGACATCGACGCTATGACCGGACCTTGTGCATTTAAAGTAAGGGAGTTCTGGTGTTGTGGTATACCGCCTCCGCATGCACTCGCTAACGGCATTAATTTATAGAGATCGTGTGATAGAGGCGAGTGGGGCGACGGGTCATGGGCATCGAACTTGTATAGTACGTCTTCGTTTTACTTGTCGTGTGGTTGCTCTGAACAAACACCGATATCCGCGCAGGAGGAAATTTTGATTGGACTGTCTGGATTCTATTCGTGTTGCCGGACAGCAAACAGCACGGCGATGCACTGGATGAGCATGCATAATATCATTGATTCAAGTCAAAAGCAGGAAAGCAGATCTCGTATTTGCGCCGTCAGACACCGTGGCCGAGAATTGCATGTAGGAGTTGCGTTGCGTCAAGCTGGGAATTGACAATCGTCCATACGGCCGTGACGATAGATACAGGGAAAAGTATGAAGGGCATCGAGAGCTTGAAGGCCATTCAACCATTGAATGGTGAGTCCACCATCGGGTAGAAAGAAATACCAAGTTCCAGGTACAAGAAGCTTGATGAGTTTGAGACCACAAAGCGCGAAACTGAGCATGAAAGTTTTGGCATCGTCTGGATGAAACGGACTTTGGAGGGTCGTGATGATCCAGAGAAACGAAAAGCATGAGACGAAATAGATTATGGTTACGATCAGGGCAGGAGCGGTTCGGACCGATGAAAGAGTGCTACTGCCAGTGTACAGAAAAGACTGGCGGATTCCGTGGAAGTGGAACCCTATGACTTCAGTCGAGTCCCCGAGCATCGAGGGAAGGGCATGCGAGCAATGAAACTGGAGAGAAACACTGAGAAGGCCAAGAAACTCGAGAACACAAAAACGGACATGGAAGTTGGGAAGAAGGGCGGCTGTTGTGCTTTGTTTATTCTGCACTCCATCGCCTTCTCTCTTGCCAGCAAGCTGCCACTCTCCTGCCACTCCGCGTCGTATAGACTTGGTTCTCCGTGTACTCATCTCCTTGCGCACGACGTCCTTCCTCCTCTTCCGCTCCGTGCGTCCACAGGTCGAGGCGGCCGCTCTGTCGATGTCGGTCGGGCCTTCGTCGCTGTCCATAACATCAATCTCGGCCGCGGCTGCTCGCCGCACCAGCGATAAAGGAACTCTCCAAAGGCGGATGGAACGAGGAATATAGGGCAGATGGGTACGTTTACCATTTGCTTGTACTCTCCCTGCTCTTTTTGTAGGTACACGCGCTACGAAGACAGGTGGGCTGTGGGCTGGGTGTGTGTGTGCGCTAGCCGCCGCTCTCGGAGCCACAACGGTCGTCATTGTGGATGCGCGCAGTGACTGACCGGCTGCCAGTGTGCGGTACGACGCCGTGGGGCACGCATACTCCTATGAATCGTACACGCGTCCTCCCCTTCTGTGGCCACAGTACGTTGGCCGACCCCTTCCACACCCCGCCGAGTGATATTCGTTGGTTCTGATTGCAGCCCCTCCATCCCTTTCCCACTCTCTGCTTCTTTACGCGTCCATCCCCTTGCTTCCCTCTCCCTCTCGCCTTCTCCCTCTTCCCCACTCCTCCTTTCCGTCCCTTCCGCTCTCTTTCCTTGGTATATTCTTTCTCCCATCTCTTCCCCCATCCGCCCTCATCCCCTTTCCCTCTGCGCTAACCCTCTCCCCCTGGCCCTCCCTTCCCTTCCATCCATCTCTCATCCTCGTCTCTCTCTAATCTCCTTCTCGCCATTATTTTTCTATTTCTATTTCTATCATATCTTCCAAACGGAATACTGACACACACACCCAACAGCGAATGGTGCCAACAACGACGTACGACACGACACGCTCAATGCCCAGTTTGCGAATCATAATGTCGTTGCTTATAATTATTTGTGCGTTCCTTTTCATCTTTCTTTCTTTCTCTTTATCTGGTTTCGAGCCTTGTTTTGTACTCGAGCGTTTTTCTGGATCCTTTAGATTCGATTCGATTCGATTCGATTCGATGTGGACTACTAGTGAATTCAAATCACTGTGAGAAGGATTCATGAATTTCATGACTATTCTCATGAATTTCAAGTTTCACGAATCCCGCCAAAAATGCGGTATTTCTTTCCCCCAAATTTCACTGCGAGTCATCATGAAAATAAGTCATGAACGCCGAGGGAATTGTTCCCAAGTCAACAGGAAGACTGCCCTAAACCGTGACGGCATTGGCTCCACCGTTGCCGATATAAATGACAACGACTCCACGCAAGCCCCAAAACTTTGCACGGAACAGACCGCAGGCGGGGCAGGCGGCAGCGCCAGAGGAGCCCCCCATGCACCGCGTACTGATGGTAATCCCTTCGACTTACACTTGCGTGACAAAGGTTGTGTCAACACCTCACACCTCCAGCTCGGATGACTACAGTGCACTGTTGACACCCCTAATGCCTCAAAAGCCTTTGTCAGCCGCACTTTCGAGAATTTCGCAGCCGCGAACACGGTTACATTTCTCCATTCAGGTGCCAGCGACCATTTCTTTTCGCGAGCGACCCGACTTTCGCACCTATGAGGCGGTTGTCATTCAGACCGGCAAGTCCGCGCTCGCGTCCGACGGCGATTTTGCTATTACAGTATAGTAGGGTTCCTTGGATAACAACTTTGATCTTTCCTTTATACAGCTCCCACTTGTCCTCAATAAATTCTGAGTTAAAGCAGGCACACACTAGAGCATATAATGAGTGATACTTTGGTAGAACCCGAGGAACCAAAATGCTGGAATGGGGCAAGAAAAATAAAATGATCGTGACGACACAGGTGTCACACGTCGGGTTCCTTGGATAATTGATGTCACATTAACCAGGTGTCACACCCATTTTGCTGCCGAGTCCGCAATGCACCGAAATAAAATCTGAATTTAAGTATGTAGATACTAGAACCTATAGTGAACTATACTGTTGCAGAATTTCACGATTTAGTGTTAAGTGTGTAAAATGTAGCCAGATAAAAAAATTGCTCTCGGCGGCCGAAGAGTCACACTTCGGGTTCCTTGGATACTGTGATGTCACACATCATTCTCGTCCATCGACCGTGACACGGTCGGATTTAGCGCGGGAGACCATGGAACCCTCCTCCACTGATGCCACGGACAGCGGGGCGGTGCCAGGAGGAAGGACGCGGAAGGATGATGGTCAGACATTGATAGTGTCATACTCAGTGTCAACGTGTCAAAGGTGTCACGCCTTCGCGTGCGTGATCTTGTATGAATTCTAGACGCGTCAATCTCGGCCGGATTGCCTGACTTTTTAGCGAAGATTGTAGCCAAGACCATGGACTTTGATATGGAAAATAGGTTCAGGCCAATATTGGCCGGATTAATGCACAATCGATGAGAAGGAAAGTGATTGATGGCCCGATCAGAAAGTGAGTTATACCAAATCACCTCCCCTTCAAGCACCAAGGGGACTCCGCACCTGAAATTGATTCACAAGACGAAGTTAGAGTATATAATGTATTGTATAGAAGAATTCCGACCTGGGAGGACGCTGGGGAGCTTTTAAAAAATGAATATCCAAGGATGTATCACTATCCAAGGAACCCTACTATACTGTACTCGTGGTGGAAAAAAGTGATGGACGGTGGAATTTGCTGACAGATTCCGGAGCTGGAAGAAGAGGTAAGGGCCCAAAACCGAATACGGGGGAGTTCTACTGGGCTGGAAGAACATTTGTAGCCTATTGATGCCATCAAAAAATGCCGACTTCCCAACGAAACAGGACAAAACAGTCAAATGACGACCCCTCATATCTCCACAACGGATGCATATTTTATGACCGTCTGACTGGTGGAATTACTCGCAGCGACAGAGGGTTCAGGCTAGGCTTCATCAATTTTACCAGAAATTTTTTTAGAGCGAGTTGAAAAATGCTCATTTTGGTTGTTGGCGGTTTCTGATGGGACATCAGCTGTCAGTGATGCCATCAATGGTTCCAAATACTGCCACCTGTCCGGTATATGTCCTGCATAGTTGATTTTCCGTCAAAAAGATGCTCTGTCGTAGAGATATGGCCGTCAAACCGACCGTCCATCACTTTTTTCCACCACGAGTATCGGGAAAGGGACAGTCATCAAAGTCTTCAATGTTGATGGCAAACAGGTTCACATTACCTTTCTAAATGCACTTCATGCACCCTCGCTCTCAGCGAACCTCGTCTCTGTCAGCCAATCCGATAAAGCGGGATACTACACTCTCTTTGGAGGCGGGGGAGTGGTCATTCGCGATGGCGAGGCAGGCCAGAGAATTCTTACAGGTGACGGCTCAGCAGGGATGTACATCTTGGATGTAGCAAATGCTTACGCCAATATATCAACGGCCCACCCGACTTCAATCAAGGATTGGCACCGGCGTCTTTTGCACGGAAGCCCAGACACCATCGAGGAGATGAGGAGCAAGAAGCTCGTTACTGGTCTGGACATCACTGACCACACACTAGACGGCAAATGCCTCAGCTGTCGGGCGGGTTGTCAGCACACACGCCCTTACGATGGCCATTCGGACGCGGACGTACCTCCGCTGGACCTCGTCGCGTTCGATCTTTGGGGTCTCGCTCGGGTTGCGTCGCCAGGCGGGAACCTATACATGATGCCGTTCGTCGACAGCGGCACTGGCCACAAGCATACTGCTTACCTCCAGGACAAGAGCGACGACTCAACTATTGCCGCATTTGAGGAATACCGCGTGATGGCCGAGACGCAAACGGGCCGCAAATTCAAGCGTGTTCGCACTGATAACGCTTTTATGTCGGTCAAATGGCAGCAGTATTTTTTAACTCACGGCATTATCCATGAAAATACAGCGCCCTATTCTTCTGCCGAGAACGGGCTCGCAGAGCGGGCCATCCGTACCCATAACCTGTAGAAACTAGATACAGGTATCTGATGAATAATGAATAAGCAACCGACGGATATAAATAGTAGCGAACACTTTACCTCAGTCAGCGTGCGTAGCAAGACTAAGGATAAAGAGTCGAACAGGTCTACTTTTATCTAAATCCCGGGTCCCGATGTCCCTATAATATCGGACTTTCTGGGTGAAACTACAACACTCCTCCTCACCGAGAAGTCCATCTCCTCCTCGAATGGAATCCACTCAGTGAACTCCCATCCGTCCGTGGAAAGTTGCAAATAGAGGGAAAGGTAAGAATTTGGTGAAAGAGTCTGCAATGTTGGCTTTGGTAGGAACATCTTTGAATACAACATCCTCGGCTTCCACGCGTTCACGTGTATAGTGATATTGCACGTCAAAATGTTTGGATCGGGCATGAAAAGAAGGATCCTCGGTAAGGATACGTGCACCACGATTGTCGATATGAATGGGTGTAGGATTACTTTGGGTGAAGCTCAATGCTTTAAGCACAGCTCGGAGCCATACTGCCTCTGTTGTGGCAGAGCAAGCAGCAATATATTCGGCTTCACATGATGAGGTCGAAACGGTGGGTTGTTTTTTCGACATCCAAGAAATGAGGCCAGACCCGAGGGAAAAGCAATAGCCCGAAATGGATTTTCGGGAGTCCGGACAATTCGCATAGTCAGAATCTGTATAACCGGAGAGTTCTGTTGATTTTGCTCCTCCTAAAGTGAGACAGTAGGTACGAGTCCCCTTGAGGTACCGTACCACATGTTTAGCATGCTCCCAGTGGGTCCTCCCAAAACAGTCATTGAATTGACTGAGCTGTTGTACAGCGTGGGCGATGTCGGGGCGAGTGCCAATTGCAATGTACATGAGGGAGCCTACAAGCTGGCGAAATGGAAGAAGGGAAACAGCCGCCTTCTCATCATCTGTTTTCGGCGAATCTGCTTTGGAGAGACGGACATTGGGGGGAGGGGTTTCCGAAGGATAAGCACCTGCGAGTCCGAATTGCGAAACAACCCGATCTATTAGCGCTGTTTGAGAAAGCTTCACTGTTCTCTGCTTTCTGTCTCGTTCGGCAG
This sequence comes from Mycena olivaceomarginata, assembly GCA_029378375.1. NCBI lineage: Eukaryota > Fungi > Basidiomycota > Agaricomycetes > Agaricales > Mycenaceae > Mycena > Mycena olivaceomarginata. The sequence goes on along the minus strand of JARKIC010000096.1, from coordinate 15,052 downwards.
CTATTCCGACCACAAAATGGATGTCCCCAAGGTCAGAAATTTCCCACTTCTTGCAAATTTGAGCTTTGAAGCGCTCGTTCTCCTCCTTGCTGCTTGCAATCGATGTGAAGTCGTCGACATGGATTCTGTGCCCGTTGGCCCCGTACGGTGGTAGACACAGTGCTCTGTGCTCAACCTGGTGAATCCCCATTCAATCATGGCCTTGTGCATGGTTTGGTACCATGTCCTGCCACCTTGTTTCATCCCATACAAGCCCTTCTTCAGTTTCCACACCCAATCCTCTTTGCCCGGCTCCTCAAATCCTTTTGGTTGGGACATATAACAGGGCTCATGGAGTACACCATGAAGGTAAGCTGTTTTTATGTCCCATTGTTGCATATCCCAGTCTAGGGAGGCTCCGATATGCGCTAGCAGTCGAAGGGATTCCATTCTGCCGTTGGACAATGCCCTGTCCGTCTCGTTTTCGTTCACAGTCTGGAAAAAAATTATTCATGCCGCCAATAGCAAAGCAAACATGCTGCATATACACGAGCCTTCCCTGTTGAAATTGAGGCAGGGACATCGTGGGCGCAGTGGAAACGTAGGGCATTGAACGAGCAGGTTATCTCCTCCAGTGCTTGGTCAGTCTTTAAATTGCGTATGAAGTTCCTTTTAGATTTCAGCCCGTCTGGGATCGTAGGGCACGGATTCCTGCGAGAGGCAAGGGTCGGAATCGGTGCCTCGGGGCTCTCCGGCTCTGAGTCCGAGTACGAAATGCTTCCACTCGGGGAATGCACTCGACGAGGTCCGTCATTGGCCTGCGCGGAGAGTGGCAGTCAGGAGGATAACGCGAACACAAATTAAGCTCACTGTCTCGAGTTTATTGAATCGGGCAAGAGGGCTGGTAGGAAGCGTCTGCAACAGGTCTCTGCGAGCTTTGACATTTACTACATAGTATCCCGCCATAGAAGGCTGGCAAGTGCTTGGAGGTGACATTTCGACTTGTCCCTTGCGATGCGGCCAATTATCTGGCAGAACTAGCAGGATACTGTAGTATTTCATTCAAATCGGCACCGGGTGTGAGGCTTGTCCGAACCTAAGCTTGGGTAGGCTCGTAAACCAGCCGGTCCGGTGGTGATTGATCCCATCGTAAAACTCTGATCCCATCGTAAACTCAGGGCCACCACCTTAACCGGCTGGGCCCGGATGTGGCCTCTTTGGCGGATGAATCTTAGCCCCGCCATTTCAGAGAATCATCCAAAACTCGAATTTGGATCTCGTCCCCTGCTCGGATTTGCCCCAAGGTGCATTGAGGGAAAATGGATAACTTTTCATTCTCTATTGATTCGGCGGCGACAGAGTCTATAAGGTCGACATCATGCTGACGGTAAGGCCCGTCCTCTCGGCGTTGCCTCTATGATCTCAATACGAAGCACGCTGGCAGTGGGGAGGACGGCGCAGCGACGCAGCTCGTATTTCCTCGCCTATCTGTCGGAGTAGCTTGTATTGTGGAGTATGCATGGCGGTGGTTCAGGGTACGTACATACGTTTTAATTTGGACCGTCTGACTGACTCGTTGTATTCGGCGTTCCAATTCTTATTTGTATTTTCCGGGGCAACATGGTGGCGTATTCGTTTCTGTTCATCTCTTTCACCGAAATCCTACAGAGAAGCGAAGGCTGTCGTGTCGTTCCATGCGCTCTTGGAACACCTAGTTTGCGATCTCTTCTCCTTGGAGCTGTGCATCAGAATACCGGTGGATTGCATGCAGAACTGATTTTTTTCGCTTACATTGGGCAGCTGGCGGTATTCATCCTGAAGATGTCAAGGGGCGGACGTTGTACAATTGTTTGCAAAAGGTTAAGAGTGGACTCAAACGACTGTACCGTTTGATCGGCACAATGGAAAATAATGTGCCTGGACTAGCTTATATAGGGGGGGGGGGGGGGATTGGCCTCTAGAGAAGTCAAATATTGCGTCCGATCCCGTTTGGTCCGCTTACCTATTTCAAACCCTGGCCCCCATGGCTTCTTGCTTCTCTCAAATCAAAATATTCTCCGGCCCATATCAAAGCAAATTGAGTACACCTCATCTTCGTCAATTTTGATTGCTCCAACATCAGGGTCATCGTTATCAGCATCCAGCTCGGCCATCACAAGCATGTAAGTCTCCTCCTCCTCTTGCATACGGCGTGAGATACGAGTGCGAAGAGATGGCTTCACACCCGTCCCGAACAGCCTCTCCAAAGTCATTGGCTGCCATTTGCGCGGGCGGCGTAGTCGACCGAGAGGAATTGTGTCCTCCTCAATATACGCTTTATTTGTACCTTCATTTCATGCACAGCATTAGGCTTTATTATTGTTTCTATATGTTCCACCCCCGTTTAGTTTTATTACATCAGGTATATATTCTGTATCTTAGTTCCTCTTTCATAGGAATCGATCACCCTTTCGCCCCCGTCTCGCATGAGTTCCAGCTAGTCCCTCGTCGTCATCCTACGCTATGTCCGCCCTCGCCGTTGCGTCCCTCGTCGTTCACTTCTTATTTCTCGTCCCCGTTCTCGCTCACCTCACCACAAACACCTCATATCCTCGTATTCCCTCGTTCTCTCTCCCTGCACACACGGGTTCCGAACAACTATTGACCCACTCGCACATTTATATGCCTTTGATCCTCCTCGCCTCCGTGCTTGGATGGTTCATTGGTTCGTCAGCACATTTGACGACACATAATGTATTCCGCATCACGCACGCATAATGAATTTTGTGGGAACTCTATTTCTACGGCTGAATGCGGAGTCCTCGGAAACATCGAAAGGGTCACCCGATTGGACCGGGGCAGCGGACCGGTCAAATCAATACATGTGACCGTGTTAAATTGGACGACATATTTCTTTTCTGGAGTCTTCTGGATTTTGTATTTGACGCGTTTGAGTAATTTATCACGCGAAGCTACAGCCCAAAAAGGTCTACCCAAATAATCGAAGCAATTAGACGACAATTACAGGTCCTGGAGACAATCCAAGCAAGATACAAACTCATTCATCCAACTCATTCATCTCTTGTGTCACTGTAACTGGTCATGGCACAACACTAGCCTGGAATGATACGATATGAACGACTACATTGGATATGTGGTACCGTTTTGAATGGATTGGATGCAGGCAGACATGACTTCAGTGATTTGAGGTTGAGTGAAAGCGGAACACTGCAGACTGTTTAGATTCTGCCGCGGTCCCGAGGCCCTGGACTGGATAGTCCTGATCATTGCGAACATTTCCAGCTATTCACATCCCACCCAGAGGCATTATTGCCCTTTCCAGAGGGCAATTACTGGTTCACATTTTGAAACATGTGACCCTATTGGCTTTAGATTTTGAACGCCATGACCTAATAACTGGTTCACATTTTGAAACGCGTGACCCGATTGCCATTAGATTTCGACATCGATAACTGGTTCACATTTTGAAACATGTGACTCAATTGCCATTAGATTTTGAAACGCATGACTTGACATCAATAACTGGTTCACATTTTGAAATGGACCCGATTGCCATTAGATTTTGAAAAGTGTGATTTAACTGGTTCATATTTTTGAAACACGTGACCCTATCGCCATTAGATTTTGAAAAGCATGACTTGACATCAACAATTGGTTCACATTTTGAAACGCTTGACCCTACTGCCATTAGATTTTGAAAGGCACGATTTGACATCAATAACTGATTCATATTTTGAAATAAATGACACACAGCAAGAAGGCTTCTCAATCTTCCCAGTTCTACCGAATCCTCGGTAATTCTCTTCTGTTTGTCGTCCCAATCATCCGCATTCTCCTTACCCTCTTGGGTGCACCGAGAATCCGGCGCAACAAAGCGCCATCAGCCGACCTTTGGGCGAGGTAAACGCTCAATGAGTCGATGTGTTCGTTGAGAAAGGAGGCTTGATCCTGGGAGGCAAGACTTGCGCAGTCTTTCAGGACATTCAGAAATGCAGCGAATCTAACATGGTTATTACCCGATCGCGAATCTCGGCATGGCTTGACATCAATAACTGGTTCATATTTTGAAACGCGCGACCATATTGGCTTTAGATTTTGAAAGCCATGACCTGACATTAATGACTGGTTCACATTTGGAAATGCGTGACCTGATTGCCATTAGATTTTGAAAGGCATGACTTGAGGTCAATAGCTCTCCAGCATGATTTTTTCAAGGTATCGGCTAAACCGTAGCAAATCAATTTCAAGAGTTCTCTGGCGGCTGACAGCGGAATCATCCGAACGGGTCCCTCTCAATTGAAAAAAATCCACGCGCAACCTGCGCGTGAGCTGGAATTTCCTGCGCTCGCACAATTCGGTGTACCCGACTCGATAACCCGCTGGCTTGGGGACGAGCGCGCCGCTTCGTAGGCAACGACAACAACTAGAGGGCAATGTTGAGAAAGATTTCCTCCAGGTCATTGAATTCTTCTCATTCGATCTATCCTCTGGTTCAGCGCCTAAACATACGGCGGGACAGCTCTTTGCGGAACTTAGGGTGCGGACTGATTTTTTTCGTTTTCCACCGTTTTGACTAGAACATGCGCCACGGGCTCAATTTTGTTCGGATTACCTTGGGAGTAGGTGCGTTGGAATCGCGCTGGAAATCTGCAGGGGATCGAATACCGGTTTTTTTTTATGTAATCACATAGTGTAAAATCTTCCAAAATATCATGGTCTCCAGTAGGACAGCTGTAGCACAATGAATACTTGTCCGATTGACCTAGTTTTTGGGTATGTTATGTATCTAGGATGTCACTAAAGGATGACACATCTTCATAGGCAACATGCTGACTGAACATGATTTGATGCCCATTTTAGGTAGGGCAATATTCATGTCCTATGATAAGTAGAGCTCTGTATGGAACTTTGGCTACACCCATATTTATAGACCTCAGTATCCCCTGGACCCAGTTCAGATGCATGACATATCCAAAAACTAGGTCAATCGGACAAGTATTCATTGTGCTACAGCTGTCCTACTGGAGACCATGATATTTTGGAAGATTTTACACTATGTGATTACAGTTAAAAAAAAACGGTATTCGATCCCCTGCAGATTTCCAGCGCAATTCCAACGCACTTACTCCCAAGGTAATCCGATCAGAATTGAGCCCGTGGCGCGTGTTCTAGTCAAAACAGTGGAAAACAGAAAAAATCGGCCCGCGCCTAGGCTCGTTACCAGCCGTTATTAGCTTCCCTGTAATGGACCCCTCAACCCATTGGGCGGCGACAATGAACAGCGATGCCTCATCACCGGTCAAGGTAAAATCCTCGAAGCGTAGGGAAAAGGACTTCATACTGGGACCTAAATCCAAGGAAGATGCGAAACTGGCAAAGGCCCGAGTTCGTCGATTTACTCGGGGTTGGAATCCCACTAATAATAACCTATTGAACCACAGCTTAGGGCAGCAAAGGTTCCAAAACCTCAATTGAGACCCTTGACTTCACTGCCCGACAAAGAAGCTTTCTTGGAATATTGCCGGGCCAAGGCACACACTTGGGTCACAAATGCAGACACATTTCTTCTTTCCGTCGATATAAACGACAGACCAAAAAATACGGAAGATCTCAAATCATCTGCCGCCCATAGTATCAGAAGCATGGAAACTCAGCCCGAGGATGCACGGTCTGCAATATACAAGGACAAAAATGGTATAACCCTTGCATGTGTCCTTGCCTGGAGAGTTCCAGGATGCCCCAAGCTCACCGACGTGGGTATTTTGCCATTGAAAAAGATTTCTATGTTTAAATTCTCTACAATATATACAGACTGATTACCCAGGGGCCCAGGGAAGGACTCTGACTGACGTTATCGGCTCGAACCCATCCCAGGACGACTATGATGGCCTAAACGTTGGGAATCCATATGCAACATATTTTCTAGCTAAATACTCATACCGTAACAGGAGTCATTGATCAAGAGGGCGCTGGAAGCGGCCCAGACTTTACACTCTGTCCTGCATCCGATTACTCCTGACAGAAATATTAGACACAACGAAGAAGAGAAATATATGGTCTATTCACCGGACGGCGGGAGCTCAGAGATATCGGAGCGGGCGGGGGTCACCCATTTGGTGCAGTGTTGGACTATGCAAAGCCACAAGGTAGGACTTGGATTATATTCCGCTTCTAAATCGTTCTGACAGGCTTCGGCCAGAATGGGCCTTTCATGCCTTCCAGCGATTTCTTTCGAGGTTGTCAAGCAGCGCTTGCGGTAAACTATTACTACAAGCTCACAGAAAGGGTTCAAGTTGCCATCTACCTTCAATGCGCTTTTGCGGAGGCATTCCCGACTTACTATGCAAAATATACGTCCGCATTCAAAGCTGGGGTGTGGGAGACTGCTGATCCAGGTCCATGGCTCGGCAGAGCAATCGTGTACAAATTACAGGTCGGCGAACATGTGGATGGTCTGGATGACGGGCCGACTGCTTGTTTCTGTGTCGGGAACTTCGATGGTGGCCCCATGTACCTTCCTGACATTGGTATGAAGTTGAGGTAACATTGGTCATCCCTTGTCTCACCCACTTGTTGAATAAACCACGCTGTTTTTCCAACAGTTATCGTGCTGGAGACATCCTCATATTCATGTCCGGGCTCTTATATCACTGCGTTGGAAAGTGGACGCCGAAAGGTGACGATTTTTGGTGAGGCAGTTGAATTGAAGGAGAATGACCCAAGGTAGATGCCTTACTGACTGGAGTTTGGGACGCCAGTGTTGGCGTGGCCTATGTCCCACCGGTGCTTCTTTCCTCAAAACTTGGAGCATACAAGGGCGAAGGACCTGTCCAACTCATCTTTGTATGTTCCCATATCCGTCTTATTATCATGCCACCACTCAATATGCACAGAATATCATCAAAAAGGCATCGATTTGATGCACCCGCCGCGCCAAGAACAAGTCTGTCATCGAAGACGCTTTTACTCAGGCACGGTCAAAATTCAAGAAGCCCGTACGTTACCTGATTTTGGTTGCTCAATACAACCTAATACTCCCACAGTTGTTTGCTAGCGTCCGAGTTATGCGTGATAAAAAGCCCGACGGGAAATGTATCAAAAATTAGACGAAACAGTTGTGGCACGCAAGGAATAAACCAAATTCACGGACAAACAATTCACATCCCCGAGCCGAAATCTTGGACAATTTTCCCTCTTTAGCATTTTATGTTGCTCAAACGGCGATTGGTGTGGGTGATTATAGCATTCGGGATAACAAAAGGTAGTACAACATGGCAAGTGAAGAAAGTAACAGTCGACTCACAGAATCTGGGGAAGAACAAATATGAAACCGATGCAAAGCAGGCTGCATCAGGAAAATCCCAAATGCTATGGGTTCTGTGGGCAGTGGCTGCCGCAGGATCAGCAGCCACCATGCACTGCGTTGAGACCCCCTGTAGACTGACCTGGTCTACCTTAGTCTACCTCGGTCTACCCGGGTAGACAGAGGGTAGACTGTCTGTCTACCCAGGTAGAACCTCAGTCTACCCTCTGTCCACTTGGGTAGACTGAGGTAGACCAAGGTAGACCCAGGTCAGTCTACCGGGGGTCTCAACGCAGTGATGTCTCTCCTTGCTGCACCTGTCAGATCCATACTTTGGGAACTGGATTCAGAACTGATTGTCCGCTTTCAGAGAGCGGCCTCGCAAGGGACTCGATTTTCGCGGATTTTGGAGATTTGTCGGGAAAAAATAAAAGTCACGTGCAGTTATGAATTGAACGAAATACTACAGTAAGAGCTGAAATTTTGCTTCACTCGTGCTCCACAATTGGGTACTAATATCAAGAAAGCATGTCTACCACTATCTTTTCCACCATCTCTGTGGAACATCATACATGGATGGATATTTAGGTTTCTGAAGTTGTCTGTTGGCCTATTGGTAGATTCTGTCATTACTACCACTGGTGAGGACGACAGGAGGAAGGGGTCGGCTCCACTCCCTGACCCATGGGTTTGAACAGGAGTGCGGGGAGGGGATGACATCCCCGGCGCAGGTAGCACCCTCTTCCGCTTCGTGCCTCGAGCTGAAGAGGGAGCCAGGGTAGCGGGTTCCTTCTCCTCAACTGCGTCATCACCATCCGAGATAGATCCAGAGTCGACAAGAGTGAGCTCAGATCCGTCCTTGGGACGGAGGCTGATGCTGGGAAGAGAGAAGCGCGACGCGACGAGTCACGAAGCAGCTGATGTGACAGCGTGATATTAAATATATATTTTTTATTCAAGAAAACTTTTCCACTATGCTCGCCATCAATACCGCCGACGCTCCCACGATCTCGACGCTGACGGGCACGATGGGGACGATGAACGCAGCGAGAGAGACTTGTTGATCGCTGTGGTGCTAAGCGAGACGTGAGAGATTAACATCACGGCCATCAAACTGCGCGCCATCGTTGGGAGGATAGCGTTTTCTAGATCGAAGTATGTGAGATTAATAACTGAAGACTGGGATTTGTGCGCTCAATCGGTTAGAGCGAGTGTCACAGTGTGCCGGTTCGTAGCGGCGAATTTTGATCTGTAGATACGCAATCGGCCCGGTTCGGCCGGACTCTGCCGAGGTGACACGTGTCACGCACAGCTTGTCTCTCTGTGGCAACCCCGTTGTCGGTCGCAGACCGATTAAAACCGATCGTCGCCGGCCGGCAAAACCCTCGGCAATCTGAGCCTGTTTCCGGCCGAATAAAACCCTCAGAATGACCGATTTTTCGGAGACCGGACGGTGGAAGAAATATACGCGGTGTACCTCTAGTTGCTGCTGTTGCAGGAGGTGAGCCTGAGCGAATACCACAGCACATACAATTGAGACGTTTACGTTGGGCCCGGGTGCAAGGTACATTCGTTTCATGGGCTACGCAGTGTGAAGCGCTGTTTTCCACCGCCGCGTTGGGTACAGATAGTGACTACAGATTCCTTTCGTCACCAAAGATCTTGCTCGAGCGGTTCTCTGCTCAAATTGAGTAGCCTGCGCATGCGCCTTGTCCATTGATCACCTGCAAATTGGTGAGCCATTGATGTCCCTTACCTGCAAGGGCATTTGCGCGAACGCAGGGTACTCCCGCATGTTGCAAGATACCGTGATCGCAACCCAAGCCGCCGAGCGTCCAACAGGTCGGGGGTTGCAACAGCACGTCGTCGTACTCCCAGGCCGGGAACTTAATCCGCAGGCAATGATGGTCGTCTGTTCTTCTCAACGTGGCTGGGCAACATGGATGGGTGCCGCATACGTGGGGCTCATCGAACTCACCGAGACTGAATTCGAAGCCTCGATTAGAGTACTTCTTCATGTTGCGCCAGACTTCGACCCGCTGGTAGCAGGCAAGGTCCTCGGTGATGGGCTGCGATGAGGATGTTACAATCGCTCGAGAAGTGAATGCAAGCGTGGGATATGCGATCCACAAGCCTTGTGCATCCCAAACGCCAAAGACCGCAGTCGAATGGAAGTGGCAGACCGCGTCGACGGCGTTCGCTGTCAAGGCTTCGATAACGTTGATCTTGTACCCATGCTGGTCGCTGGTCAATGTCGAGATCCTGCCAATGCCGGCAGCGAAGCTGTAGTCGACGGACACTCCGTCGACCTTGTATCGACCTGGGCTGTGTCGCAGGAAGTTGACGACCTGCGAGGCCCTGCCACGGGGTGTGAAAAAGTCGAGGTCGTTTGGGTTTAAAACCCTCTCCGGACATCGCAAGTGCCGTCACAGCGGAGCCTGCTATGATGGTACGAAGCCCGACTTGCAGTAGACGTACTTCTCTGAACGTGAGTTGATAAGGCAGCAGGAGTGCTGTTGCGGCGTCAGCCACTGCCATGGATGCCAATGCAGAAGATGCTCGGTCGAGGCCCCCCATCTTGAGTAATTTCTGAAGCGAAAGCAGCCGCGCGATCCTAAGCGCAATCTCGTCTGGAAGCAGGGACCAGCCCCATTTTCCTTTGTGCAGGTCAGATTTTGTAGGGACATTCTGACGTGGTACTCACGCCGAACATCTATGCTAACTGCATTCGCGCCGACGTCCCCTTCGCTCATGATGGCCGAGACATCGCCCACAACGCATTCGCCCACGACGTTCAAATCGACACTCGCGACCCCAGAGGTGGCCGAGGCATCGCCTGCAGTGCATTTATCCACGACGTCCGAATCAACACTTTCAACCCCAGAGGTGGCCGAGGCATCGCCTGCAGTGCATTCGTCCACGACGTCCGAATCAACACTTGCGACGACGGATCACTGTGCCAAGAATACATCGTGAAATTCAACACTTCTTTCATGACCTTAGGTCAGGGAGTTCACGATCATTAGTGAAGAAATTGCACATACTTTGACATGGTTTCATGATGAACCATCGTGAACGCGCGTCATGAACTTCGGGACAAATATAGGTACATTCCTGGTTATTTCACAACAATTCATCATGAATCCATTTTTGAATCTTGTGGCGCGTTCAGGCTGCGACCAGCGCCGCCAAATTCATCACGAAAGGTCATGAAATCAATAGAAATCAACATGAATTTCAAGTTTGTAGTATTACAATACAGATCTACGCTACACCGCTCCGTACCTCAGCTCCTACTCATCTCCTAATAGTGTTCTAGATAAGGGGGGGACCATGCTCGCGGTTTCCTAGCATCGCAGCACGGTAAGCACAGCAGTGGTCAAGGAAATATACATGTTGCGCACCTGGCACCCGACGATCCCACCGAATTCAGCTGTCTGCGTCAATTTTGCTGGGAATCGCGTCATGTGAACTGCACACACATGCCGCAAGAACTCGACGCCGCGGCGCTGCGTGCGGGTCAAGTCAGTCATCTTGGTTTTAGCGAGGTAACTCACGAGAGACAGCAGTGTGTGCGTGGGCAGCAGCGGGCGGCTGCAGACGCGGGTGGCGACTCCGGGCGATGACGACAACGTGGGTGGTAGCGGCGCGGGAGGAAGACAGCAGTGCGGGAGGAGCGGTCGACGAACGTCAAAACGTGCGCCCGTGCAGTGGAGGTGGCGCCAGTGGCATGTGCGATGGCCACAAGCTCAGCGACGGCGGCGGCGATGGCGGAGGCGACGACGACGACGGTGGCGAAGGTGGAGGTGGCGGCTGGCGTGAGTGGGGGACCGGGGGTGGTGGTGGTACGAAGAAAGAGCAGTTACGGGGCTCTGTGGGTCCTTTATTTGCGCCTGTGGAGTAATGATGTCATCCTCTCGGCTATGGACTCGAGGATTTCCGCCACATATTCATGACATATTTTCACGACGAATCATCATGAACTTCCTAGCGCTAAGAACCCCAAATTATCACCCAAAAACATCATGAAACCTACCTTGAAATTCATGGTGCGTACCCTAACAAAACATCAGGAATCTTGAAATTTACGATTATTGTCGTGAATTTCACGACGAATCCTTCTCACAGTGGATGTGTTTGCCGATCCCCGACATGAACAGGGAGAATCGCGCGGACAATACTTTCTTCTGTTGCAGGTGGCCAATGATATTTATGCAAGGAGCCAAGGCAACGAGGAGCCGCCTGGATTCGGGGCACAATAGTGTAGTGGGCTATCGTGCGGCGTTCAACACGTCGCCTGTCGCTTACGTACAGGAACTTTTGAGTTCCCATCGCGCAGGTTCGAATCCCCCCACCACCGAAAAGACACACCTTAGACACTTTTCCGCTTCTCACTGCCGATTTCTCATCATTTGGCTCTGTTAGGTCCTTCTTTGGCAACATTTGCCATCCGCCTCTGATACTATCCCCCCCCTAGATCTCGGACACCTAAGGAAAACGGATGCATATCATTTGATACAGTGGTCCTGGGCCCAAGCTGAGTGGATAGATCGTCAGCAATTCGTCTTTTACTCCGGTCCCACATCTTACTTCATGAGAAACGAGTGAGAATTGAGCAAACGGCGTCGTTTTTTCGGAGGTGGTCAGGTGTCCGAGTTCTAGGTAACACGTCAAATTCTGATTGCCGGCCTCGTATATAATCTCCTTCTTGTTGTGGCGCCTCCAAACTTCATGGGGTGCAGCACCTCAATAGGTAATGTAATATGCATGAAGAGGAGGTCAAAGCAACCACAGAGTGGTCAACAGGCAGCATGAAATTTCTTGCCATCATTTTTTGCAGTTGCAGATCAATTTGACCGGCATGGCGTGATCTTTCTGTCCATTCTGAAGGCTACAAGACAGCTATGGATCCAAATTTTTATATAGACACTCTTGTGATGTAAAGGTATTTTGTAGATGTGTTCATGGAATAATATGACCCTAATGAGATGCTGCTGAGCCTTAAAATACACGAAATGAGCGAAAATAACAGGGGTCGTCAACTTTTCCTGGCGATATACATCCCAAGGATATAAGATTGCAAGGTTTTTGCACCTTGTACATCTAGATCACCTCATAATGTTTATTTTGAGCCATGAAAGTCACGAAATGGTCCAGTATTAGAGAGCTTGCGCAAAAGCCGCATGAGCCGCATGCGGCTTTTTGGCATTGCGCAAAGCCGCGTGCGGAAACCAAAGTTGAGGTTCAACAAGAACTGAGTTGATGGAAGGGTTGGTGGGCCCAAGTACATGCACTGGGGATGCAGAAAAAAATGTCTGCACCTCAATTTCTGCGTACCAGACACGAAAAGTGTGGGAAGTTTCCGTGGAGCTTCCGTGATGACTGGAAAAACTGCATCCCTCGGCCACGCACTCCACTGGTAATCACTTCTGTGCATAAAATGCACTTTTTCGGGGACAGAGGAGACTATGTAACTCACCAGGACCCAAGGAAAACACTTCCAAATCCAGGGGATTTTGCGCAATGCCCGAAAGCCGTATGCGGCTTGTGCGGCTTTTGCGCAAGGTCTCTATTGGATGAGAAATGTTTGTGTGTCCGAGTTCTGGGTTTGTCCGGGACGGTGGGGGGGGATAGTAATCATCCACCGCACGCCATCTCCATCACTCCCATCTTATCTTCGGATCGCAGCCGGACCAACCCGGCGGCCCGCAAATCCCAACTCCGCAGTATTGCGGTCATGCTCGGAAATTCCCGCCGGTTTCGCCTCCCGGCCAGGAGTTTGCCCAGGAGAGAGTCTGGGTTAGAACCGAGAGCCACCAAAAAGAACCGGAAATATCACTGCACAGTGCCGAGAAAGGGAATTCCATCAGTCTGGGTTCGGAATAGGATCAGAGTCGGCTGAGGGGTAGGGAGTGCTGATTGGGGGGTGTCTGGCACCGTGAAGTCGGACTGGGATGTCAAGTCATGAGAAGGATCACTGCACCGGGAGTTCCCCGCATGCTTTGGTGGCATTTGCCCACGTCGGCTGGGTACCAGTCTATCCATGCCAACGTTTCGAGTAGAACAATACAGAACAATATGACCACACATGCATTAAGAAGTTGACAGTTTGTATCTCTACCATATGCCTTAGGCACAAAGGAGAATAAACAAGATTAAAAATAAATAAAAAAGCCGCCTGGATTATTCCCCGCTGAGTACTGTAAGTACTTGTACTGAGGCAACCGGCCGACCCACCATGACGCCATCAAAAAATTGGGCAATGCAACCAGCCCGGATTTCACCGTGACAGTGGAGAATTGGGCAACCGACCCTCTGGTATGTACGCTGATGGCCTTGATTTCAATACAAGCTGAGACTTTGGGGCTAACAAGAGGAGCACTAGGGGGCCAATTTGCGATTTTTTCACCTCATTTTGACCATTTTTTGGCAGGAAAAAAATATTTCGGAAATTTCCAGGCCATGTCATGGTCTTGACGAAGGCAACCGGAGGCATCGTGACCGTTACAAGGCGCGTTTTGGGCAACGCAACGGACCCCTCCGTTACCGTGACGGTTGCCTCAGTACAAGTACTTACAGTACGACTTGTTACTCTGGCATCCGAGCCTTCCATGGTTCGCCAAACATAGCTGGATTGTCCAGTTTCATTTTTATGATTGGCAGCATCCTGACGTCCAGGATGTACAGCGCCCCCCGGGATCCAAGATCGGAGCGCTAATCAAGAGCGTCGCGCGCCATCATCCAATCCATACGCACACCCTCCATCGCACACACCACAACCACCATGCCCTCCGTCGCATCCACGTCCACCGCGGTGGCCCGAAACGACACGCAGTCCGCGCTGCTCCGCCCGCCGTCTCCCATGCACGTGTCCACCCCGTACTCCGGCGCGCTGCCCGCCCCCACCGTGGTGGTGTCAATGCCCGCATCCGCCCCGTCGCCATTTGCCGTGACCACACCTCTTTCTTTATCCCAAACTGCGGACGAGTTTCTTAAATTTTCGGATGAACTGTCGCCCGGTGATGGTAACGAGTCGGCGTAACGACATGCTTCGCGATGTCATGATGGACGAAGAAACTTACACTAAATAGTACCGCAGATGTACGGCCGCGGCCGCTTGATCGTGAACACAACCAAAAGCTTGTTCTGTTGGTGTTTAGGCAAAATCGGGCAACGAAACGACCTGCCTAACTTCCGTCCGAATCGAATGAGCCTACTTTCAAGGAAAACGGTTGAGATTTGGGCTCACAACGACGGATCTCGTGAAAACTCACAAAAACTATGTTCCACAAAGAGCTGTAATGTGCTGAGACATCGAAAATTTTGGCACGCACCAAAACATCGCGGGAAAAATATCGGAGTACAACCAATCAAAAGCTCTTGATGAGGGTTGTCTGAATCTCGCACTGAGAAGATGTCATCTCAAGAAATGAGGCTGCCACAACTCGTTGATGGAGCTGTCGACATAAATACTCTCCGGCGCCTGGGAACCGGGGGGGCTGGATAGTACTGATCGCGGGGGATCCCGGAGAGAACGGAAAGACTGTCTACTGTACCGTTTCACGAGACTGCAAAACAGTGCCTTTCACAGTGGTTTGCATTTTGAACTGCGTGACCCTGTTGCCTTTCAATGGGCCAGGCAAGTATTTGAACCACATTCGAGAGGTTGTACGACGACGGCGAGGAGGAGGTACACCCCACTGCCCGAGGACATCGACAAGGAGGAGGAGAGCAAGAATGTGGACGGGCACACGCCGCCGCCGAAGTCCG